>CM031376.1:18341116-18760202 GCA_018208015.1 Medicago ruthenica
CAAAACTTTAGTTTGATTCTTCTCAAACCCTAGTTTCCAATCCTTTTCCTTTTCTTGTTTTTCTTTAACTCCTTCTTGTTCCAACTTCCTCAAAACCATGCTTGCTTGAAGTACAAGAATTTAGGAAGATGTTTTGATGGATCAAGGGAAGATGATGATGAGGGGCGAAATTTGAGAGAGAGGGGAGAAGAAACCCAGCTGGTTTTCTTTGAAAAAGAGAGAGAATGAGTTGATAAATATGAAAAAACTCATATTTATCCTACTTAGATCCTTTTCCATATAATTACCATTATGCCATTCCTTTTATTTACCAAATCGCCATGCTTGCACAATAAGCTTCTGACACTGTTAACTGTTACTTATAAGCGGGATATTACAAGGAGGCTGATTTTGGGAGAGTGAAAGGGAAGGAAGAAAATGGTAAGAAAATATCTTACCTCTTATTTTTAAATAATCTCCCCATTCCAAATATTTACCATAATGCCATGCCACTTATTTACAAAATTGCCATGCTTCTTAATTAACTTCCAACACTGATAACAATTACCTCTAAGCGGGATATTACAGTGATGCTTTTTCTTGCTATTGCTATGGTCCTTTTGGGGAGTGCAAATGGTAGAAGTGGAATCAATATTCCACAAGGAGTTGCATATCCTGATTGGAATTGGTGCATACCAGAACTTTGCCCAAGTAACCCGAAATGTTGCCCTCCTCCTAGTCATACAACACCATGAGATTAAGTTCCATTAATATTAAAATATTATAATAATTAGTTTGGGTCTTAGAAAAGGCTCATTCTCTATGTGATATTTGAAATTATATAATAAATGAGTAATTTTTATTCCTTTTGTCTTTTAATTTTTATATTATTTCTATAAATTATATTAAAGTTTAGAACAAATCATTTAGATTAATCTTTTCGATAGTGTATGCGGCAGAGTTTGAAAAACAAAATTAGAGGTGCCAAATTATTTCAAATTTTGTTGGAAAATTTAAATCAATAATATTAATTTTATTTTAGAAGTTTAGTCGTAAATTTTTAATGTAAACACCAATTTGATCATTAAAAGAATTAAATAAAATAAAATTATAATATTACACTCATTTTTTTTATGTAAATATTTAAATTTCATTCAGTGTAATAGATAATTTATAATATTTAAGACATTACATATGTATAAATTGGACAAAATAGATATTATATTTTATAATTATTGTTCTTTTTAATAGAAAAATATTTTTTTAAACGTATGTATTAAATGCATACACACTACAATAAAATAGTCATATTGGATATGACCTCTATTCAAAAATATAATATATTTACTCACATAATTCAAAATTTCCATAATTATGTTTATATCAAATTAATTTAGTCAAACAAGTAACTAAAACATCTGCCTATAAATAAAGACACATGATTTATCATATCACAAGTAATTAAGCAGTTTGATTCCCTTTAAAAAAAAGACCGCTTTTATCACGGAGAGTTCATTGAAAATGGTGTTGAAGTTGGTGATGCTTTTTCTTGCTATTGCTATGGTCCTTTTGGGGAGTGCAAATGGTAGAAGTGGAATCAATATTCCACAAGGAGTTGCATATCCTGATTGGAATTGGTGCATACCAGCACTTTGCCCAAGTAACCCGAAATGTTGCCCTCCTCCTAGTCATACAACACCATGAGATTAAGTTCCATTAATATTAAAATATTATAATAATTAGTTTGGGTCTTAGAAAAGGCTCATTCTCTATGTGATATTTGAAATTATATAATAAATGAGTAATTTTTATTCCTTTTGTCTTTTAATTTTTATATTATTTCTATAAATTATATTAAAGTTTAGAACAAATCATTTAGATTAATCTTTTCGATAGTGTATGCGGTAGAGTTTGAAAAACAAAATTAGAGGTGCCAAATTATTTCAAATTTTGTTGGAAAATTTAAATCAATAATATTAATTTTATTTTAGAAGTTTAGTCGTAAATTTTTAATGTAAACACCAATTTGATCATTAAAAGAATTAAATAAAATAAAATTATAATATTACACTCATTTTTTTTATGTAAATAGTTAAATTTCATTCAGTGTAATAGATAATTTATAATATTTAAGACATTACATATGTATAAATCGGACAAAATAGATATTATATTTTTTAATTATTGTTCTTTTTAATAGAAAAATATTTTTTGAAACGTATGTATTAAATGCATACACACTACAATAAAATAGTCATATTGGATATGACCTCTATTCAAAAATATAATATATTTACTCACATAATTCAAAATTTTCATAATTATGTTTATATCAAATTAATTTAGTCAAACAAGTAACTAAAACATCTGCCTATAAATAAAGACACATGATTTATCATATCACAAGTAATTAAGCAGTTTGATTCCCGTTAAAAAAAGACCGCTTTTATCACGGAGAGTTCATTGAAAATGGTGTTGAAGTTGGTGATGCTTTTTCTTGCTATTGCTATGTTCCTTTTGGGGAGTGCAAATGGTAGAAGTGGAATCAATATTCCACAAGGAGTTGCATATCCTGATTGGAATTGGTGCATACCAGCACTTTGCCCAAGTAACCCGAAATGTTGCCCTCCTCCTAGTCATACAACACCATGAGATTAAGTTCCATTAATATTAAAATATTATAATAATTAGTTTGGGTCTTAGAAAAGACTCATTCTCTATGTGATATTTGAAATTATATAATAAATGAGTAATTTTTATTCCTTTTGTATTTTAATTTTTATATTATTTCTATAAATTATATTAAAGTTTAGAACAAATCATTTAGATTAATCTTTTCGATAGTGTATGCGGCAGAGTTTGAAAAACAAAATTAGAGGTGCCAAATTATTTCAAATTTTGTTGGAAAATTTAAATCAATAATATTAATTTTATTTTAGAAGTTTAGTCGTAAATTTTTAATGTAAACACCAATTTGATCATTAAAAGAATTAAATAAAATAAAATTATAATATTACACTCATTTTTTTTATGTAAATATTTAAATTTCATTCAGTGTAATAGATAATTTATAATATTTAAGACATTACATATGTATAAATTGGACAAAATAGATATTATATTTTATAATTATTGTTCTTTTTAATAGAAAAATATTTTTTTAAACGTATGTATTAAATGCATACACACTACAATAAAATAGTCATATTGGATATGACCTCTATTCAAAAATATAATATATTTACTCACATAATTCAAAATTTCCATAATTATGTTTATATCAAATTAATTTAGTCAAACAAGTAACTAAAACATCTGCCTATAAATAAAGACACATGATTTATCATATCACAAGTAATTAAGCAGTTTGATTCCCTTTAAAAAAAAGACCGCTTTTATCACGGAGAGTTCATTGAAAATGGTGTTGAAGTTGGTGATGCTTTTTCTTGCTATTGCTATGGTCCTTTTGGGGAGTGCAAATGGTAGAAGTGGAATCAATATTCCACAAGGAGTTGCATATCCTGATTGGAATTGGTGCATACCAGCACTTTGCCCAAGTAACCCGAAATGTTGCCCTCCTCCTAGTTATACAACACCATGAGATTAAATTCCATTAATATTAAAATATTATAATAATTAGTTTGGGCCTTAGAAAAGGCTCCTTCTCTATGTGATATTTGAAATTATATAATAAATGAGTAATTTTTATTCCTTTTGTCTTTTAATTTTTATATTATTTCTATAAATTATATTAAATTCTAGAACAAATCATTTAGATTAATCTTTTCGTTAGTGTATGTGGTAGAGTTTGAAAAACAAAATTAGAGGTGCTAAATTATTTCAAATTTTGTTGGAAAATTTAAATCAATAATATTAATTTTATTTTAGAAGTTTAGTCGTAAATTTTTAATGTAAACACCAATTTGATTGTAACACCCATAATAAGATTGCCTAGGATCTTATACGAGTATTAAAATTTCGTACTGGATACATTAATTTACAATATAAAAGTTCATTCAAAATATTACATCACATTATAATATTACAATCCAAAGTTTATACAACGTCCCTGATACATATACAACACAAGTATATCCATATAATACAGTCGAACTATAAACATATAACAACAGCACGATCAGTCCATAGCTTTCTCCTTACCCTTGTTGCGTGCTGATTGCGATCCTGCCTGTGAACCTGCACCAGAAGGAATGGGATGAGACATAATGTCTCAGTGAACTCTACCCAACCTACTGTTGGCAACCACAGGGAACCTAGGGTCGTCATGCCTACCTTGGCAATTTAGGGGAATTCTAGAATCGCCAAGTCTTATAAACCTGCATGTAACTATAAAACTTCCTGTGACTATAACTTTAACTATAACTATGCATCATAAAACAAATAAAGTGTTTTATGTTAGCTGTTAGCGTTGAACAAGCAATTAATCTGAGTTCATTTTACGGAGTGCATCCGGGTGGAGTAACCCCGAAGTACATCTCCCTATGACCCGGTGAAATTCCTATCAATCAGGCTAACACCGGACTCCCTATGAAACATGTGGATAACCCTCTCGGAGAAGTCCCATCCGGCGAATCCCGGAGTCTTGTGAACACGCCCTATGACTGTGAAACGTGCGAGCACGCCATTATCTTTGAATAATTCTTTAACTTTAACATGTGAACATATAATTTGTTACTATAATCGTATAACATTCCTGTAACATATAACCTATAACCTACGATTCTTGGCTTATCGTTATCATAAGCCACCTATGATCGTTGGAGAACCAACACTATAAGCATGTCTATAACTATGTTTGCCAAAACATTCCTATTCTCATTGCTCTTAGGCTTGCACATACTTAGTGTGTATATGGAGTTGCTTAGTAAGGGGTAATCCCATTACTAGTTCCTTTACTCCTTTACAATACTTAGAAATTGAGTAATCATCTCCCAATGCTGTACCCATTACCCATCTTACCTTAATTCCATACCATTCCTTAAGAACAAGAATTTGGGTGGCTGGGAAATCGGTGTCCGATTTGCTAAAATCGGAGTCCGATTTTTGCCGTAACTTCATGAAAAACAAGCCACAAAATCGGAGGCCGAAATCAAGAAATCGGGGTCCGATTTCACTATCTGCAGGGTTCAAAACTCTGCTTCCTAGGCTAATCCATACATTCCCAAACTTCATAACAGCATATGGCATAAATTTCCAAGACATATAATCAACTTATAACATAAGAGTTCATGTAATCACAAGCCAAAAGGGATTTAAGGCATAAATTTAGCAATCTAGCTCTTAATACTATAACCTCAAAGCTTAAACAAAGTGGGTTTCTAAAACCCTCTAGGAGCTCACCTTAACCTCTATTGATGTTTGCTAAGATCAGGACTTCAAGGCCCTAGCTTCAACTCAAAGCCTCTCTCAAGAGAATTTCCTATCCTTTACTTTCCTTCTTCTTCTTGCTCCAAAATTTCACCAACAAAAGCTTGCTTGCCACACAAGAGTTTAGGGAGGAGTTTACTACTTTAAGAGGTGATGATTTGATGATGATGGTGACGTGGAGATGGAGGGCGAAAATGTAACATCCCGCCTAAGACTCGAATATTTATTAATATTGAGACGATGTATCAGAAATGTTTTTTAAGCAAAGGGCAATTTGGTAAATTGTCAGTTAATGGGTTTGTTTACTTGGCAAGTGTAATATCCCGCTCAGATGTAATGGTTAACAGTGTCGGAAACTTACGGAACAAGCATGGCAAGTTAGTAATTAAGTGGAATGGCATTTTTGTGAATATTTGAAAAGAGGAGATGGTTTAAGAAAGAAACAAGATATTTCTTGTTGTCTTTATCTTCATTTCTCTCTTCCAAAAATCAGCATATTTCCTCCTTCTTTCTCCCTCAATTACACGCCCCCATCTCTCCTTCACACACTCATCAACTTCATTCCAATTCAAGTGAGAAAGATCATGCTAGCAAGCTTGTGTGGAAAGCTAGTACAAGAGAAAGAAAAGGAGAAACAAGGAGAATTGAAGAAGAATCAAGAGAAGAGAATTGAGGAGCAAGCTAGGGTTTTAAAGTTGAGGGCTTGGCAAGGAAGCTAGCAATCAAGGTGAGTTCCCTAGGGGTTTTAGAACCCACCATGTTGAGTTTTAATGAATATTTGTACTATGAACAAGTTATGAACATTTGATGCCCTAATCCTATTTTGCTAGCAATTCTTGATTATTACATGTTGTATTCTGTTAATATGCATTAGAAATGATCCTTTAAAGTTGTATGATGCTTGGGCATGATTGGATAGACCAAAAATGGTGGAAAACATGTTTTGAACTAGCCCTATGCTGTCCAACTGCAGGTAAAATCGTGTCACGATTTTACCAGCGTGTCACGATTTTACAGGCAGAAATCAACACGATTTCTGGGTATGAAATCGTGACACGAATGCCAAATCGTGTCACGATTGCCCAATCGTGTCACGATTTTGAAGGGGACAGGATTATGTTGTTTTTCAATTTTACTTGCACCGTTTCGGCTATCCAATACTGCTTCGGGCTCAAGGAACAACATGTAATGGTTAAGCATTGCTATTAAGCAATTAAAGACCTATCCTTGAGAATGCTTAGATGATTATTATAGAGCACAAGTTTGAGAGGATGGATGCCTTAATCCCCAAGATATCATAGAGAAGTATAAGAGCTAGTATAGAGCTTATCCTTTACTAGGCATTTCTCAAACACTCAATTAAGTACGAGCAGCCTAAGAACGATATAGTATTCAAGTTTAGAAACCTATTATAGGTTAAAGAGAATTAAGATGGTACTTATCATGTACTAAGCACAAGAATGATACTAAGCTTATAGTTAAGAACCTCTAATAGGTTAAGCTTTAAAGAATGCATTAGATATGCACAAGAAATATGAAACGTAATAGATATGCTTATGAACGAAAGTTAAGAATTTGATGATAAAGATTATACGTGTTCATCAGACTCCGGATTAAGCCGGATGGGATTTCTCCGAAAGGGCTATCCACACGTAAGTTATAAGACGATATTAAACGTGTTCATCAGACTCCGGGTTTCGCCGGATGGGACTCTTCCGAGAGGATTGTCCACACGTATGTTAAAAGATTAAGCATGTCCAGCAGGCTCCGGGTTACGCCGGATGGGACTTCTCTGAGAGGGTTGTCTACATGCAAGTTGTGTCCAGCAGGCTCCGGATTATGCCGGATGGGGCTTCACCGAGAGGGTTGCCTACACAAAGATAAGAGGAGTCCGGTGTTAGCCTGATATGATAGGAATTTCACCGGTATGATGGGAGATGTACTTCGGGGTTACTCCACCCGGATGCACTCCGTAAAATGAACCAAGATAATGATTGTTTGTTCAACGCTAACTTCTAACTTTATGATATGCAAAGATGAATACGAATACGAATATGAATATGAATACGTATTATGTACTAAGAGTTAAGATAAAGCAGTCATAGACAACAACAAGTGATCATAGAATCCCCCTCGATCACTAAGCATAAGATTATGTAAATGACAAGTATAAGATGAGTTTAAGACAAGATTATGATAAGCTTATGACTAAGACAAGTAACGATCCTAGGTTTCCCCTTGATCGCGAAATATGTAGAAAAAGCCGACGATCGTAGGTATCCCCCAAGATCGCTAAGAGTAGGCACGGCGACCCTAGGTTTTCCCCGTGGTTGCCAACAGTAGGTTGGGCCGGAGCTCACTGAGACGTATGTCTCACCCCAATCCTTCTGGTGCAGGTTCATAGGTTAGCAGGTGTTGTTCGTGAAGATCTTCAGGAAGACGCTGGATGGAGTGCAGATGCTCGTCAAGGCAAGCTCAAGAGGTTGACAGATTTTATATATGTATATAAACGTGTATTATATGATATTTGGATATTTATGTAAACGAGCAAATTGTACTCATTCAGTGGTTTGTATATATTAATTATTGAAAATTTTAATGTATCCGATATCAGATTAATACGCATGCTAAATATTCTAGATAATTTAGTATGGGTGTTACAGAAAATGAGAGAGGAAGGGGAGAAAAATTCAGCCTTGCCTTTACTAGAAAAATGAGATAAACAATCGTTTTATTTCATATTTATCCATTAGCCAATTTTCCAATATTTACAACTTTGCCACTCCTCTAATTACAACCTTGCCATTGCTTGCTCATGAAGTTTCTAACATGTTTAACTGATGCTTCTAAGCGGGATATTACACTCTACCCCCCTTAAAGAAATTTCATCCTCGAAATTTAGAAATTACCTGTAAAAAGATGTGGATAGCTCTCCATCATTTCTGATTCCAATTCCCATGTAGCTTCACCGTAGGGAGAACCTTTCCATATAACTTTGACAATTGGAATCTCTTTGTTCCTCAATGCTTTGACATCACGTTCAATAATCCATTCCGGTTCGGGCCGAAAAGTCAAATCTGATCTTAAGTCGATGGTTTCCAACTCTACTGGTTGGTGAGGATCAGGAATGAACTTCCTTAACTGTGAAACATGGAAAACATCATGTAATCCTGACATCGCCGGTGGCAGAGCCAATTGGTAAGCTGCTGGTCCGACACGTTTGAGTATCTGAAATGGCCCAATAAATCTTGGACTCAATTTCTTCGTCCTGAAAACACCTCGTAATCCCAGCTTAGGAGTAACTTTCAGGAAAACATGATCTCCCACTTCGAACTCTAGAGGTCTTCGCCTCTTGTCCGCATAACTCTTATGTCGACTTTGAGCAGTTCTGATCTTATCCTGAATGGATTTAATCTTTAAAGTGGTCTCCTGGATAATCTCAGGTCCCAGAATACTTTTATCCCCAACTTCTGACCAACAAAGCGGTGTTCTACACCTTCTGCCATACAGTGCCTCATACGGTGCCTTTCCGATACTAGAATGGTAACTGTTATTATACGAAAATTCAATCAAAGGCAGATGGTTATTCCAATTTCCTCCATCCTCTAAAATGCATGCACGTAACATATCCTCTAACGTCTGTATAGTTCTCTCAGATTGTCCATCTGTTTGAGGATGATGAGACGTACTCAACTTTAACCTTGTTCCCAAAGCCTTCTGAAAAGCTTTCCAAAAGTGAGAAGTAAAGATAGGATCTCTATCTCACACAATGCTGGTTGGAACACCATGTAGTTTCACAATCTCCGCTATGAACAATTCTGCGTACTGAGCAGCCTTGTAAGTAGTCCTAACCGGTAAAAAGTGAGCAGACTTAGTTAACCGGTCGACAACTACCCAAATTGAATCATGTCCCCGTTGAGTCCGAGGTAACCTTGTTACAAAATCCATAGAGATCTCTTCCCATTTCCACTGAGGGATTTCCAATGGTACAAGCATCCCTGCAGGCCTCTGATGTTCAATCTTCACTTGTTGACACACAATACATCGCGATACGAATTCCGCAATATCGGTCTTCATCCCCGGCCACCAATAATCTTTCTTTAAATCTTGGTACATTTTAGTGGTACCTGGATGAATACTGAAACTACTCTTGTGTGCCTCTTCCAAAATCAACCTTTTTAAATTAGCATCATTAGGAACACAAACTCTACCTTCAAACAGCAAAGTACCATCCGACGCCCTTGAAAACTCTGACTGTCCAATCCTCCTCTGAAGACCCACATCCGATTCTTGAGCTTGTGCGATTCGGGATCGCAAATCACAAGTAACCTCTAATCTTTGCAACAAGATGCCATCATCCATCTCTGTAACGCTGAGATTAAGATCTCTAAATTTCTCATACAAACCACAGGTGTGCATTAGTACTTCTGCTCTAATCAAAGATTTTCTGCTCAAGGCGTCAGCCACTACATTCGCCTTTCCAGGGTGATACTTTAATTCAAAATCAAAATCCTTTAAGTATTCCATCCATCTTCTCTGTCTCATGTTCAGTTCCCGTTGATCGAACAAATACTTTAAACTTTTGTGGTCACTGAACAAGTCGAATTGTGCTCCATATAAATGGTGCCTCCATACTTTCAGAGCAAAAACTATAGCTGCCAACTCGAGGTCATGAGTGGGGTAAATCTCCTCATGAGATTTAAGCTGCCGAGAAGCATAAGCTATTACATTACCTTCTTGCATGAGCACACTGCCTAGTCCTTTAGAGGACGCATCACAATACACAACATATTTCTTTTCGGGATCCGGTATTGCTAGTACTGGAGCCTTGGATAATTTCTTCCTCAAAGTCCGGAAACTTTTCTCACAATCTTCGTCCCAGACAAAAGGCACATCTTTCCTCGTGAGGCGTGTCAAAGGCAAAGCAATCAGTGAAAATCTCATAATAAATCTTCGGTAGTAACCTGCTAAACCCAGGAAACTCCAAACTTCTGTTACATTCGCTGGTCTGGCCCAATTAAGGACAGCTTCAACTTTAGATGAGTCTACTGACACTCCTCCTTTAGATATAACATGGCCTAAAAACTGGATTTCCGATAACCAAAATTCACATTTGCTGAATTTTGCATATAACTGATTCTCTCTGAGAATGTCCAAAACGATCCTCAGATGTTGAGCATGTTCCTGTGAGTCCTTTGAATAGATCAAGATATCATCAATGAAGATCACTACAAACTGATCCAGGTAAGGCTGGAAAATTCTATTCATGTAGTCCATAAACACAGCTGGAGCATTAGTCACTCCAAACGGCATAACCAGAAATTCATAATGTCCATAACGTGTTCTGAACGCCGTCTTTGAAAATACTGCGGCTCCTTTGAGTTGATCCAAGAGATCATCAATCCTTGGTAACGGATACTTGTTCTTAATTGTTACTTTATTCAGCCGACGATAGTCGATGCACAATCTCATACTACCATCCTTCTTCTTAACCAACAACACTGGTGCACCCCAAGGTGACACACCGGGCCTGATAAAATGTTTCTGTATTAAGTCTTCCAACTGAGACTTCAATTCCTTTAACTCTGACGGTGACATTCTATAAGGCGCCACTGATACTGGCTCTGATCCTGGGATGAGATCAATAGAAAACTCAACTTCTCTTTCTGGGGGTAAATTGCTTATCTCAGAAGGAAAGACATCTAAATAATCACTGACAACAGGAATGTCACTGGGACTCAGTTCTGATTCTGAAGTCACAGTAACCATCACATAAAAACCCCTATCCTGAGCACACATAAGCTGAGTAAGCTGATGAGTGCGGTTGATTAACTCTGATAAAGCCACACCTTCAGTCGTATTATCTGTAGGCATAAAAATACACTTTTCCTCACATCCAATATACACATGATTAGCAGATAACCAATCCATTCCTAGGATCACATCAAGTTGTATCAAGGGAAGACACACCAAATCTATGTAGTATGTCTTACTAGATACAGTGATCGGGCAATTTTCACATATAAAACTAGCTACAACTCCGCCCTCAGTAGCGGTAGATACCGTCATAGGGGGTATCAACGGTGACACAGACAACTGTAATGCTTCTACACACTTGTAAGAAATAAAGGAACATGTTGCACCACAATCAAAAAGCACTTTAACTAGAGTTTGGCCTAAGTAACACATACCGGCAATTAAATCTTCATTTGCCAAAGCCTTCTGGCCATCAAGGGAGTACACCCTGCCCTTACTTGTTGTAGTACCTTCAGCTCCACTTTTACCTCTTCTTTCTGGACAATTTGCTAAAATGTGCCCCGGCTGCCTACACCCGAAACACACACCCGTTTGCCTCATGCATTCACCGTAATGCATTTTCCCACAATATTTACAAGCAGCACTCGCCTGATGCGGAAACGACTGCCTACCCCTCTTAGGAGAGCCCTTCGGCTTATTCTCATGGTACCTATCTTGAAACTTGCCCTTTCTCTTTTCATATGCTGCAGCTTTCTCTTTAGCGGTCTTGGCAAAACCCGCTTCAGCAACCAAACTATCGTGAACCATCTCGTCATAGCTGGTATTCCTTTGAAGGCTCACTGCTGTATCAATTTCACCTCTCAACCCACGCCTATACTGATTCATTTTCCAGTTCTCATTACCGGCATACTCGTTGTGAGAGGAGTAATATGACAACTCTTCAAACTTCTTTGTAAACTCGGTGACTGACATGCCACCTTGTTTCAACTCAAGAAACTCTTGTTCTTTCTTTACTTTATAGGACATCGGAATATACTTCTCTATCATTGCTTCCTTGAAGTTATCCCAGTTAATCTCTGTGTCATTTGCTATCATTCGGCGTTGAGCAGATTCCCACCAATCTTCTGCTGCGCCTCTGAACTGGTTAGTAGCCAACAATACTTTACTTTCTTCTGGGCAATCCACCATCCGGAACACTTTCTCAATCTGCTTGAGCCACCTCTTGGCCTCTGGAGGTTCACCTTCGCCATTAAATTCAGGAGGGTGGTTTCTGTTAAATTCCCGGAAGGACGGATTTGCCACTACTGGTGGTGGTGTCTGCTGTTGAGCACCTTGTCCATGGTGCATCATCTCCATCCATTCATGCTGAGTTTGAGCCTGTTGTTGGGCTTGCTGCTGCATCATAAGCATCATCTGTTGATGCTGTAATGCAGCCTGAGCTTGCTGCTCTTGGTACTGTTGCTGCAACGCCTGCTGCTGTTGCATCATTTGAGCCCAAAAATTCATACTAGGGTCTCCTCCGGCTTCCTCAGCATTAGCTTGATTCGATCTAGGCCTGCCAGGACCTCTTCTCCTCCCGGACATATTATCCTAACTGTCATACACAAGTCAAAGTGATCAATTTCAACCAGATATAACATTTAGAATAATGTCCCGGATCCAAGAGATCCACAAACTTGCATTGTATTTTAATGACCCAAGGCACGGTTTGAATCGACCTGCTCTGATACCAAATTGTAACACCCATAATAAGATTGCCTAGGATCTTATACGAGTATTAAAATTTCGTACTGGATACATTAATTTACAATATAAAAGTTCATTCAAAATATTACATCACATTATAATATTACAATCCAAAGTTTATACAACGTCTCTGATACATATACAACACAAGTATATCTGTAACACCCATACTAAATTATCTAGAATATTTAGCATGTGTATTAATCTGATACTGGGTACATTAAAATTTTCAATAATAATAATACATACATCTGAATGAGTACAAGTTGACTCGTTTATACAGTTGTCCAAATATCGTAAAATACACTTTCATATACATATATATATATAATCTGAAAACCTCCTGAGCTTGTCCACAACAAGCAACTGCACTCCATCCAGCGTCTTCTTGAAGAATATCATCATGAACATCTCTTGATAACCTGAAAACCTGCACCAGAAGGATTTGGGTGAGACATAATGTCTCAGTGAGCTCCAGCCCAACCTACTGTTGGTAACCACGGGGGAAACCTAGGGTCGCCGTGCCTACTCTCGGCAATCTTGGGGATACCTATGATCGCCAAGTTTTAACCTTACCCATAGAGGGCTACCTGACTGTCCTGCTAAACTGTGTAGTCATAAACTGGACTACATCCTGCTGAACTAGTGATCAAGGGGAAACCTAGGATCACTGTCTGAGTCTGATACTGAATAGTCATGAGTTCTAGACTATATCCTGATAACTGGGTGATCAAGGGGAAACCTAGGATCACCGCCTGATAACTGATACCTGATAACCATCTCTGCCTGATAACATAATAAAAATATTAACTGATACATGTCTTTATGTTAGCTGTTAGCGTTGAACAAACATTATTATCTGAGTTCATTTTACGGAATGCCCCCGGGTGGAGTAACCCCGAAGCACATTCCCCTGATAACCGATGAAAATTCCTATCATATCAGGCTAACACCGGACTCCTCTTGTAGTCGTGCGGTCATCCTTGCGGAATAACGCGTCCCACTGGCGTGAACCTCCTGTGTCCCACTGGCGTGAACAATAGAAGACACGACTTAATAATAATCTTAACTTACGCGTATACCTCCCGTGTCCCACTGGCGTGAACGACGGAAGACGCGAATTAAGATTCTTTAAACTTAGGCATGAACCTTTCATGTTCCACTGGCGTGAACGATGAAAGTCACGACTTAATCATATTAATCTTAGTCTTTACTTTGCATGAACCATTCGTGTCCCACTGGTGTGAACGACGAAGGCCACGGCTTAGCAACTTAATAAATCTTGAATACTTAACCTATAAAGGTTCTAAACTTAAATACTATATCATTCTTGGCTTGCACTTACTTGATTGAGTGTATGATAATTGTGTAGTAAGGGATAATCCCAATACTAGCTCCTATACTTTCTATGACAACTTGTGGATTAAGGCATCCATTCTCTCAATGTTGTGCCTATCCTCAATCTATAATAATGATCTAAACATTCTCAAGGATAGGTCTTATAATGCTTATTGGTGACTCTTAATCATCACATGTTGTTTCTTGTGTCTGAAGCAGTATTGGATAGCCAGAACGGTGCAAGATTTGACGAAAAACAACATGTTCCTGTCCACTGCAAAATCGTGACACGATTTGGGAATCGTGTCACGATTTCCTACCCAGAAATCGTGTTAGCTCCTGCCTGTAAAATCGTGACACGGTGGTAAAATCGTGACACGGTGGTAAAATCGTGACACGATTTTACCTGCAGTTGGACAACATAGGGCAAGTTTAAAAACAAGATTTCCACCATTTGGCTTATCCAATCATGCCCAAACATCATACAGTTTTCAGGGATAAATTTATAAAACATATTAACAAATTGCAACATGTATGATCAAGAATTACTAGCAACATAAAATTAAGGCACTAAAATTCATAACTTTGATCAAATACTAAATACTCATGAAAAATCAACAAAGTGGGTTCTATAACCCCTAGGGAACTCACCAGTACATTTCTGGACACTTTAATCAGCTTAATCATCAACCAAGGTTCCTGCCAAGCTCCTTAAGCACTTATCCAAAAACAGCTTAACTGCAGCTTATGGCTACTGTAAGTCCCATTTTCAATCCAACTTTAACCTATACTCTTACCAAGTCTATCAAGCACATGTATACAATTTTTGGAGTCATTCCACCCACTTAAACTCGTAATTCAGCTTATTCCGCGAAACTACGCCAAAACCCGTAGACTGTTCCAGCAGGATTTTCCAAGTTTCAAATGCGTTTTCTAAGCTCGTTATTAATCCGAATCACATGAAATTTATACCCGAACTGAAGGGAATTAAACGTAGAATCCAAAAATCCAATAATTATTCACTTCCAGGTTACACAGCAACAGTTACGAGCCAAACAGTGATTCTGTCAAAACAGCTTATACACTTAATCACTTCTGCAATTCCCAAAATAGCTTATTGCTTCTATTCAGTTTCCTGCCAGCTCTAAAACATTAACCCAGCAGTCCAAACATGGAAAATCGGTGCCATAATTTATACCTATTCTCATGTATACATCAAACATGCCAAAACAGCTTATTCATGATTTAATCACTTTTGTAGCTTCTAAAACAGCCTACCCATTTACAGTTTCATCCTCACAACAGTATCAGCACTATATAAACAGCATTAAGCCACAAATTAATTTCTTAAAACAACTTATTCTTGATTACCTTGTGAACTCCAAGCAAAAAACCAAAATCCTAGCTTTCTATCAACACCCACATCAGATTTCGATTTAAGCCAATTCCAAACATGCCTAACAGTTTAAAACCTTCACAACATAAGCTTATTTATCTCATAGAGTAGAAAATGGAAGATTGGGAAAGGAGGGATGATGGCTCGGCAGGGAGAAGGAAATGAGAGGGAACAAATTCTATGCTTGTAACAAGTATTAATCATGCCAAGGCTTTGTTGAATAACTTTTGTTTGTGTGAGAAAATGGTGGTTAGAGTGGAGAAGAAGAAGTGGCTGAGAGAGAAGAGAAAGGGAGATGGCGTGAGAGAGAAAGGGAAGAATGGAAAGAATGTGAAATGGAAAATATCTTATTTGCCATATAACTAAACTCTTCCTTCCCTATAATTACAAAAATGCCATGCTTGCATAATAAGCTTCTAACACTGATAATTGTTACATCCAAGCGATATATATATATATATATATATATATATATATATACATACACTTGCCATATAATTAAATCCATTAACTGTCAAATTACCAAATTGTCCTTTGCTCAAAACATTTCTGATACATCGTCCCAATATTAATAAATATTCGAGTCTTAAGCGGGATATTACAATCTACCCCCCTTAAAGAAATTTCGTCCTCGAAATTTAGTTTCCACTATCATATATGAATGAATCTCTCACACACTACTTCCTCTACTCGCCCAAAACTCCAGTTCGTCTTACTTACCGGAATCCCTTGGATTTCCAACTCTCTATATGTCAAATATACTCGACAACTTTTCCTTTAACTGAAATGCTTGTGATGATTTGCATAACTCTTACGTAGTAGGATGTGAGGTTATCTGAACCGTTATATCCAACTCGCTTGACCATCGTATCCATCGTATCCAATCTGGAGTTGTCCAGCTCTAACACTTGTACTAATTCTTATAAATACCTTCATAGTCCGTGCAAACTTACTTTGACGACATTAGATTGTTCTTATTCTTGTATTCTAGTTGTAGCGTAAATATTTTCTACATCGATTACTCCAAACTCCTGGAAGTCTAACCCAAGTGATGAGTGGTGTAAGTCGTCTCACATATTATCACATAGTATAATTCATAGCATTTAATTTACATACATAAGCGAGCACGTGTACGATACTGACGGGTACACAATACATCATCTCATCCTTGTCCGACTGACGGGACATCATTCTTGATCTTAACATATTTGAGACACTACCACATCAATGGGGAATCTTTTCTTACTCTTAACTCATTTTGTAACATTCGGGATTTGCCTTTCGACTGGCTTGCCAGGTTTGCCCCGCCAATGTTACCCATGTTTAACTCTTGAGTATACAACAACCTATAACATAGATTATGGTTACATCTCTCAGCATCGTAAACTTATTTCTCATTCTGAACGTCGAGTTCAACAACCTGTACCGTTGTTGGCTCATGCCTAATTCTCTTTAGACTAACTTACTCTTCAAGCATAGTTGATGTTGTTGAGCTAAAATAGCTAAACTACCGTTTTAGCGTTAACTCCCATTGATTCAGACTTATTGTGCTGGAATCACATCCTTCTTATTCCTTACCATATATTCTTAAACTATTCCAATATTCCATTTCTCATGGGTTCGAAGTTTGAAGTATCCATCAACTTAATCTCCAAAAATTTCAGAACTTGTGTTTAAGAATTAAGCACTTATCACCTTCTCGTTCTTTAAGCTTCAGCTTAGTATTGTTCTTTAATTCACTCTTTGATTACTACTCCGCTGCGCCACTCTGATTCTTAACAACTTGAGTTAGAATTGGAGCAATACACCACTATTGTCACATAAAATTTCATCGACCAATCCTTTTACTTTATCACTTTGTAATTACCATAACAAACCATCTGAAGTTATCATTTCTCTTGTGGCTTAAACCATCTGCTTAACTTACGGATTGGTCATCCCCTGACTTTGCGTTTCCTTTCGTACATGGACCATATACTTACTTTCACGATATTACGCCAGAACCTGTAAACGGTTTTCAGCAACTGTTACGAGCCCAACAACGCTCCTGTTAGACAGCTTAAACACTGGTTCTAACTTTGCTTTCTATATCCTGAATTCTGTAACCATCTCTTGGTCAGCTCATCATATATAGTCGTTAAACATTGCGGAAACCTGATTGAAATCATGCTTGAGGCAACTTAAATTCACACACAATCATTTGTAGCAACTTCTAAAACGACTTATGGTTTCTGGAGGTTCACATCTTTTATATATATATTAATTCCCGTTACTAGTCGTTCTATCCTTATCTGTAAGGATGTCATATCCCTAATCTTTCCGAGACAACCTCGGTCTCCATAACTCTATTATGTCCCTTAAGTTACCCTTGAGTTTCTACGGAACAATCCGTCTTGGAATATATTCAAACTCTTACCGGTTCTCTTGTACGCCCAAAAAGGTTACATCTCTTCGAGCACCCGATTATTCGATCTGAAACTTCTGAACTTATCATTATCTATTGGATTCCTCCAATACCGTTTATTGTATTCACAATTCAAATCTGGATCTTATTACTGCTCTCGGAAATCAATCGACACGAGGTGATCTCTTTCAGCTTCTATAATATTTGTGGAAGGAAACTTTTCGGTTGAGAATATATAACTCCTTAACATTAACCTCAATTCTAACCTTTCATATTCAAGACGATCCTTCGTATCTTAAAATTTCAACATACTTTCTCGGCTGAAATTCCGATCAAGGTGGTTCAACTTTGTTCGTCCATCAGTTTTGCTAAATTCCAACGACTAATTATTCAATATCCACCTATCATTGAGTAATATTCCGGTTAAGCTTAACTTATTTCCAATCTTCTTACTATAAGCAATATCTGAAAATCTGATTCACGCTTCGATATGCAACGGGTCTTATTATCACCTCTTAATCATCCATCTTAGTTCTTAGGTTGCATACCATCTTCTCTCCTCAATTCACAAATCCGACATTTGGTTCGGGAGGTGCGGCTGATTTGATGGGGTTAAACTTACTGGCGATTCACGCTCAATGACCACACTTGAGTTGTTAGTTTCATTTGTCCAAATAATTCGCTTAATCCATAATTAATTCCCTTAACCGTCTGGACATTGAATTCTCATCCGAGTCGAGTGTGTGAGTCCTCCGATTCTTACACACTCTATCCTTGCTGGTAGTCTAGAGATTTCAAAACCGACCGATAATTCCTCATTCGAGTCTCTATGTTTTGGTACTGCAATTCTTCAACTCTGTACACAGAATTGCTACATAGTCCACACTTCACTTTAACTTCTCAAACTGCGGTTCCAAGTCATCCCTTAGAGTATTCCATGATTCCTTAATCCTTATGTCCTCCACAGATGAGGCATCATCCAACAATGCGTCCAACTGAGTTGAAGTGTTTCACCTTATCCTTAAATATTTCTAACATTCCTAAACTCTGTCATAAATAGGCTTAGTCACTTTACGGTTTGATGGCCACCATTTGGCGTTGAATACTTCTTCGCCAACTCCGTCTTAAAATTCTATCACCTTAATCTTCGCCCTTCATACACTTCATTCCTCCTTGGTCACATTCAGCTCTCGGACATTTATCCTAACTGTCATATACTAGATTGAGTTGATCAGGCTCAACTAGATGTGACATTTAGAACAACATCCGGAACCCAATGGTCCCACTACTTTTATTGAATTTTTAATGACCCAAGGCACGGTCTGAATCGACCTGCTCTGATACCAATTGTAACACCCATACTAAATTATCTAGAATATTTAGCATGTGTATTAATCTGATACTGGGTACATTAAAATTTTCAATAATAATAATACATACATCTGAATGAGTACAAGTTGACTCGTTTATACAGTTGTCCAAATATCGTAAAATACACTTTCATATACATATATATATAATCTGAAAACCTCCTGAGCTTGTCCACAACGAGCAACTGCACTCCATCCAGCGTCTTCTTGAAGAATATCATCATGAACATCTCTTGATAACCTGAAAACCTGCACCAGAAGGATTGGGGTGAGACATAATGTCTCAGTGAGCTCCAGCCCAACCTACTGTTGGCAACCACGGGGGAAACCTAGGGTCGCCGTGCCTACTCTCGGCAATCTTGGGGATACCTATGATCGCCAAGTTTTAACCTTACCCATAGAGGGCTACCTGACTGTCCTGCTAAACTGTGTAGTCATAAACTGGACTACATCCTGCTGAACTAGTGATCAAGGGGAAACCTAGGATCACTGTCTGAGTCTGATACTGAATAGTCATGAGTTCTAGACTATATCCTGATAACTGGGTGATCGAGGGGAAACCTAGGATCACCGCCTGATAACTGATACCTGATAACCATCTCTGCCTGATAACATAATAAAAATATTAACTGATACATGTCTTTATGTTAGCTGTTAGCGTTAAACAAACATTATTATCTGAGTTCATTTTACGGAATGCCCCCGGGTGGAGTAACCCCGAAGCACATTCCCCTGATAACCGGTGAAAATTCCTATCATATCAGGCTAACACCGGACTCCTCTTGTCGTCGTGCGGTCATCCTTGCGGAATAACGCGTCCCACTGGCGTGAACCTCCTGTGTCCCACTGGCGTGAACAACAGAAGACACGACTTAATAATAATCTTAACTTACGTGTATACCTCCCGTATCCCACTGGCGTGAACGACGGAAGACGCGAATTAATATTCTTTAAACTTAGGCATGAACCTTTCATGTTCCACTGGCGTGAACGATGAAAGTCACGACTTAATCATATTAATCTTAGTCTTTACTTTGCATGAACCATTCGGTCCCACTGGCGTGAACGACGAAGGCCACGGCTTAGCAACTTAATAAATCTTGAATACTTAACCTATAAAGGTTCTAAACTTAAATACTATATCATTCTTGGCTTGCACTTACTTGATTAAGTGTATGATAATTGTGTAGTAAGGGATAATCCCAATACTAGCTCCTATGCTTTCTATGACAACTTGTGGATTAAGGCATCCATTCTCTCAATGTTGTGCCTATTTGTTGAGTCTTTGAGTGTTGGCTGCATTGTTTGGCAAAACAAAAGTATGAAATAGAAGCTTTTCCTTATGATGAACAATTCTTCAGTTACAAGTTTTTTCTTTAGAAGCCATTTAGAAGCTGAAATCTACATCAGAAGCTGAAATGCTCATCAGAAGCACTGTAGCACTTCAGAAGCAGTTTCAGGTTCTGAAGCTAGCGTTGACTTCTGTTGACCTCATCAGAAGCTGGGTTTGCTGGATTGTTTTTGCACGTATCTTGGGAGATTTAGCAAGGAATTATTCTTGTATATTTGCTTCTAGAAGGCTGGTTTAATTGGAGAAGATATCTTTGAAGATTTGGTTCAAAGTTATGAAAATTCGTATTTTCTGTTTTAAATCTTTCAAAGATTGGATGCAGTTTTATTTGTTACTCTTTTGGAACAATCTTATTCCAGTAACAAATCAATTCAGAAGATTTGGAGCATAATTAAGAGGCTTGCTAAAGATTATAAAAGGAGGAGCTTTGCTATTGAAGACTTACGATTTTAGAGAGTCAAAAATCAGAGAATTGAGTCTGTGTTTTTACTTAGAGCTTTTATTGTGCACCACTCATTGTTTGAGTTGGTTTAGTGTTTTATAAAGTTGTAATTCATTCTAAGCCTTTAGGTACGAAAGAAGTTTTGTCTTTGAAGTTTTCTGAAAAACAGGGTAGTTGTGTTTCAGAACTGGTTAAGTTCAAAGGGTAGTTCAAGTGGCTGGGTTGTAGTTACTTGAATAGGAAGTTAGAGGTTTTCTAATACTCAACGTGTTGGGTAGAATTCAAGACTAGGAGGAAGTTAATTGCTTAGGCTGGGAACTGGGAGTCAGTGTCTTGAGTCATAAGGATTAATTCCTATAGTGGAATTCCTTCCTGGATTGGTATCCCCCAGAGTAGGAGGTGTTTACTCCGAACTGGGTTAACAAATTTCTGTGCCTGTTTTACTTTCCTGCACATTAAATTTGCTGCCTGTGTGTGTTTGTGTTTGTGCTCTGTTTTGCAAACTATTGTGCCCTGCGTGCTGTTCAGAACCTGTTAGGTTCAGAACCTGTTTACTCTGTTAGTTTCTGTTCATTGCCTGGCCAGAATTTCACTATTCTCAATCTATAATAATGATCTAAACATTCTCAAGGATAGGTCTTATAATGCTTATTAGTGACTCTTAATCATCACATGTTGTTTCTTGTGTCTGAAGCAGTATTGGATAGCCAGAACGGTGCAAGATTTGACGAAAAACAACATGTTCCTGTCCACTGCAAAATCGTGACACGATTTGGGAATCGTGTCACGATTTCCTACCCAGAAATCGTGTTAGTTCCTGCCTGTAAAATCGTGACACGGTGGTAAAATCGTGACACGATTTTACCTGCAGTTGGACAGCATAGGGCAAGTTTAAAAACAAGATTTCCACCATTTGGCTTATCCAATCATGCCCAAACATCATACAGCTTTCAGGGATAAATTTCTAAAACATATTAACAAATTGCAACATGTATGATCAAGAATTACTAGCAACATAAAATTAAGGCACTAAAATTCATAACTTTGATCAAATACTAAATACTCATGAAAACTCAACAAAGTGGGTTCTATAAGCCCTAGGGAACTCACCAGTACATTTCTGGACACTTTAATCAGCTTAATCATCAACCAAGTTCCTGCCAAGCTCCTTAAGCACTTATCCAAAAACAGCTTAACTGCAGCTTATGGCTTCTATAAGTCCCATTTTCAATCCAACTTCAACCTTTACTCTTACCAAGTCTATCAAGCACATGTATACAATTTTTGGAGTCATTCCACCCACTTAAACTCGTAATTCAGCTTATTCCGCGAAACTACGCCAAAACCCGTAGACTGTTCCAGCAGGATTTTCCAAGTTTCAAATGCGTTTTCTGAGCTCGTTATTAATCCGAATCACATGAAATTTATACCCGAACTGAAGGGAATTAAACGTAGAATCCAAAAATCCAATAATTATTCACTTCCAGGTTACACAGCAACAGTTACGAGCCAAACAGTGATTCTGTCAAAACAGCTTATACACTTAATCACTTCTGCAATTCCCAAAACAGCTTATTGCTTCTATTCAGTTTCCTGCCAGCTCTAAAACATTAACCCAGCAGTCCAAACATGGAAAATCGGTGCCATAATTTATACCTATTCTCATGTATACATCAAACATGCCAAAACAGCTTATTCATAATTTAATCACTTTTGTAGCTTCTAAAACAGCCTACCCATTTACAGTTTCATCCTCACAACAGTATCAGCACTATATAAACAGCATTAAGCCACAAATTAATTTCTTAAAACAACTTATTCTTGATTACCTTGTGAACTCCAAGCAAAAAACCAAAATCCTAGCTTTCTATCAACACCCACATCAGATTTCGATTTAAGCCAATTCCAAACATGCCTAACAGTTTAAAACCTTCACAACATAAGCTTATTTATCTCATAGAGTAGAAAATGGAAGATTGGGAAAGGAGGGATGATGGCTCGGCAGGGAGAAGGAAATGAGAGGGAACAAATTCTATGCTTGTAACAAGTATTAATCATGCCAAGGCTTTGTTGAATAACTTTTGTTTGTGTGAGAAAATGGTGGTTAGAGTGGAGAAGAAGAAGTGGCTGAGAGAGAAGAGAAAGGGAGATGGCGTGAGAGAGAAAGGGAAGAATGGAAAGAATGTGAAATGGAAAATATCTTATTTGCCATATAACTAAACTCTTCCTTCCCTATAATTACAAAAATGCCATGCTTGCATAATAAGCTTCTAACACTGATAATTGTTACATCCAAGCGAGATATATATATATATATATATATATATACACTTGCCATATAATTAAATCCATTAACTGTCAAATTACCAAATTGTCCTTTGCTCAAAACATTTCTGATACATCGTCCCAATATTAATAAATATTCGAGTCTTAAGCGGGATATTACAATATCCATATAATATAGTCGAACTATAAACATATAACAACAGCACGATCAGTCCATAGCTTTCTCCTTACCCTTGTTGCGTGCTGATTGCGATCCTGCCTGTGAACCTGCACCAGAAGGAATGGGATGAGACATAATGTCTCAGTGAACTCTACCCAACCTACTGCTGGCAACCACAGGGAACCTAGGGTCGCCATGCCTACCTTGGCAATTTAGGGGAATTCTAGAATCGCCAAGTCTTATAAACCTGCCTGTAACTATAAAACTTCCTGTGACTATAACTTTCACTATAACTATGCATCATAAAACAAATAAAGTGTTTTATGTTAGCTGTTAGCGTTGAACAAGCAATTAATCTGAGTTCATTTTACAGAGTGCATCCGGGTGGAGTAACCCCGAAGTACATCTCCCTATGACCCGGTGAAATTCCTATCAATCAGGCTAACACCGGACTCCCTATGAAACGTGTGGACAACCCTCTCGGAGAAGTCCCATCCGGCGAATCCCGGAGTCTGGTGAACACGCCCTATGACTGTGAAACGTGCGAGCACGCCATTATCTTTGAATAATTCTTTAACTTTAACATGTGAACATATAATTTGTTACTATAATCGTATAACATTCCTGTAACATATAACCTATAACCTACGATTCTTGGCTTATCGTTATCATAAGCCACCTATGATCGTTGGAGAACCAACACTATAAGAATGTCTATAACTATGTTTGCCAAAACATTCCTATTCTCATTGCTCTTAGGCTTGCACATACTTAGTGTGTATATGGAGTTGCTTAGTAAGGGGTAATCCCATTACTAGTTCCTTTACTCCTTTACAATACTTAGAAATTGAGTAATCATCTCCCAATGCTGTACCCATTACCCATCTTACCTTAATTCCATACCATTCCTTAAGAACAAGAATTTGGGTGGCTGGGAAATCGGGGTCCGATTTGCTAAAATCGGAGTCCGATTTTTGCCGTAACTTCATGAAAAACAAGCCACAAAATCGGAGGCCGAAATCAAGAAATCGGGGTCCGATTTCACTATCTGCAGGGTTCAAAACTCTGCTTCCTAGGCTAATCCATACATTCCCAAACTTCATAACAGCATATGGCATAAATTTCCAAGACATATAATCAACTTATAACATAAGAGTTCATGTAATCACAAGCCAAAAGGGATTTAAGGCATAAATTTAGCAATCTAGCTCTTAATACTATAACCTCAAAGCTTAAACAAAGTGGGTTTCTAAAACCCTCTAGGAGCTCACCTTAACCTCTATTGATGTTTGCTAAGATCAGGACTTCAAGGCCCTAGCTTCAACTCAAAGCCTCTCTCAAGAGAATTTCCTATCCTTTACTTTCCTTCTTCTTCTTGCTCCAAAATTTCACCAACAAAAGCTTGCTTGCCACACAAGAGTTTAGGGAGGAGTTTACGACTTTAAGAGGTGATGATTTGATGATGATGGTGATGTGGAGATGGAGGGCGAAAATGAGAGAGGAAGGGGAGAAAAATTCAGCCTTGCCTTTACTAGAAAAATGAGATAAACAATGGTTTTATTTCATATTTATCCATTAGCCAATTTTCCCCTATTTACAACTTTGCCACTCCTCTAATTACAACCTTGCCATTGCTTGCTCATGAAGTTTCTAACACGTTTAACTGATGCTTCTAAGCGGGATATTACATTGATCATTAAAAGAATTAAATAAAATAAAATTGTAATATTACACTCATTTTTTTTATGTAAATATTTAAATTTCATTCAGTGTAATAGATAATTTATAATATTTAAGACATTACATATGTATAAATTGGACAAAATAGATATTATATTTTATAATTATTGTTCTTTTTAATAGAAAAATATTTTTTTAAACGTATGTATTAAATGCATACACACACGACAATAAAATAGTCATATTGGATATGACCTCTATTCAAAAATATAATATATTTACTCACATAATTCAAAATTTCCATAATTATGTTTATATCAAATTAATTTAGTCAAACAAGTAACTAAAACATCTGCCTATAAATAAAGACACATGATTTATCATATCACAAGTAATTAAGCAGTTTGATTCCCGTTAAAAAAAGACCGCTTTTATGACGGAGAGTTCATTGAAAATGGTGTTGAAGTTGGTGATGCTTTTTCTTGCTATTGCTATGGTCCTTTTGGGGAGTGCAAATGGTAGAAGTGGAATCAATATTCCACAAGGAGTTGCATATCCTGATTGGAATTGGTGCATACCAGCACTTTGCCCAAGTAACCCGAAATGTTGCCCTCCTCCTAGTCATACAACACCATGAGATTAAGTTCCATTAATATTAAAATATTATAATAATTAGTTTGGGTCTTAGAAAAGGCTCATTCTCTATGTGATATTTGAAATTATATAATAAATGAGTAATTTTTATTCCTTTTGTCTTTTAATATTTATATTATTTCTATAAATTATATTAAAGTTTAGAACAAATCATTTAGATTAATCTTTTCGATAGTGTATGCGGTAGAGTTTGAAAAACAAAATTAGAGGTGCCAAATTATTTCAAATTTTGTTGGAAAATTTAAATCAATAATATTAATTTTATTTTAGAAGTTTAGTCGTAAATTTTTAATGTAAACACCAATTTGATCATTAAAAGAATTAAATAAAATAAAATTATAATATTACACTCATTTTTTTTATGTAAATATTTAAATTTCATTCGGTGTAATAGATAATTTATAATATTTAAGACATTACATATGTATAAATTGGACAAAATAGATATTATATTTTATAATTATTGTTCTTTTTAATAGAAAAATATTTTTTTAAACGTATGTATTAAATGCATACACACTACAATAAAATAGTCATATTGGATATGACCTCTATTCAAAAATATAATATATTTACTCACAAAATTCAAAATTTCCATAATTATGTTTATATCAAATTAATTTAGTCAAACAAGTAACTAAAACATCTGCCTATAAATAAAGACACATGATTTATCATATCACAAGTAATTAAGCAGTTTGATTCCCTTTAAAAAAAAGACCGCTTTTATCACGGAGAGTTCATTGAAAATGGTGTTGAAGTTGGTGATGCTTTTTCTTGCTATTGCTGTAACACCCATATAGAGATTGCTTAGGATCTCTTACGAGTATTAAAATTTCGTACTGGATACATTAAATACAATACAGAAAAGTTGGCTTAATATTAATACAATGCATAAGTTTGTGATACAACTCAATATCCGATACAAAACATTCTTCATAATATATATACATCATGATACAATATCATATATAACATCCAAGAAACATAAGCAGCACGATCAATCCGTAGCTTTCTCTTTACCTTTATGTCGTGCTACCTGCGAAGAACCTGCACCAGAAGGGAAGGGATGAGACATAACGTCTCAGTGAGCTCTTACCCTACCTACTGTTGGCAACCACGGGGGTAACCTAGGGTCGCCGTGCCTACTCTTGGCAATCCTGGGGAAAACTATGATCGCCATCATTCTTTACTTATTTCGCGATCGAGGGGAATACCTAAGATCGCTTTTGTCTCAAACATTTCTCATCATTTGCTAACTTAACTTATCTTGTACTTAGTGATCGAGGGAAACATCTTATGATCACTTCTGAATTCACTAGGGGAACTAATTGTCCTACTTTCTCAATACATATATAAATAAACTTATTCATCTTCTCATATCTTAAGTTAGAAGTTAGCGTTGAACAATCAATAATTATCTGAGTTCATTTTACGGAGTGCATCCGGGTGGAGTAACCCCGAAGTACATCTCCCTTCTTACCGGTGAAAATTCCTATCATATCAGGCTAACACCGGACTCCTCTTATTTTGTGTGGCTGCTCTCGCGAGTGGTAACTTCACCGTCCCAGCTGCCATTTAAGGCGGTAACTTCACGGGGACCCCCTGTATACTAACTAACGAGCAGACAGGAGACACATTAACTTTATAGACTTGGATGTGTAGCTGCCCTCACGAGCGGTAACTTCACCGTTCCGGCTGCCATTTAAGGCGGTAACTTCACAGGAACCCCTCGTATCCTAACTAGCGAGCATATGCGAGACACATCAAGCCCATCTTTAATTAATTCTTTTTCCTCTAAAATAGTATGTCATAAATACTTAACCTATAAAGGTTCATAACTTTGGATATGATACATTCTTGTACTTAATACATGTAGAATATCTTCTATAATTTCATTAACCTATTAAGGTTCTTGACTCATCGTTCTCATGAGCCATTCCTAGGGCTTACTTAGGTATTTAACTTTAATTCATGAATTTCCAAGCCTTGCGTAATCTTTGCTCATATAATTTTCTCAACCAATGGAAGCCTTTAGAATGAACTAAAATGGTGGTTTATGTTTCTAAAATGTATTAGGAGAAAACATTTACAAAAAGCCATGCCCGCGCGCTCCAGAACCCCCAGAACAGCCCAACTGAGTGGTGCTGTTCTGGCTTGGTCGCTACAAGCGCCACTGGTCGCTACAAGCGCCAGGCTGGTCGCTACAAGCGCCCAGCTGGTCGCTACAAGCGCCACTGGTCGCTACAAGCGCAGGTAGGCAGGGAGAAATCCTGCCTGGTCGCTACAAGCGACAGCTCATCGCTACAGCGACCATGACAGCACAGTCATGTGTAAAAATGCATTTTTCCACCATTTTTGCCCATTCAAGGATACCCAAGCTTCCTAAACATGCTAAAAATGATTTTCCTTCATAAAATAACAATTATAAACATATATAAGCAAGGATTTAGCAAGCAAGGAATTAGGGTTAAACTCTATAAATTTACCTAAGTTATAAAACACATATAATTCTCTCTAGGAGGGTTCTAAAACCCAAGATGAGCTCACCTAAACCTTAGTTGGTGCTGGTTATGCTTGATTACAGAAACCCTAGCTTGTTCCTTTCCTTGATTCTCCCTTGTTCCTTCTCTACTTGTTCTAATTTCCTCAAAACCCACTTGCTAGCAACTTCACAAGGATTTTGGGTGAAAGCTTGAAGGATTGGAGTGAGAGTGAGAGGCGTGAGAGTGAGAGAATGAGGGGGAGGGGCTGGTTTTTTTTTTTTTTTTGGAGAGAGTGGAAGAGAAGAAAAAAACATAATGGAAAAATATCTTTCCTTTTCTATTTAAATTGTTACTCCCTTTTCAAATATTCACAAAATTGCCATTGCCATGAATTACCAAATTGCCACGATTATTAATTACTTCTAACACTGATAACTGATACTAATAAGCGGGATATTACAATCTACCCCCCTTAAAGAAATTTCGTCCTCGAAATTTAGAATTTACCTGAAAATAGATGCGGATAATTCTCTTGCATCTCCGATTCTAGCTCCCACGTTGCTTCGTCGTCGGGAGAACCTTTCCATACAACCTTAAAAATTGGGATCTCTTTGTTTCTCAAGGACCTAACATCACGATCAACTTGTTGGAACAAAATGTGTTTAACAAGTTTCTTATGAAGTAAAGGGGGAGATTGTTGAAACATTTATGTGTAAACATATCTCTCTTTATGGTTTTGATGATAACAAAGTATTAAAGAGAAAATTGGTTATTTGCTAATGCTCTGTTCAAGTGTTTCAGAACCACATGCTTAATAAGTATTGATTGATAATGGTTATGAAGAACAAGCTAAAGAGCAAGAAGGAAAGCCAAGAAGCAAGGTTGCAAAGCTAGAAAGAAATACTCCTGAAGAAGTGCTCCTGAAGTAAGAGCTTCTGAAGAAGTCCTGAAGAAGTGCTCCTTAGTGAAGCTTCTGAAGTGGTGCTCCTGAAGTGCAGCTTCTGAGTCTGAAGGTAGCTTCTGAAGTCTGAGTGCTTCTGATGAAGTCAACGCAACAGTCAACTCCTGAAGCCAGCTTCTGATCCGTACAACTGAAGCAGCTTCTGATCACTGTTCTCAGAGAAGCTTCTGAAGCTGATGTGGCATGTATTTTGACCAGTACTGTGCGCATTTAATGCCTGGATGTGTCAGAACAACTCAATGGAACAGTTGTCTCCCTGACCTAAACATTCTCCAGATTTTAAGGTAGGCCATTTCAAAAAATGGCACTTGCTCTGTTCTGACTGATAAAGTGCAGCACACTTTTGCAGTAACCTAGTCCAATTGCAACGGCTAAATTCCTTAATTCAAGCAAATCTTCAACAGCTCTATTTTCATCTATAAATGGAAGAAGATTTGAAGAAGAAAAATGTCTAAGACTCTTGAAACAAAGAACTGAACTCTTGCTCTGTTTTGCTGTCAAAAATACGCAAGCTACCCAACCTCTTGGAAATTCTTCATCTTTGTAACTTAGAATTTCTTAAGGTTAAGAGTCTTAACCTGTGTTGTATTTAGAGAACACCTCTGATATTTGATCAAGTGTTCATCCCAAACTATTTCATTTGTAAACCAGTTTGGTCCCTCAAAGTCTCAGTCTGTATACTGAGCATTTGTAACCTCATTCCTTTATGGTCTGAGTCAGAAGTCTCTTGTCTTAGTGACTTGAGCATTGGGAAGTCTCTTGTCTTAGTGACTTGAGCATTGGAAGCCTCTTCCTTGGTGGTTGAGCATAGAAGCCTCTTTCTTTGTGATTGAGCAACTGGAAGTCTCTTCCTTAGTGGTTGAGCATTGTGTAATCTTCAGATTATAGTGGAACTCTCTTGTTGGAAAACAAGGGGACAGGACTACCTCTCACATTGAGAAGGAACCTGTATAATTTCTGTGTGTCTCTCTTTACCCTTCTCTTTTCATTACTGTATCCGCTGCATAACTCCTGATAACAGTTCAGAACTGATCCATATCAGCTTCTGAACTTAACCTTAAGTTTGAAAAGATAAGATAACAAGTTTTAGAGTCACACAATTCAACCCCCCCTTCTTGTGTGTGTGTTTTTCTCACCTTCAGTTGGTATCAGAGCTCCGGTTCTGATATTAACACTTAACAGTGTGTCAGTAGGATCCTGAGAAAAACATGACCTCAAGTAGTGGCTCACCTCCACCCTCTCCCAGAAACCCACCATCTCCCAGAAATTAAAGAAATGTACAATATGACTATAGTACTGAAGAAAAGAAGTCTAGGTCACATAATAAACCTCCTATGTTTACTGGTGACCCAGAAAAATTCTCTTGGTGGAAGAGTAAAATGTATAGTCACATTATTGGGATTGATGATACTCTGTGGGACATCATAGAAGATGGAATCTCAATACCAGTTGATGAAGAAGGTGTTGCTGTCAACAGAAGAGCTCTGAGTGATGCAGAAAGAAAGATCTATAGGAAGCATCACCATGTCAGAGGTATCATTGTGGACTCATTGCCTCACACTGAGTATCAGAAGCTGAGTGACAAGTCCACTGCAAAGGCCATATTCACATCCCTCTGCTCTAACTATGAAGGTAATAAGAAAGTTAGAGAAGCTAAGGCAAACATCCTTGTTCAGCAATATGAACTGTTCAGAATGAAAGAGGATGAAAATATTGAGACTATGTTCTCAAGATTTCAGACTCTGGTTTCTGGACTTCAGATTCTGAAGAAGAGTTATACCACAGCTGACCATGTGAATAAAATCCTTAGAAGTCTGCCATCCAAATGGAGACCTAAAGTGACTGCCATTGAGGAAGCTAAGGATCTGAATACTTTAAGTATTGAGGATCTTATAAGCTCCCTCAAAGTGCATGAACTGGGACTCAATGAGGATGAGTCTGTTAGAGAACCAAAAACATTGGCTCTGAAGTCTAAGAGAAAACCTGCTAAAGCTTTGAAAGCAATTGAATCTGAAGAAGAGTTTCCTGAGGGAAATTCTGATGAAGATTCAGATGCTGATGAGCTTGCAATGATTTCTAAAAGGCTTCAGTATCTGATGAACAGAAAGAAAAAATTCTCTAACAGAAGCAGTAACTTTAGAGGATCTAGTTCTGGTCCAAAGAGGGATATCCAGAAGGAAAGCTACTACAACTGCAAAAAGCCTGGCCACTTCATTGCTGATTGTCCTGATCTTCAGAAAGAAAAATCAAAGGAAAAAGCAAAGAAATCCAGCTCAAAGTCCAGCAGTTTTAAAAACAAGCTTAAGAAGAGTCTCATGGCAACATGGGATGATCTGGATAATGAGTCAGAATCTGATGAAGAAGAAGCAAACCTGGCCCTGATGGCAACTGCATCTTCTAATGCTGAATCATGCTCAGATTCTGATGAAGAAGATGAGGTATATTCTGAACTCTCTAGATCTGAATTGATTGAAACAGTTAATGATCTTATGAGTCATCTTAAAAGCAAGTTAAAAGAAATTAAATCTTTGAAAAATCAAACTAACCTGCTATCTGAAGAAAACCTTAAACTTCAAAATCAAATTTTTGAATATGATGAAGAAGTTGAGGAACTCAGAAAAGAGGCTCATAAGAAATCTGAAGAGATTCCTAATGAACAGGAAATAGCTCTTCAGGATTTCATGTTAACTGGGTTCAACAGAACTAAAATTGCCTCCATGATGTATAATATGATCAGAAACAAAGGTGAAGGCATTGGTTATGATGCATTTAAAACCTCAAATGAATTAAACTCACTTTCATGTTCTGATGATATCTTAAAAGGCAATGATATATGCTTTGTGCCTGCTTCTGATAATTCTGAGAAGTTGAAAGTATCAGAATCTGAGGCTAAGTCTAAAGTTCTGAACAACTCAGACTCTGAAGCTTCTGAACCTAAGGGTAAGATGAAGGCAGATGTTAAAACCCTGCCCAAATCTAAGCCAAAAGGTCCTAAGTCTAAGAGTAAGAGGAAATCAGACTCTGAACCTAAACCTGTTCAGAATCTGAAGTGTTCAGAACCTGAAACTAGCAAGTCTCAGAATCTGAATAAATCTGATTCAAATTTTTCTAAGACTGGGTTTATTAAAACTTCAAAATCTATTAAACCAGTCAATACAAATCATTTTCAATCTCAGAATGTTAGGCAAAGCAAGCCAAAGCAAACCAATCAGTTTTCTGCTTCAAACTGTTTTAAGAAAGGCAAATCTGAAGCTTGCCTTGTGCCTGAAGTAAATAGAGTTAGAATTCTGAGGAGATCAGAACCAAAGTACTCAAAAGGTCAGACTCTAAACAAATCAGAACCAAAGACTTTCAAGTCTCAAGTTCTGAAGAAATCTGAGTCCAAACCTTTGAGAACTCAGGTTCTGAAGTACTCAGGTTCTGAAACTCAGACTTATTCAAGATACAAGGATTCACATCCAAAGTATCAGAACAAGTCTTAATATCTTAACTTCAGACACAAGAAGCCAAAACCTTTCAGGACTAACCCCAAAGGACCCATGAAAATCTGGGTACCTAAGTCTGAGATTATTTCAATTGCAGATATGCTTGTCATCCAAAGAAAAGGAAAGGTCCTGGTACCTGGACAGTGGATGCTCGCATCATATGACAGGGGACAAGTCTATGTTCCAAACCCTAACTCTGAAAGAGGGAGGAACTGTGGGGTTTGGAGGAAGTCAGAAAGGAAATATCATTGGTACTGGTAAGATAGGTAATTCTTCCCTGTACATTGATAATGTTTGGCTGGTAGATGGACTTAGACATAATTTACTTAGCATAAGTCAATTATGTGATAGTAATTATGAAGTTCTATTCAATAAGAACACTTGCACTGTAATCAACAATGAAAATAAGTCTGTAGTGTTCAGAGGCTGTAGGAAAAACAATGTTTACAAAATAAACTTTTCTGATTTGGTTCAGCAGAAGGTTGTTTGCCTTCTGTCTGTGAGTGATGAGAAATGGGTGTGGCACAAAAGGCTGGGACATGCTAACTGGAGACTCATCTCCAAGCTTAGCAAGTTACAGCTGGTCAGAGGCTTACCCAGTATTGATTATCACTCAGATGCTTTGTGCTCAGCATGCCAAATAGGAAAATTTTCTAAAACTTCTTTTAAATCAAAGAACATTGTTTCCACCTCAAAACCTCTAGAACTTCTTCACATTTATTTGTTTGGTCCTGTTGGAACTGCTTCAATCAATGGGAAGAAGTATGGACTTGTTATTGTTGATGATTATAGTAGGTGGACTTGGGTTAAATTCCTCAGAACTAAGAATGAAACATATGATGTGTTTTTCAAATTCTGCAAACAAGTACAAACTGAAACTGATTTGAAAATTTTGAAAATCAGAAGTGATCATGGTGGTGAATTTGAAAATGAACCTTTTGAAAACTTTTGTGAAGACCATGGAATTCTCCATGAGTTCTCATCTCCTAGAACTCCACAACAAAATGGAGTTGTAGAAAGAAAGAACAGGTCTTTACAAGAAATGGCCAGAACCATGATCCATGAATCTAAAATTGCTAAGTACTTTTGGGCAGAAGCTGTAAACACAACATGTTATATTCAGAACAGGATCTACATCAGACCTATTCTGAATAAAACTTCATATGAATTATTTAAAGGAAGAAAACCAAGTATTTCTTATTTTCATCAGTTTGGTTGTACATGTTACATACTAAACAATAAGGTCTACCTAAAGAAATTTGATGCCAAGGCTCAAAAGGGTACCTTTTTAGGTTACTCAGAGAGATCCAAGGCATACAGAGTGTATAATTCTGAAACACATGTTGTTGAAGAAGCTATACATATTAGGTTTGATGATAAGAAGCCTGGTAGTGAAATACCAGAGCTGGTTGAGAGTTTTGCAGATGTCAGAATCTCAGAAGAACCTTCAGAAGCTGAACCCAGTTCAGGTTCTGATGAAGGTTCAGAAGCTGAAAACAATGAAGACTCTGAGAAACTCTCCAGCAATGACACTACTCCTGATGCTAATCAAGATCAGCATGGTTCTGAACAAATCCCTGATGGCTCTTCAGAAGCTAATCCACAAAGAACCTCATTCAAGTACAAGTCTTCACATCCTGAGGAGTTAATCATTGGAAACAAGAACAGTCCAAGGAAGACTAGATCAGCATTCACTCAGAATGAGTCTATGCTTGGCCTGTTATCCATGATTGAGCCTACAACTGCTGATGAAGCACTTGCTGATGATGGTTGGATTGTAGCAATGCAAGAAGAGCTGAACCATTTTCAAAGAAATGATGTATGGGATCTTGTTGCAAAACCTGATCAGAAGAACATCATTGGAACAAAATGGGTGTTCAGAAACAAGCTCAATGAACAAGGAGAAGTGATCAGAAACAAGGCTAGATTAGTAGCTCAAGGGTACAGCCAGCAAGAAGGAATTGACTACACTGAGACATTTGCTCCAGTTGCAAGACTGGAAGCAATCAGGTTACTTCTTTCTTATGCTGTCATACCCCATTTTTTGACTTATATTTTTCATGTGTTTTATCTTTTATTATTTCATTACTTATTATTACTTTTTATCATTTCCTTCTTGTTATAGTATTTTATTTACACTTTTATCATTATCATTATTAGCATTTCTATTATCATTAATATTATTAGTATTAATATTATTCTATTTTTCTTAATAATATCATTATTATTTATTATTATTAAGATTTTATTTATTAATAATATTAAATTTTTCATTTATTATTATCATCATTTTCATTATTATTGTCATTTACTATTTTATTTATTTTCATTATCATTTGCATTTTTGCATTTTTCATTATCATTATTATTATTATTTATTATTATTCATTTTCCACCTTTTTATTTTTAAATACAAAAAAATTCCAAAAAAGTGAAGTTCGCAGTGCGAAATCACCTTCGCACTGCGACCTCTACGAAATTTTCTGCAGAATTTTATATATTGGTTTATCCTTTTTGCTTTCAACTACAATTGTTATTATTAGCATTATTACTATTATTATTGCTATTTTGTGACTGATTTGGTGCAGCAAGACAAGAATTAATGTGTGACATTAAAGGTAAAAGGAAAGAAAGATTTTCTTCCAACCCATCATGTGATCAAACAAATTGGCTGCCCTTGGTCAGCTCTTGTCCCTCCAAATTGACCCATCACCCAACCTAAGCTTGCCAGCCAGCTGCTTGATCCCTTTCCTTCCCTTTTTCTCTGCCAAAACCAGCCAAACACAAGTGGTTTTCTTGCCCAAAAAGCTGTTTGGTGTGCCCTGTTTTGAGCTGGATTTCTCCTCCCACACACCAGCCCACATGCTCATTTTGCTTCCCCCAATCTCCCTGTACATGGCAGTACACGTTTTCATTGTTTGACCTTCCAAGATTGCAAGGATTGATCCCAAGAATCACCCCTTTGCAGCTGCCCTGTTTTACAGTTTTTTCTCATCATTACCTTCTAGAATTAATGGCATTTGTGGCTGAGATCAGTCAAGACCTTGCCCCTTGGCACAAGGCAAAGCAAGTTCTATCCATTAGCATTAAATGCAAAGTGTTTTAGCCTGGATTTAGCCCACAAACCAGCTAGAATCTAGAGATTTGCCATCATTACATAGATTTGCATTTTGGCCTATAAAAGGAATGCCAAGGCCCAAGGATTAGAGAGAGCCATTACACATTGAAAAAACCTGAAATACACAGCCTTACTCACACGAAATTCATACCAAAATCCTTTGCATTGCAGCACAAAATCAGTCCATCACAAACCAATTAGAACATTGTTCATAACCTCTCACCAAGCAAGCAAACCACTTCCAATCTATTGCTCAAGCACTGCTAGGAGTTCTGTAAGTCTCCTATAATCTTTCTTTTTTATTGTGTTTGCTGCTTTCATCACTTGCTTTGTTCAAATTTGTTTTGTGCACAAAACCCCTTTTTGAAACTCAAAAGGGACCTCAAAGGGGCCAAGCTTTGAAACTGAGTTTTTTCATCCCATTTTCTTCCATTTTGTCAAGCTTTTTAACCCCCTTTAGGTTCTGAAGCTTGCTTAGAAGCAGTTTCTGAACTTCTGTTCAGAAACAGCTTCTGAGTTTGAAAATTCGCATACTTCGCAGAGCAAAGTATTGCTCGCACTGCGAACACACCAGAACCTGACTTCGTAGAGCCAAGTTCTGGCCGCTCTGCGAAGTATGTGAAACTCAGAACATGAATCAGGCATTCAAATGTCAAATTTTTGGGGTTCCAGCCCTTGATTCAGAACCTAAAGAGGGTTAAAACCATTTTTGTCCAAACCCAATTCATAATCATGCACAACTTTGAAGATTTCACAAGTTCGTGCGATAAATTTTGAGTAACTTGTGAAACAAGTTATGTTCTTTAATATTTTCAAAACCAAGTTTGAGCAACAAGCTAAGTTCGTCTATTTCAAAACAAACTTGAACAACCATGTTGTTCATAATTTTCAATCCAAACGCGAATTTAAGCCGAGCTTGCTCACTCTTTTAAAACCAAGCTCGAATTGAGCCGAACTTATGGACTTTCCAATTTTGTGCATGTCTTATGAATTTGTTTCTCATTCAAACTTGAACTATACTCGTTCTTGAGTTTCGATAACTTAAGCAACAAGTAATGTTCATGATTTTTAATAAACTCAAACAACAAATTTGTTCGTGTTTTCTTTTCTTTTCTTTAAGTTTCCTTTTAAAATATTTTGGTTCCCTTTGAGATTCCTTAGAGTCCCGACAAAACCAAACTTGAATGAAACGGGAATGGCTTGACGTATGTCTCCCCAAACCTCGGTTGCACGAATGCGTGACGTATGTCTCGTCGCTCGGACAACCGTCATCCCACCCTTGACGCGTCTAGCACGCTCAACCTTCCCTTGGCCCCCTTGTGGCCATTTTTACCCTTTTCTTGGCCCTCGTGGTCAATCCGAACCTTTCGCGCCTTTGCGTGTTTTTTTATTTTAACCATTCATGCCTTGCGCGAATTTATCGCCTCCGCGCGTTTATCATTTATTTTCAAGTTTTTACGCCCCTGTGCGTTTGTCTTTTCATTTATTTTTCAAAACATTCACGCCTTGCGCGAGTTTATCGCCTAGCGTCCATCTTTCACCATGTTAAAACTTTGTACGTCTTCGTACGTTTTAAAACCTTTGTTCAAGTCCGAGTGCAAAACCCTTTTATCAAATCATTTACTTTTATGCATTGTCGTCAATGGCCAGTTCGGCAGCAACCCGAACAGTTGACATTTACTTTCATTACTTTCTCTTTTTCAAACTTTTTCGCTCGGACGCGATCAAATCTTTTTTAACTAAAACGAACCAACATACAAACTTTTTCTACCAAAGAACTACGTACACTTTGAATTCTCCGACTACCGGGAGATACGTAGGAGCAAGATCGACATCTTGTCAAGCCCATTAATAAAAAACCTTTTTTTCCCCTTCCGTTTGTTTTTATCTCTTTCTTCATTTCGCATTATGTTTTTATATTTTCTTTTATATATGTTTAAACACGCAAGTAAAACATCGAAGCATTTTAAGCCTAAGCCGACTAAGAGGTTCCCGTTGAGTACAACGGATGTGAGGGGTGCTAATACCTTCCCCTCGCATAATCGACTTTCGAACCTAAAATCTTTTCTCAAGGTAATTTAGAACTTTTTTCCTTTTTCCCTGAAAAATTAAAAGTTCAGTCGTGATTTAAATTTAGTGATTCAAAGCTTCCCAATAGCTTGACATCCGAAATTCGACGCGACATATGCTATTAATCATGATATCATCTTGTATCAAATGGATGTTAAGAGTGCTTTCTTAAATGGTGTAATTTCTGAAGAAGTGTATGTCAAACAACCTCCTGGTTTTGAAGATGTTAAATATCCAAATCATGTTTTTAAACTTAAGAAGTCTTTGTATGGTCTGAAACAAACTCCCAGAGCTTGGTATGAAAGGCTAAGCAACTTCTTAATTAAGAATAATTTTGTAAGAGGTCAAGTTGACAATACACTTTTTAGGAAAACTGTTAAGAAAGAAATCTTAATTGTGCAAATCTATGTTGATGATATCATATTTGGTTCTACTAATGCCTCCCTTTGCAAGGAATTCTCTAAGTTAATGTAGGATGAATTTGAAATGAGCATGATGGGTGAGCTGAAATTCTTTTTGGGAATTCAAATCAACCAATGCAAAGATGGTGTCTATGTTCATCAGTCCAAATACACCAAGGAGCTTCTGAAGAAGTTCCAGTTGGATGATTGCAAGCTGATGACAACACCAATGCATCCCACCTGCACCTTAAGCAAAGAGGACAATGGCTCAAAGGTAGATCAGAAGCTGTACAGAGGTATGATAGGTTCTCTCCTATACTTAAATGCTTCTAGGCCAGATATTTTATTTAGTGTATGTCTGTGTGCCAGATTCCAATCAGATCCTAGAGAATCTCATATGACTGCTGTCAAGAGAATCTTCAGGTATCTGAAGGGAACAACTAATTTGGGACTTCTGTATAAGAAATCTCTAAATTATAAGCTAGTTGGATTCTGTGATGCTGACTATGCTGGGGACAGGATTGAAGGAAAATCCACCAGTGGAAACTGTCAGTTTCTTGGTGAGAATCTGATATCCTGGGCCAGCAAGAGACAAGCAACCATTGCTTTGTCAACAGCAGAAGCAGAATACATCTCAGCTGCAAGTTGTAGCACACAACTGCTCTGGATGAAACATCAATTAGAGGATTATCAGATTCATGCAGACAATATTCCAATTTATTGTGATAATACTGCTGCTATATGTCTGTCTAAAAATCCAATTCTGCATTCTAGAGCCAAGCACATAGAAATAAAACATCATTTTATAAGAGATTATGTTCAGAAGGGTGTTTTGGATATTCAATTCATTGATACTGATCATCAATGGGCTGACATATTCACAAAACCCCTAACAGAAGAAAGATTCAATTTTATTAAAAAGAATCTGAACATGCATTTTATCTCTTGAAAATGTGCTTGAATTTGAATGAATTCCTTGATTCTGAATTTATCATAAGCTAAGACTAATCAGACACTCATCTTCTGAGAGTCTGAATACAGTTAAGCCTGAAAAACTTCAGAGTCTGAAGGATCAGAACCTGGATTTTCTGACTTCTGAATCTGATAAAAATCTAATGTTGGTCAGAATCTGATAAGTATAGCTATGGGCAATGATGATTAAAGCTTTGAAAGTTTATACTCTAATCCTCCCAAAGTCATCAAGTAAAAATGTGATTTTATGCTCTGATACTCATTGTTAAAATTGCTTGACAAACAATTTTCATTTGGTATCAGTATGTTTTCAAACTGTTTAGCACAGACACATTTTAAAAGCCCAAAGTGTATCAGACATGTTCAGTCTTATGAACTATTTTATCCTGGTATCAGCATTAAACTATTGCTTTGGTATCAGACTCTGAACCTTCATGTTTTGAAATCAGGTTCTGATACAAGTTCAGTAGCATCAACACTGTATTTTTGGTATCAGACTCTGAGATAAAATCCTCAATTGGTATCAAGCTCTGAGATATATTTTCAGTTGGTCTATACTCTAAACTATTTTGTTTTGAAAAATGAGTAAGACCTGCTCTGATTTGAACTTTTTTCTTTAAACCTGCTCAGATTAGCTCTGATACTTTCTTGCAAGATTTGCTCTGATACCTTCTTAAGAAGTTTTGCTCTGATACTGAACACAATTTGGTTGTTTTGCTCTGATACTGCACCAATTTGTACTGAACAAGTCATGTCTGAACACAGAATGACCTGATCAAAAGCTCTAAAACTTTTTCTGCTTCTGAACAACATTCTATTATTAATGCAAGTCATATACTCATTGAAAGTCAAATATGCTCTGATACTCATCTTTGCTGCTTGATTATCTATATGATTGCATAAATATCTCACAATTTTGTTTGGTTCAACCCCCCCAATTCTGAATCTTTTTGAAATATTTTTTTTCAAACTTGGTGTCAGAACTCCTTTAAAACTCTTTAAAATAGGGGAAATTGAACTGCTTTGATACCTGCTTTCAAACTCTTTTCAAATCCTTTTCTACTCTGAAACAGATATTTTCAAACTCTCTTGACAAAGGGGGAGAAATTTTCTGTCTTAAGGGGAGAAAGTAGTACTTTTTGTTGATGACAAAAGGGGGAGAAAGTAAAACAAGTATTAAAGCACCTGAGCTCAAAAATAAGTTAAAATTGTCAGAAGCTAAGCTTATTAAGCTCTGATACAATTGTTAGGGTTAAGCTCTGATACAATTGTTAAGCTAGCTCTGATAATGATCAGTTGAACTCTGATACACTTTTGACTGAATTTAACTTATGAGAACAGATTTTAACTCTTAGCCTCTGAAGTGAATTTATGGCTCTGATACATTCTGTGAGATATATAACTCTTAGTGAGTTAAGATGAATTTAAAATAACTTGGATAAGACTCAGGGAGCTTACAAAACTCATCCTGTGGATTATCAGACTTAGGGGGAAAGCTTACAAACCTCAGAACCTGAAGTCAACAAGTCATTTTGAATTCTGAGTGTAAATTTCACTATATTGTTTTAAGTTAAGCTTAATTAACATGGATAAGAATCAAGGGGAGCTTACAAACCTAACCTTGAGGATTGTCAGACCTAGGGGGAGCTTACAAACCTCTCCTGAAGTCAGATTGTTAATTAAACTAAACAACAATTCTGAAATTTTCACATTTGTGATTTTAACTGAACTTAATTAATTTGGATCAAACTCAGGGGGAGCTTACAAACCTCACACCCTGCAGTTAACTTGTTAATTAAGTTAACAACAATTTTCTAATTTAATACTTATGTTTGTCATCATCAAAAAGGGGGAGATTGTTGGAACAAAATGTGTTTAACAAGTCTCTTATGAAGTAAAGGGGGAGATTGTTGAAACATTTATGTGTAAACATATCTCTCTTTATGGTTTTGATGATAACAAAGTATTAAAGAGAAAATTGGTTATTTGCTAATGCTCTGTTCAAGTGTTTCAGAACCACATGCTTAATAAGTATTGATTGATAATGGTTATGAAGAACAAGCTAAAGAGCAAGAAGGAAAACCAAGAAGCAAGGTTGCAAAGCTAGAAAGAAATACTCCTGAAGAAGTGCTCCTGAAGTAAGAGCTTCTGAAGAAGTCCTGAAGAAGTGCTCCTGTAGTGAAGCTTCTGAAGTGGTGCTCCTGAAGTGCAGCTTCTGAGTCTGAAGGCAGCTTCTGAAGTCTGAGTGCTTCTAATGAAGTCAACGCAACAGTCAACTCCTGAAGCCAGCTTCTGATCCGTACAACTGAAGCAGCTTCTGATCACTGTTCTCAGAGAAGCTTCTGAAGCTGATGTGGCATGGATTTTGACTAGTACTGTGCGCATTTAATGCCTGGATGTGTCAGAACAACTCAATGGAACAGTTGTCTCCCTGACCCAAACATTCTCCAGATTTTAAGGCAGGCCATTTCAAAAAATGGCACCTGCTCTGTTCTGACTGATAAAGTGCAGCACACTTTTGCAGTAACCTAGTCCAATTGCAACGGCTAAATTCCTTAATTCAAGCAAATCTTCAACAGCTCTATTTTCATCTATAAAAGGAAGAAGATTTGAAGAAGAAAAATGTCTAAGACTCTTGAAACAAAGAACTGAACTCTTGCTCTGTTTTGCTGTCAAAAATACGCAAGCTACCCAACCTCTTGGAAATTCTTTCATCTTTGTAACTTAGAATTTCTTAAGGTTAAGAGTCTTAACCTGTGTTGTATTTAGAGAACACCTCTGATATTTGATCAAGTGTTCATCCCAAACTATTTCATTTGTAAACCAGTTTGGTCCCTCAAAGTCTCAGTCTGTATACTGAGCATTTGTAACCTCATTCCTTTATGGTCTGAGTCAGTCTCTTGTCTTAGTGACTTGAGCATTGGGAAGTCTCTTGTCTTAGTGACTTGAGCATTGGAAGCCTCTTCCTTGGTGGTTGAGCATAGAAGCCTCTTTCTTTGTGATTGAGCAACTGGAAGTCTCTTCCTTAGTGGTTGAGCATTGTGTAATCTTCATATTATAGTGGAACTCTCTTGTTGGAAAACAAGGGGACAGGACTACTTCTCACATTGAGAAGGAACCTGTATAACTTTTGTGTGTCTCTCTTTACCCTTCTCTTTTCATTACTGTATCCGCTGCATAACTCCTGATAACAGTTCAGAACTGATCCATATCAGCTTCTGAACTTAACCTTAAGTTTGAAAAGATAAGATAACAAGTTTTAGAGTCACACAATTCAACCCCCCCTTCTTTTGTGTGTGTTTTTCTCACCTTCACAACTATCTGATATGGCTCAGGCTGAAAAGTCAAGTCCGATCTCAAATCAATACTGTCCAGCTCCACTGGTTGGAAAGGATCAGGAATGAATTTCCTTAATTGTGAGACGTGAAAGACATCATGTAATCCTGACATGGCTGGTGGCAGCGCTAACTGATAAGCTGCCGGACCCATACGTTGAAGTATCTGACATGGTCCAACATACCTTGGACAAAGTTTCTTGGTTCTGAATGCTCCTCTTAACCCCAACTTAGGTGTAACCTTAAGAAATACATGATCTCCCACTTCAAATTCTAAAGGCCTTCGCCTTTTATCTGCATAACTTTTCTGGCGACTTTGGGCTATTCTCATCTTATCCTGAATGGATTTAATTTTTAGAGTTGTCTCCTGAATTATTTCTGGTCCCAAAATGCTCTTATCTCCGACCTCAGCCCAACAAAGTGGGGTTCTACACTTCCTACCATACAAAGCTTCATAAGGTGCCATTCCAATACTAGAATGGTAACTGTTGTTGTAAGAAAATTCAATCAATGGTAGGTGATCGTTCCAACTTCCTCCATCTTCTAGGATACACGCACGTAGCATATCCTCTAATGTCTGAATAGTTCTCTCTGATTGTCCATCTGTTTGAGGATGATGGGACGTGCTCATCTTTAATCTTGTTCCTAAAGCTTTCTGAAAAGCTTTCCAAAAGTGGGATGTGAAAATTGGATCTCTATCAGACACAATACTAACAGGAACACCATGGAGTTTCACAATCTCTGAGATAAACAATTCTGCATACTGAGAGGCTCGATAAGAAGTCTTAACCGGTCCACTATTACCCAAATGGAGTCATGTCCTTGCTGTGTTCGAGGTAATCCACTCACAAAATCCATCGTTATTTCTTCCCATTTCCATTGTGGAATTTCCAAAGGTACTAACATTCCTGCAGGCCTTTGATGTTCAATCTTCACCTGCTGACATACAATGCATCGCGACACAAATTCCGCAATATCTCTTTTCATGCTAGGCCACCAATAATCTTTCTTCAAATCTTGATACATCTTGGTGGTACCTGGATGAATACTAAAACTGCTCTTGTGCGCCTCCTCTAAGATCAACCTTTTCAACTCCGCATCACTCGGAACATAAATTCTTCCTTCAAACTGTAACGTTCCATCATGTGCTAAAGAAAACTCCGGTTGGCCAGCTTTTCTTTGAAGATCCATATCCATGGTTTGCGCTTGTGCAATTCTAGACCGTAGGTCACATGAAATCTCTAACTTATTCAACAAGATGCCACCATCCAACTCGGTAACATGGAGGTTAATATCTCTAAACCTTTCATATAATCCACATGTATGCATCATCACCTCAGCTTTGACTAAAGCCTTTCGACTCAAAGCATCTGCTACCACATTTGCCTTTCCGGGGTGGTATTTCAAATCAAAGTCAAAATCCTTCAAGTATTCCATCCATCGTCTTTGCCTCATGTTGAGGTCTCGTTGATCAAACAAGTATTTCAAACTTTTGTGATCACTAAACAAATCAAACTGCGCACCACACAAATGATGTCTCCATATCTTCAATGCAAAAACTATGGCTGCTAACTCAAGGTCATGGGTGGGGTAATTCTCTTCATGAGTCTTGAGCTGTCTGGATGCATAAGCTATCACGTTTTCCCCTTGCATAAGAACACTTCCCAGTCCCTTAGAAGATGCATCACAGAAAACGGTGTACCTCCTATCAGGATCTGGTATTGCCAATACTGGTGCTTTAGTTAATTTCTTCTTTAAAACTCTGAAGCTCTCTTCACATTCTTCGTCCCAAATAAAGGGCACACCCTTTCGAGTGAGGCGTGACAGAGGCAAGGCAATCTGAGAAAACTTCATAATAAATCTTCGATAATAACCTGCCAAGCCTAGGAAGCTCCTGACTTCAGCTACATTCTTAGGTCTTTCCCAATTGAGAACAGCTTCAACTTTAGATGGATCAACAGCTACTCCTCCTTGAGAAATAACATGACCCAAAAACTTAATCTCGGATAGCCAGAATTCACACTTGCTAAATTTTGCATACAACTGTTTGTCTCTAAGGACATCCAATACAATTCTCAAATGCTGAGCATGCTCCTGAGGATCCTTAGAATAGATCAAGATGTCATCAATGAAAATCACCACAAATTGATCGAGGTAAGGTTGAAATATTCTGTTCATATAATCCATAAATACTGCTGGAGCATTGGTTACACCGAAAGGCATAACCAGAAATTCGTAGTGCCCGTAACGCGTTCGAAACGCCGTCTTAGACACATCTGAAGATTTAATACGGATCTGATGATAACCTGATCGAAGATCAATCTTAGAAAATACCGTTGCTCCCTTGAGCTGATCTAGGCGATCATCAATCCTTGGAAGAGGATACTTGTTCTTGATAGTCACTTTATTCAATTGACGGTAGTCTATACACATCCTCATGCTTCCATCTTTCTTCTTGACTAACAAAACAGGAGCACCCCAAGGTGACACACTGGGTCTAATAAAATGTGTAACACCCATACTAACTTTAACTAGTATATTAGCATGTGCGTTAAACTGATACTGGATACATTTAAAAATTTCAGTAATAATAATACATCACAAAAGAAAGAATACAAGTTTACTCGTTTGTACATATAATCCAATACTATTACAATACTTATACAACATCCAATAAGCTCCTGAGCTGATGCACAATGAGCAACTGTACTCCATCCAGTATCTCTGTGAAGATCTCCATCACGAACCTCTGACTTACCTGAAAACCTGCACCAGAAGGAATGGGATGAGACATAATGTCTCAGTGAGCTCCAGCCCAACCAACTGTTGGCAACCGCAGGGAACCTAGGGTCGCCATGTCTACCTTGGCAATCTTGGGGATTTCCTATGATCGCCAAGTCTTTTATCTGTCTATGACTATAAGTCCTCTTGTAACTATGACTTTGAACTGCCTGTAACCTTATATGTATTCTGCCTATATCTTTAACTTAGTGATCGAGGGGAAACCTAGGATCACTTTCTGATAACTGTCCATAACTATAACTGTGAAATTCCTATGACTATAACTGTAACTGTCTATAACTTTAACTATAATCTGCCTTTAACTGTAACTATGACTATAACTGTGAAACATAAAACAAATAAAGATGTTTTAGGTGTTTTATGTTAGCTGTTAGCGTTGAACAAACAATTAATCTGAGTTCATTTTACGGAGTGCGGCCCGGGTGGAGTAACCCCGAGGACAGCTCCCTATAAACCGGTGAAATTCCTATCATATCAGGCTAACACCGGACTCCCTATGAAATTGCATGTGGATAACCCTCTCGGAGAAATCCCATCCGGCGAATCCCGGAGTCTGCTGAACATGCCTTTGACTTTGAAATATTATTCTTTAACTTTGATATATGAATATATATATATATATATATATATATATATATATATCCATTACTTTGATCTTTAATTCTTTAACTTTGATATATAAGTATACATAACTGTTACTTTAAACATATAATAGCAATCCTGTAACTCTTAACCTATAACTTTGAATTCTTGGCTTATCGTTCTCATAAGCCACCTATAGTTGTTGGAGAACCAACCCTATAATCTTATCTGTAACTTCAAATGCCGAAGCATTCCTATTACTCTTGTATCCTAATCCGAATACATCTATAACCTTGTTCACCTAAAATAGGTTCTTGACTTATCCAAGTCATATGCTTTTCCTTAAGAGTTAACAACTCACAAGTAATGGAATCAATCCATTAAATTCCTATTCTCATACTCTGAAATCCTATTATCCTATCACGGATTTGACATATCGTTGTCATATGCCGCTATTAGGGTTTACACATTCCTATAACCTTAGTTCTTACATTTCCCAAGCCTTGCCTAATCCTTGCTCCTACACTTTCACAACCTTTGGAAACCTTTAGAATGAGTTAAAATGGTGTTTAAAGTTTCTAAAAAGTATTAGGAGAAAACATTTGCAAAAAAACCATGCCCGCGCGCACCAGAACCCCCAGAACAGCTCAACTAGGTTGTGCTGTTCTGGCTTGGTCGCTACAAGCGCCCAGCTGGTCGCTACAAGCGCCACTGGTCGCTACAAGCGCCAGTCTGGTCGCTACAAGCGCGGGTAGGCAGGGAAAAATCCTGCCTGGTCGCTACAAGCGACAGCTCGTCGCTACAGCGACCATGACAGCACAGTCATGTGTAAAAATGTGTTTTTCCACCATTTTTGCTCAATCCAAGTTACCCAAGCATCCAAAACATGCTAGGGATGATTTTCTATTACAAATCGATAGTTTAAAACATGTATGAGCAAGGAATTAGCAAGTATAGGAATTTAGGGTAAAAACCATAAACTTGACATATGAAGAAAATCACTATAAATCTCTCAAAGAGAGGTTCTAAAACCTCAAGGGAGCTCACCTTAAACTTGCTTTGGTGCTGGTTATGCTCAAGCTTCAAAACCCTAGCTCATCTCTTGTTCTTCTCTTGCTTTTCTTTAACTTCTTCATGCTCTAACTTTTTCCCCAACCAAGCTTGCTTGAAATACATGATTCTAGGTTGAAGTTTGATGGATTGTGGGATGAGGATGATGCTGGACGATTTTTCTAGAGAGAGGGAGGAGAAATCAGTTTTGCAGAGAGAGAGAGGATGGAGATAAATGAGGAAATTTCATGTTTGTTTCTTTATATACTCCTTTCCTCTCATAATTACAACATTGCCATTGCGTTCGTTTAATTCCCGTGATACTGATAAAAGTCACGTTTAAGCGGGATATTACAAAATGCTTCTGTATTAACTCCTCGAGTTGAGACTTCAGCTCTTTAAGCTCTGTGGGTGACATTCGGTACGGTGCCACAGATACCGGCTCCGCTCCTGGAATTAAATCAATTGAGAACTCCACCTCACGCTCTAGAGGCAAACAATTTACTTCCGAAGGGAAAACATCTAAGTACTCATTCACAATTGGAATATCACTGGGACTTAACTCTGATTCTGAAGCCACGGTGAGCATCACGTAAAATCCCTTATCTTGAGCACAAATAAATTGAATTAACTGATGGGTGCGGTTAATCAATTCAGACAGAGCCACACCTTCCGTCGTATCACTGGTCGGCATATAAATACTCTTCTCTGAACATCCAATATACACATGGTTAGCGGAAAGCCAATCCATGCCTAAGATCACGTCAAGTTGCTCCATCGGGAGGCATACTAAATCAACATAATAAGTTTTACTAGACACAGTGATGGGACAGTTCTCACAAACGTAGCTTGCCTCAATTCCGCCTTCAGTGGCGGTAGATACTAACATTGGAGGATTCAACGGAGACAAAGGTAATTGCAGCGTCTCAACACATTTATATGAAATAAAAGAACAAGTAGCGCCGCAATCAACAAGAACTTTTACTGGATTTGTACCCAAATAACACATACCGGCAATCAAGTCTTCATTGGCCAGAGCCTTTGCGCCACCCAGGGAGTACACCCTGCCTTTACTAGTAGTCGTTCCTTCAGCTGGTCCTTTACCTCGCCTATTTGGACATTCATGTATGAAGTGCCCAGGTTGCTTGCACCCATAGCAGACACCCATACCTATCATACACTCTCCTTTGTGAGTCTTCCCACACTTCCTACAAGCAGGAAAAGTTGAGACCGAACCAGATTGCTTTCCTCTTTTTGGAGATCCTTTTGGCTTAAGCTTGTCATGATACTTATCTAACATTCTACTCTTCTTTCTTTCAAAAGCTGCTGATCTTTCCTTCGAGGTCTTGGCAAGTCCTGCTTCAACCACCAAACTATCATGCACCAGCTCATCGTAACTCGCAGTTCTCTGAAGGCTAACTGCTGTGTCAATTTCACCTCTTAAACCTCTCTTGTACTGATTCATCTTCCAGATTTCATTTTCAGCATATTCATTGTGTGTGGAATAGTAGGACAGCTCTTCAAACTTCTTGGTGAATTCAGCCACTGACATATTACCTTGCTTCAACTCCAAGAACTCTTGCTCCTTCTTTACCTTGTAGGACAAAGGTAAATATTTTTCCAACATCACTTCTTTAAAATTCAACCAATTCACTTCTACACCATTGGCTTCCATCCTGCGCTGAGCAGATTCCCACCAGTCTTCTGCTGCGCCTCTGAGTTGATTTGTGGCGTAGACCACTTTATCTTCTTCTGAACATTCAGCCATTCTAAAGATCTTTTCCATTTGCTTAATCCACTTTCTAGCTTCTTGGGGTTCACCTTCTCCATTAAACTCCGGAGGGTGATGTCTGTTATATTCCCGGAACACTGGGTTACCAATTACGGGAGGAGGTGGTGGCTGTGGATGGAAACCCTGCCCTTGCTGCATCATTTCCATCCATTGCTGTTGAGCTTGGGCCTGTTGCTGAGATTTTGCATCATCAGCATCATTTGCTGATACTGTAATGCGTTTTGAGCTTGCTGCTCCTGATACTGCTGCTGCCAGGCCTGTTGTAGTTGAATCATTTGTTCCCATGAATTCATGCTGGGTCCTCCACTTTCATCACTGGCTTGATTAGCACGAGGTCTACCGGGTCCTCTTCTTCTCCCAGACATCTTATCCTAGCTGTCATATACAAGTCAAAGTGATCAGTTTTAACTGAACATAACATCTAGAATAATGTCCTGGATCCAAGAGGTCCACAAACTTGGATTGTACTTTAATGACCCAAGGCACGGTCTGAATCGACCTGCTCTGATACCAAATTGTAACACCCATATAGAGATTGCCTAGGATCTCTTACGAGTATTAAAATTTCGTACTGGATACATTAAATACAATACAGAAAAGTTGGCTTAATATTAATACAATGCATAAGTTTGTGATACAACTCAATATCCGATACAAAACATTCTTCATAATATATCTACATCATGATACAATATCATATATAACATCCAAGAAACATAAGCAGCACGATCAATCCGTAGCTTTCTCTTTACCTTTATGTCGTGCTACCTGCGAAGAACCTGCACCAGAAGGAAAGGGATAAGACATAACGTCTCAGTGAGCTCTTACCCTACCTACTGTTGGCAACCACGGGGGTAACCTAGGGTCGCCGTGCCTACTCTTGGCAATCCTGGGGAAAACTATGATCGTCATCATTCTTTACTTATTTCGCGATCGAGGGGAATACCTAAGATCGCTTTTGTCTCAAACATTTCTCATCATTTGCTAACTTAACTTATCTTGTACTTAGTTATCGAGGGAAACATCTTATGATCACTTCTGAATTCACTAGGGGAACTAATTGTCCTACTTTCTCAATACATATATAAATAAACTTATTCATCTTCTCATATCTTAAGTTAGAAGTTAGCGTTGAACAATCAATAATTATCTGAGTTCATTTTACGGAGTGCATCCGGGTGGAGTAACCCCGAAGTACATCTCCCTTCTTACCGGTGAAAATTCCTATCATATCAGGCTAACACCGAACTCCTCTTATTTTGTGTGGCTGCTCTCGCGAGCGGTAACTTCACCGTCCCAGCTGCCATTTAAGGCGGTAACTTCACGGGGACCCCCTGTATACTAACTAACGAGCAGACAGGAGACACATTAACTTTATAGACTTGGATGTGTAGCTGCCCTCATGAGCGGTAACTTCACCGTTCCGGCTGCCATTTAAGGCGGTAACTTCACAGGAACCCCTCGTATCCTAACTAGCGAGCATACGAGAGACACATCAAGCCCATCTTTAATTAATTCTTTTTCCTCTAAAATAGTATGTCATAAATACTTACACTACTACAGAAATGACTTTTTACATCAGTCGAAAATGACTTTTTACATCAGTTGCCAACCGATGTAAGGTGGCTTGATGTAGTATGTGCACTACTTTTTACATCGGGTACGGACTGATGTGAAAACCTATTTTCTACATCAGTTCTATTTCAACTGTTGTAATAGATGCACTTTAAAATTTGACAAAGCGGGTTTTCACATCAGGTATAAGTTAAGGACTGATGTAAAATATGTGTTTTTCACATCAGGTATAAGTTAAGGACTGATGCGAAATCTATATTTTTTTTTTAAATTGCTTAATAAATAAGCTTAACACTTGCTCTTTTCTTTTATATTAAAAATATAAAAACAAATATGGATAATTTTAATGCCAAAAAGGAAGTTATATTATCTAATTTGATATTACATAATCAATCCGCAACTTTTCACATCAATATTCCATAATATTAAAAAAAATACATATCAATACAATATATTAAAGAAAATACATATCGTCAATACAAAATATATTAAAAAAAAATACATATCAATACAATATTCCAACTCCTGACATACATCCAATAAAAGAGCATCCAATTTCTGCAAAGTTTCTAGTTTACCGCGGCTAAGTTTCAAATTTCTGCAAGCCTTGCAACAGCAATAAAACCACCAGTTGACTGCAGCAAATTGAAAAATATGTTAGAAACAATCATTAAAAAAGTATGCAGCAATCATGTATTTGCATGAATATAAATTGCAAGACAATAAGCTGAGCAAAACCATGGTATTCTAGAGAAGGACCTAAGTTCAAAATTCACTGTACTCATCCCAAAAATAAAAATAAACTAACCTCTATTTGTGCGACAAATGAAGCAGCCATCATAGCGAAAGCTTCTCCAGCATCAAATGTTGGAGCTCCCCAATGGAAAGGATATGGAACACTAATCCTGATTAATATATATTTTATCAAAATAAATAGATAGGAATTAACCAAAACTGAATCCATTTTTCTAGTCATCAAAGATATAGAAAATAACAAGTTTAATCGACCGCGTCCTCTAAAATATATTACTACCTAATGTAAGGAATAAACATTCAAAAGACTCTTACCAAGATGCACCACTTATGATTCCAGCACGGTCGGTTCTGCAAGTATTCTGATTCTCATGTTCTGCGTTTTTATAAGCTCCACAACCAGTGATCACTACTACAGAAATGACTTTAAGCCCTTCAACAAGCCTCCCAAAGACTACATATTTCCTGCGAAATTGCCCCACAGCAGCACAATCAGACAATTTATCTTACATTGTCCTCACAAACAAAATATAAAAACCGAGTAAGAAGTAAATATAATGAATTTTCATAGACTGTAAATGAGAATACATCCATTTAACTAAATAGTGCATCATGAAATTCTTATTCTGTGGGTGAAAAATCATAATCATAATCTAAACAAAGTTACTAGAAATCCCTGCAATTGTACTTTAAAACCCCACACCCACAACAACTAAATAAAATTATATAATAGCAAAATCTAAGTTCAAAATTTTCAGTTCACTTAATAGACACAGCACAGCATCAATAGTAAAATCATGAAATGAATGTCCTAGCGGGAAGTGCTTCTCATAGATATCAGACAACAAAATTGAGTGAATTGCTGCACCTCATGTGGCAAAAAGATTAATATTTAGTGAAATTGTTCATAATATATGTATTACTTGGTCAGAAAGCAAAGCATTTATCTAACTACTGATATCAATAGATACCTAGATGATAATGATCATAAATATTGACAACCAAACCTGTTTGATGAAATAGCCAACAGCATTATTGTCAGCATATGTGAGAAAATGTGTCAGCCCATCTACATCACGAGCATACTGTTTTAAGTGATTCATCAATCTGGTACCATACCCTTTTACTTGCTCATCAGCCGTAATTGCACAAAAGGCTATCTCACCAAAGAAACAGCTAATTCAACTAAAATAAACGTTTCCCATTTCAATATCAAAGAAAAATATCACTGTTAAAGTTTGAAAGACAGTCTCACATACGGTATTTTAGAAGTTGAGAGACATTTCATGGTTTTGTATATGTCCAGTTGTTCGCAAGATCCAAATTCAGACTACTCCTAAGACCAACCAGGACTTACGTCTGATCCCATTTGGTCGAATGATTGCATATCTGGCAGATTATTGTTTCTTGTTTGCATGCCACTGTTGTTAGTACCAGTAAAGCTATTCATGCCTTCAGGGAAAAGTTGATGTTGGAAGAAAGTTGGTTGCTTATTGTGCTGCTGCTCATTCATCTGGAAAGCAAACTTTGAAGCTGAAAGATCAGGCTGTTGTAAAGACATTGCCAAGTGTTGTTGTTGCAGCTGCTGCTGCTGCTCATTCATATCAAAAGCTGAGTTTACAGCGAAGTCTGGTCGTTGCTGTGACATTGGTACTTGATGTTGCTGCTGCATGCCTTGCCCCTATGGCACAATTTTTACATAAGTGACGAAATCTTATAAATTATAGTTCAAACCTAAGTTTAGCTGGTTAATCAAATGATCTTAACAACCTGAGAATGTGTCTGTGTCTGTGGCCAAGCCCGGGGTCCAACATCAGCCAGTTTGGCGAGAAAAGTCAGGTTATGCTGAAGCTTGGCTTGATATCTGTATCATGTTAATTGAATATGTCATAAAGAAGCTTGGCTTGACAAATTATGATAAAGTCATAAGCCATAGATAACAATTAAGAAGGCAACCGCAGCATATAGTAAATGACACTTGCAACAGACAAACTCAAACTAAATAACAAATACAACCAAGGTAGTGTATGGCATATGAAAAGAATGGAACTTGATATTTTGCTTCCATTCTATGCAATGAAGTCAAAATGTATAGCACTCCTTTTCTTTATGTCATGTTTTATTTTTAACATGCACTGAACATTTTCTGTTCTGTTCTAACTTGTCTGCCAAACATTAGCTTATATTTTTCAACTGGAAAGACAAATAATTTGGGACAACACAAATACTATTCTGTTTTGTGAAATGGCATCAGTAATTACAATTTAATGCAACAGGCCATAATAAAATATATGAGAATCTTGAGCACTTACTTAGGAAACCCAAATACTTGGCAGCGCAATCATTTTCAAACAAGTGGATATCAGCTCATGGTGCACAAATCACAAAAAGAAAAAGAAGAATAAATTTCTTTGCCTGATTAGCACTTGTTATTTTCAATTAAATTTTTCTTTGCATTTCCGTACTTATGACCATATAAAATACCAGACATGTTTTCTATGAATTTAACTCTTCTAAAGTGAGAAGTTCACTTGAAGACATAAAGTTACCAATTTAAATTGTTGATTGAATGGGTGATAATGTGATAAAATACATATGCATTTATAGCCAAAATCATGGAGTAGTAAAATCTATTATCCTCAACGTCAAAGAAAGAAAAAAATCTATCATCCTCTTCTACTCAGAGCACTTAGTTTGAGTACACTACACTTTGTTACATAAAAATCTATTTCAGCATCAGTTTAAGCTACTTCTAAAACCGTGTTCTTCCTAGAACTAATATAATTTAACTAGGTTAGGACCGATAATTCACCACTGCAAGAATGAACAAGGTACAAAAGGATATAATGGTTAAAATGGAAAGATACATTATTTCTACCATGTGCTTCATGATGATGTAATTCAGAATTGCAACCTTTTGTATTAAAACTTTAGCTTCTAGATTCATCGTACAATTAAATGTTGGCTGCATATGAATTATGAAACATACCACTTTTACACACTTTTTCATTGATTCTTTCTTTCACATTAATTAAGTTTCATTTATCAGATCACATCAATAGTACTCTAAGAAGCATAACTTATATTTCTTTCTTTTCAAGGGTTAGCAAAGCACACATAGCAATTTGACAACTGAGCCACAGCTTCAGTAATAAATCTGCTAATGACCATATGAAGTGATACATAATCTATGACAAAGAACAACTAAAAAGGGATAACATGTTTATGTAAAGTAGAGGGTTTCCAAACTAACTACCACAGAGTACTAAAATGAATGCAATAAAATTCAGCAATACAAAGAAAATGATTCAGACCCATGACAGCAAAAAAGATAATGCAACTGAAATTAAACCACTTGATAATACCTAGAAACAAACAAAAGCAATACAAATTAAACAGTAAAAAAAAATAGCCAACAGCATTATTGTCAGCATATGTGAGAAAATGTGTCAGCCCATCTACATCACGAGCATACTGTTTTAAGTGATTCATCAATCTGGTACCATACCCTTTTACTTGCTCATCAGCCGTAATTGCACAAAAGGCTATCTCAATCCAAACAGGTCCTAACAAATTTAAGTAAACTGTCCTTAACAAGCAATTAAAAACTCCTACGAAATTTACAAATTCTTAAACCAAAATTACAAATAAGTGTGAAATTTTGAGTTTTCAAAACAAATTCTCAAAAAAAATTTACACAAGTAACTACGAAACTTTATCAAGAATTGAAATTAAGTTAAAGAAGATTAAATTGAAGAGTTAATTACCTCTTTCTTGAGACTCTCTTCCCTGGCACTATAAGCACCACTAGTCTGCAAATTTTCAGTGGCTTGACAAATTAAACTAACTTTTGAATTGAACTAACAAGCCATTGACTTCTACCATATAAGGGTAGAACTAACAAGCCACTAAAAGAGGTTGTGTGGCTGTTATGGCATTACTGTGAGCGTGCGAAGATAAAAACAAATTTATTGAACAACTCTTTTCAATTCAAAAGTTAACTTTTATGCGTCAAAAAAAAAGAACAGAGCCACAATGTCGGGAACAGAACCACCACCAGCGCCGACACCGGTGACAGGAGGTCCAGCATCTTTACCCAAATGGACCAAAACCAATAGATCTGAAAAGAAAAAAAAGAGAAAAAAAGGAGAAATTCCACAAACCAGATCAAGGAGATATTAAATCTGGATCCAACCACACAAAAACGCAAAACTCACAAATCTGGACCAACATCTCGACAACGACCCAAGAGCAGCGACAAAAAAAAGTTAATCATATATGATGAAACAACCAGCCACCACGACTCTTGCAACGGCGACGACTCAAAAAAATGGATGAGATAGTACCTTAAAGAAGTGGAGCAACGCCGGGAAGGTAGAAGGAGAAAGCGGAGTGAAGGAGAGAGCGACGGTGGCGAACACGATTTGAGGAGAGCGACGGTGAGAGAACAGAGCTGCTATGGTGACGGCGACGGTGGCGAACACAGGACGGCGACGGTGGTGCAAGGGTGGAGTGATTTGAGGATGTGATTTTTGGGGGAAGGGTTAGGGTTCAGTGAAGAGGGAAATCGCGTTGTGAGAATGAAAAGGAAAAGTGAAAATTATTGAAGGATAAGGTTTTTCCCTACAGGTATAGAATGGCTGATGTGAAATGTTGTTTCTCAATATTACAAAACTGCCACCGCGTGTATCTTTCCCTACAGGTACTATATCAACTGATGTGAAAACGTTTTATAATTTACTTTTCCCCTCAGTTATTCCTTTCAACTGATGTGAAAACTTTGTTGGTAATTTCGAAAATGCCACCGCGTTCACTATCACATCAGGTATGTCATCAACTGTTGTGAAAACTTTTTTAACCATGTTGTAAAATGTATATTTTCCACTAGTGTTAACCTATAAAGGTTCAAAACTTTGGATATGATACATTCTTGTACTTAATACATGTAGAATATCTTCTATAATTTCATTAACCTATTAAGGTTCTTGACTCATCGTTCTCATGAGCCATTCTTAGGGCTTACTTAGGTATTTAACTTTAATTCATGAATTTCCAAGCCTTGCGTAATCTTTGCTCATATAATTTTCTCAACCAATGGAAGCCTTTAGAATGAACTAAAATGGTGGTTTATGTTTCTAAAATGTATTAGGAGAAAACATTTACAAAAAAGCCATGCCCGCGCGCTCCAGAACCCCCAGAACAGCCCAACTGAGTGGTGCTGTTCTGGCTTGGTCGCTACAAGCGCCAGGCTGGTCGCTACAAGCGCCCAGCTGGTTGCTACAAGCGCCACTGGTCGCTACAAATGCCAGACTGGTCGCTACAAGCGCAGGTAGGCAGGGAGAAATCCTGCCTGGTCGCTACAAGCGACAGCTCGTCGCTACAGCGACCATGACAGCACAGTCATGTGTAAAAATGCATTTTCCACCATTTTTGCCCATTCAAGGATACCCAAGCTTCCTAAACATGCTAAAAATGATTTTCCTTCATAAAATAACAATTATAAACATATATAAGCAAGGATTTAGCAAGCAAGGAATTAGGGTAAAACTCTATAAATTTACCTAAGTTATAAAACACATATAATTCTCTCTAGGAGGGTTCTAAAACCCAAGATGAGCTCACCTAAACCTTAGTTGGTGCTGGTTATGCTTGATTACAGAAACCCTAGCTTGTTCCTTTCCTTGATTCTCCCTTGTTCCTTCTCTACTTGTTCTAATTTCCTCAAAACCCACTTGCTAGCAACTTCACAAGGATTTTGGGTGAAAGCTTGAAGGATTGGAGTGAGAGTGAGAGGCGTGAGAGTGAGAGAATGAGGGGGAGGGGCTGGTTTTTTTTTTTTTTGGAGAGAGTGGAAGAGAAGAAAAAAACATAATGGAAAAATATCTTTCCTTTTCTATTTAAATTGTTACTCCCTTTTCAAATATTCACAAAATTGCCATTGCCATAAATTACCAAATTGCCACGATTATTAATTACTTCTAACACTGATAACTGATACTAATAAGTGGGATATTACAATTGCTATGGTCCTTTTGGGAAGTGCAAATGGTAGAAGTGGAATCAATATTCCACAAGGAGTTGCATATCCTGATTGGAATTGGTGCATACCAGCACTTTGCCCAAGTAACCCGAAATGTTGCCCTCCTCCTAGTCATACAACACCATGAGATTAAGTTCCATTAATATTAAAATATTATAATAATTAGTTTGGGTCTTAGAAAAGGCTCATTCTCTATGTGAAATTTGAAATTATATAATAAATGAGTAATTTTTATTCCTTTTGTCTTTTAATTTTTATATTATTTCTATAAATTATATTAAAGTTTAGAACAAATCATTTAGATTAATCTTTTCGATAGTGTATGTGGTAGAGTTTGAAAAACAAAATTAGAGGTGCCAAATTATTTCAAATTTTGTTGGAAAATTTAAATCAATAATATTAATTTTATTTTAGAAGTTTAGTCGTAAATTTTTAATGTAAACACCAATTTGATCATTAAAAGAATTAAATAAAATAAAATTATAATATTACACTCATTTTTTTTATGTAAATATTTAAATTTCATTCAGTGTAATAGATAATTTATAATATTTAAGACATTACATATGTATAAATTGGACAAAATAGATATTATATTTTATAATTATTGTTCTTTTTAATAGAAAAATATTTTTTTAAACGTATGTATTAAATGCATACACACACGACAATAAAATAGTCATATTGGATATGACCTCTATTCAAAAATATAATATATTTACTCACATAATTCGAAATTTCCATAATTATGTTTATATCAAATTAATTTAGTCAAACAAGTAACTAAAACATCTGCCTATAAATAAAGACACATGATTTATCATATCACAAGTAATTAAGCAGTTTGATTCCCGTTAAAAAAAGACCGCTTTTATGACGGAGAGTTCATTGAAAATGGTGTTGAAGTTGGTGATGCTTTTTCTTGCTATTGCTATGGTCCTTTTGGGGAGTGCAAATGGTAGAAGTGGAATCAATATTCCACAAGGAGTTGCATATCCTGATTGGAATTGGTGCATACCAGCACTTTGCCCAAGTAACCCGAAATGTTGCCCTCCTCCTAGTCATACAACACCATGAGATTAAGTTCCATTAATATTAAAATATTATAATAATTAGTTTGGGTCTTAGAAAAGGCTCATTCTCTATGTGATATTTGAAACTATATAATAAATGAGTAATTTTTATTCCTTTTGTCTTTTAATATTTATATTATTTCTATAAATTATATTAAAGTTTAGAACAAATCATTTAGATTAATCTTTTCGATAGTGTATGCGGTAGAGTTTGAAAAACAAAATTAGAGGTGCCAAATTATTTCAAATTTTGTTGGAAAATTTAAATCAATAATATTAATTTTATTTTAGAAGTTTAGTCGTAAATTTTTAATGTAAACACCAATTTGATCATTAAAAGAATTAAATAAAATAAAATTATAATATTACACTCATTTTTTTTATGTAAATATTTAAATTTCATTCAGTGTAATAGATAATTTATAATATTTAAGACATTACATATGTATAAATTGGACAAAATAGATATTATATTTTATAATTATTGTTCTTTTTAATAGAAAAATATTTTTTAAACGTATGTATTAAATGCATACACACTACAATAAAATAGTCATATTGGATATGACCTCTAGTCAAAAATATAATATATTACTCACATAATTCAAAATTTCCATAATTATGTTTATATCAATTAATTTTTTTTTTAAACCAAAAAGTGGATTAGCAGAGAGCTAAAACCACCCAATATATATAAAAAGAAGAGGAACCACAAACTAACAGAAGGGGGAGGACTAGGCCAAAGCCCCATCAAAAAGGGATAAACCTATAGTTGGGCCAACCCAACTTATTATTTACATAGAATACATTGATTTGACCTGGAATGGATTCCCACATAGTGAACTGCTCGAGATTCAGGCCAATGTTTGCTAAACCATCGGCGCATTGGTTGCCCTCTCTAAAGATGTGCGAGACAGTAAAATTCATAGATTTTATCAACTGACAACAATTAAACCATCTGTTTCTAAGTCTCCAAGGGATTAAAGTGTTGGACTGCAAGGCCTTGACTACCATGGATGAGTCTAGCTCAAGCCAAAGATATTGTAACACCCATACTAAATTATCTAGAATATTTAGCATGTGTATTAATCTGATACTGGGTACATTAAAATTTTCAATAATAATAATACATACATCTGAAAAGAGTACAAGTTGACTTGTTTGTACAGTTATCCAAATATCGTAATATACACTTCCATTTACATATATATATATATATATATATATATATATAATCTGACAACCTCTTGAGCTTGTCCACAACGAGCAACTGCACTCCATCCAGCGTCTTCTCGAAGAATATCATCATGAACATCTCTTGATAACCTGAAAACCTGCACCAGAAGGATTGGGGTGAGACATAATGTCTCAGTGAGCTCCAGCCCAACCTACTGTTGGCAACCACGGGCGAAACCTAGGGTCGCCGTGCCTACTCTCGGCAATCTTGGGGATACCTATGATCGCCAAGTCTTAACCTTACCCATAGCGGGCTACCTGACTGTTCCTGCTAAACTGCGTAGTCATAAACTGGTCTACATCCTGCTAAACTAGTGATCAAGGGGAAACCTAGGATCACTGTCTGGGTCTGATACTGAATATCCATGAGTTCTAGACTATAACCTGATAATTGGGTGATCGAGGGGAAACCTAGGATCACCGCCTGATAACTGATTCCTGTCTGATAATTATTCTCTGTCTGATAACATAATAAAATATTAACTGATACATGTCTTAATGTTAGCTGTTAGCGTTGAACAAACATTATTATCTGAGTTCATTTTACGGAATGCCCCCGGGTGGAGTAACCCCGAAGCACATTCCCCTGATAACCGGTGAAAATTCCTATCATATCAGGCTAACACCGGACTCCTCTTGTCGTCGTGCGGTCATCCTTGCGGAAAAACGCGTCCCACTGGCGTGAACCTCCTGTGTCCCACTGGCGTGAACAGCAGAAGACACGACTTAATAATCTTAACTTACACGTATACCTCTCGTGTCCCACTGGCGTGAACAACGGAAGACGCGAATTAATATACTTTAAACTTATGCATGAACCTTTCATGTCCCACTGGCGTGAACGATGAAAGTCACGACTTAAAAATAATAATCTTAGTCTTAACTTTGCATGAACCATTCGTGTCCCACTGGCGTGAACGACGAAGGCCACGACTTAATATCTTAATAATTCTTGTTCTTATTCTTCTTATATATATAACTTATGTCTATTGCATATCTGATGCTGTAACACCCATACTAACGTTAACTAGTATATTAGTATGTGCGTTAATCTGATATCGGATACATTAAAATTTACAATAATTAAAATATACAAACCACTGAATGAGTACGTTTTGCTCGTTTACATAAATGTCCAAATATCATACATTACATGTTCATATACAAATATAAAATCTGTCAACCTCCTGAACTTGCCTCGACGAGCATCTGCACTCCATCCAGCGTCCTCCTGAAGATCTTCATGAACATCTCTTGCTAACCTATGAACCTGCACCAGAAGGATAGGGATGAGACATAATGTCTCAGTGAGCTCCTACCCTACCTACTGTTGGCAACCACGGGGGAACCTAGGGTCGCCGTGCCTACTCTCGGCAATTTGGGGACACCTATGATCGCCAAGTCTTTCTCTACATGATTCGCGATCAAGGGGAAACCTAGGATCGCTACATATCTTTATCTTCCTTATACTTTTCATGTTCATAATCTTACGTGTTTCCTACTCTATTCTTATCTTAGTCTTATACGTAGTGATCTTGGGGACATCCTATGATCACATCGTGTTCACTAGGAACTAATCTTCATGTCTTGTATTACATATAAAATATACGTATTCATCTTTCATATTCATATCATCTTTTCATATCATTAAGTTAGAAGTTAGCGTTGAACAAACAATCATTATCTTGGTTCATTTTACGGAGTGCATCCGGGTGGAGTAACCCCGAAGTACATCTCCCATCATACCGGTGAAATTCCTATCATATCAGGCTAACACCGGACTCCTCTTATCTTTGTGTAGGCAACCCTCTCGGTGAAGCCCCATCCGGCATAATCCGGAGCCTGCTGGACACATCTTGCATGTAGACAACCCTCTCGGAGAAGTCCCATCCGGCGAATCCCGGAGCCTGCTGGACATGCTTAAATCTTTTAACATACGTGTGGACAATCCTCTCGGAAGAGTCCCATCCGGCGAAACCCGGAGTCTGATGAACACGTTTAGCATCGTCTTATAAATTACGTGTGGATAGCCCTTTCGGAGAAATCCCATCCGGCGTATCCCGGAGTCTGATGAACACGTTATCATATTCTTTATCATTAAAATTCTTAACTTAAATTCAAAAACATATATATACGTTTCATAATCTTGTGCATATCAAATGCCTACTTGACTATTCATTCTTAAAACTTAACCTATAAATAGGCTCTTAACTTCGATCATTGAATCACTCTTAATCTCATTAATCCTTAACCTTTGCACTTAAAGGTACGTCTAACACTTATCATACGCTTTGCATACTTAATGCGTCTCTTAGGGGAAACTAATCCCCAATACATATCCTATGAGGGGTCCTTAATTTAGACGTTATTCTCATCTTGAGTACTTGTGAGTACTTACTTTACTTTACTATAGTTGGCATAAAATACATTCTTAGGGAGAACCAACTCCCAATACATACTTATGAAATCATAGTCTTAAGGTTATCGTTCTCCTAAGCCTTAGCTTGATTAGGAATAAACCCAAAATTAGTTCCTTTACTCCTCAATATAACTTAGAAGTTGAGTAATCATCCTCCAATGTGGTACCAAGTACTCATCCTACCTTAAATCCATGCCTAGCATCAAGAAAACATGAGTTTGTATGGAGGGGAAATCGGCGGCCGATTGGCAAAAATCGGGGCCCGATTTTTGCCGTAAGTTCCATGGGAGACCAACCTCAAAATCGGTGGCCGAAGCTACAAAATCGGTGGCCGATTTTAGCAATTGCAGGAATCGAATTTCAGCTTCCTAGACTATACCAATCCCAACCAAACCTCATAGCAGCTCATAGTAAAGAATTTACAAGGCATAGGGTAAGTAATAACATGAATTAAGCAAGGAATTGGTTCACAAAGGATTAGGGTACAAATTATAAACATATCCAATAAACAACTTAATCATCAAAACTCAACAAGGTGGGTGCTAAAACCCCTAGGGAACTCACCTCAACCATTGCTAGCTTCCTTTCCAAGCTTTCCCTTGCTTTCTTCTCCAACCTTAACCTTGGTCTTTCTTTCCTTCTTGTTCCATCCTCTTGTTCTAATTTCACCAATCAAGCTTTCTTGCAAGGTTTCTACCAAGTATTTCTTTAAGAGATGATGAATTGATGGAGAGGGAGATGAGGGGGAGAAGGGCGTGTGAGTAGAGAGGAAAAGGGAGAGAATATGCTGATTTTGGGAGAGGAAGAAAGAAGAGGAAATAACAAGAAAAAATATCTTGTTTCCATTCTTAAATTCATTCTTCTTCTTTCATGTATTTACAGGTTTGCCATTGCCAATCAATTACGAAATCGCCATGCTTGCTAAACAAGTTTCCAACACTAATAATCGATACATATGAGCGGAATACCACACTTACCACATAAATAGCCCGTTAACTGACAATTTACCAAATTGTCCTTTACTTAAAACATTTCTGATACTTCGTCTCAATATTATAAATATTCGAGTCTTAGGCGGGATGTTACAATCTACCCCCCTTAAAGAAATTTCGTCCTCGAAATTTAGAATCCACTATCATACAAATTAATCTCCCGTATTACTTTCTTCATTGGTCAAGACTCGAGTTCATCTTACTTATCGGAATCCCTTAGACTCGAACTCTATAAGTCGAAGGTATCCGACAATCTTTTGTTAACTAAAATACTTGATGTGCATCACACAATCCTTGCGTAGTAGAACATGAGGTTATCCGATTCCTCGCATCCAACTTGCTGACTGTATCCTGGTTCATACACTTCTTGCAAACCCAAACTAGAGTTATCCAATCTTAACACTCGTGCTGGATTCTTATAATCTCGTCATAGTCCGCGTAATCTTACTTTGACGACATTGGACGTTCTCATTATCCTCGACGATTCCATTGAATTCTTATATTCGATCTTTGCCTTAAACAACGACATTCTACATATATGGTTTTTCCATTATTATACCATTCTCTAATGAGAATAAAATTACCGCACTACCTTCATTAGACAAATACAAGGAGGAGGCATCTTGGTGTATTACTTTCCATAATCTTAATCATTGCTTCCCTCACGGAATTCCTCAAGGACTCTCGAAATCTTACTGATTACCCGCGTTCTGCTTCGATAGATCTACGACATTACTTATCTTAATAACTTAAAAATCATTCTTCATACTAGGAGTTTGCCAATCTCCCATCGTTCTTGTCACAACATAGTCTCGTTTCCTTGTCGTAGCATATTGTTTCTACATCGATAATTCCAACTCATAGGGGTTTAGTCCAAATAATGAGTAGCTTAAGTCGTCTCACATATCATTATGCAATATATATTTCATAGCATATAACTTACATACATAAGCAAACACATGTACACTATATATTATCTCATCTTTGTCCGGCTAACGGGACATCATTCTTAACCTTAACATATTTGAAACACTACCACATCAATTGGAAATCTTTTCTTACTCTTAACTCATTTTGTAACATCCGGGATTTGCCTTTCAACTGGCTTGCCAGGTTTGCCCCGCCAATGTTACTCATGTTTATTCTTAAGTATACAACAACCTATAATGTAAATTTACGGTTACAATTCATCGGCTTCCCAAACTTATTTCTCGTCCTGGACGTCGAATTCAAGATTCTTATTTCCAACAGAAAACTCTACTTGATTGCTACCTAAAAGCACACTCAGTCTTTAATCCTTTAGTCATAACATAAAATTACGCAGCCCTTTACCATGGACTACGAATAACTTTTAATCTACGTAAAAGCTCTCCTTCCTTTACTGGTGAACATTAAGTTCAAGACTTCCGAAATCTTCGGCTGATATAGGTTAACATGACATTGTTACAACATGGAATTAAACCCACTCACCATTACATTGTCGTATCTGGTCAAGGCCTCTATTCTAATATTTCATTCCTCAAGGATTTCGAGGTTTATGGTATTCATCATCTTAACCTCCATAACTTTCCCTTAGAACTCATGATTTATTCAAATTGCTTATACTGACTACTATCCCGTATAATAGGAATTAAGCATTTAACATCTCCTTGTTCTCTAAGCTTCAACTTAGCATTGTCCATTATTCCATTCTTGGATGACTACTCCGCTGCGCCACTCTGATTCTTGACAACTCGAATTAGAATTGGAGCAATACACCACTATTGATAAATAAAATTTCCTTGACGAATCCTTTTGCTTAATAACTTATAGATATCATAGCAAAATCATCTGCTTAACTTACGGATGGTCATCACCGGACTTTGTATTTCCTTCCGGGCATGAGCCATGTGTTTACTTTCCTTATTCTGAATTCTATGACTTTCTCATGGTCAGCTCATCATATATTATCATTAAACATTGTGGAAACCTGATTAAAAAGCATGCTTGAGTCAACTTAAATTCACTCACATCCACTTGTGGCAAATTCCATAATCTTTCCGAGACAACTACGGTCTCCATAACTCTATCATGCCCCTTAAGTTGCTCTTCAAATTCCTTCGGAAACAACCCGTCTAAAAACAAATTCAATCTCTTACCGGTTCTCCTGAACGCCCAGACATAAGTTACGTCTCTTCGAGTATCCGCTCAAACGATCTTAAACTTTTGCACATTACCATAATCTATTGGATTCCTCCAGTCACTTGCTACTGGATTCACAATCCAAAGCTCGATTCTTAACATCTGAGTAATTTTGCATATAGTTGAACAGCCAGAGGTCTATACTTTATTACCGTCCTCAAGACTTATCTACCCGGGGTGATCTTCTTTTAGCTTCTTGAATATTCGTGGAAGAAAACTCTTCGGTTAAAACATATAACGCCGTTACTCTAATCACAATCTTAACATTTCATATAAAGGACGATCTTCCATATGATAAATATCATATAATTTTCTCGGCTAAGATTCCGATTATCCTTCAAAACTGGACTACTTTACTCTTGTGTTATCTTAAACTTGCATTCTCCAACCAATCGAGGAAATTCAATACGGTTCATCCAATCAAGGGTGTTCAACTTAATTCGTCCATCAGTATACTAAATTCCAGCAACTTATTATTTATTATCCAACCTTCATTAAGTAAAATTCCGGTCTAGCTTATCTTACTTCTAATCTTCTTACCATTAGGATACATCCAAAAATTTGGTTCACGCTTTGACGTGCACAAGTCTTATTATCATCACTTTTCATCTATCCAAATAATTCACTTAGTCCATAATTGATTCTCTTAACTGTCCGGACATTAAAGTCTCATCAGATTCAAGTTCAATTCTTCAACTCTGTACTCAGAATTGTTACTTAGTCCACACTTCACTTTAAATTCTCAAACTGCGGTTCCCGTTAAAGTTCCATGTCGTTCCTTAGAGTATTCCATGATTTCTTAATCCGTATGTCTCCCGCAGATGAGGTATCGTCCAACGATGCGTCCAACTGGATCGAGGCACTTCACCTCAATGTTAAATATCCTTTATGTCTCTAAGACCTTGCCACTAACAGGCTTCGTCACTTTACAGTTTGATGGCCACCATTTGGCGTGAATACTTCTCCGCCAATCCCGTCTTAAAATTCTGTCACCTTAATCTTCGCCCTTCATAGACTTCATTCCTCCTTGGTCACATTCAGCTCTCGGACATATATCCTAACTGTCATATACTAGGTTGAGTTGATCAGACTCAACTAGATGTGACCTTTAGAACAATATCCGGAACCCAATGGTCCCACTACTTTTATTGAAACTTTAATGACCCAAGGCACGGTCTGAATCGACCTGCTCTGATACCAATTGTAACACCCATACTAACGTTAACTAGTATATTAGTATGTGCGTTAATCTGATATCGGATACATTAAAATTTACAATAATTAAAATATACAAACCACTGAATGAGTACGTTTTGCTCGTTTACATAAATGTCCAAATATCATACATTACATGTTCATATACAAATATAAAATCTGTCAACCTCCTGAACTTGCCTCGACGAGCATCTGCACTCCATCCAGCGTCCTCCTGAAGATCTTCATGAACATCTCTTGCTAACCTATGAACCTGCACCAGAAGGATAGGGATGAGACATAATGTCTCAGTGAGCTCCTACCCTACCTACTGTTGGCAACCACGGGGGAACCTAGGGTCGCCGTGCCTACTCTCGGCAATTTGGGGACACCTATGATCGCCAAGTCTTTCTCTACATGATTCGCGATCAAGGGGAAACCTAGGATCGCTACATATCTTTATCTTCCTTATACTTTTCATGTTCATAATCTTACGTGTTTCCTACTCTATTCTTATCTTAGTCTTATACGTAGTGATCTTGGGGACATCCTATGATCACATCGTGTTCACTAGGAACTAATCTTCATGTCTTGTATTACATATAAAATATACGTATTCATCTTTCATATTCATATCATCTTTTCATATCATTAAGTTAGAAGTTAGCGTTGAACAAACAATCATTATCTTGGTTCATTTTACGGAGTGCATCCGGGTGGAGTAACCCCGAAGTACATCTCCCATCATACCGGTGAAATTCCTATCATATCAGGCTAACACCGGACTCCTCTTATCTTTGTGTAGGCAACCCTCTCGGTGAAGCCCCATCCGGCATAATCCGGAGCCTGCTGGACACATCTTGCATGTAGACAACCCTCTCGGAGAAGTCCCATCCGGCGAATCCCGGAGCCTGCTGGACATGCTTAAATCTTTTAACATACGTGTGGACAATCCTCTCGGAAGAGTCCCATCCGGCGAAACCCGGAGTCTGATGAACACGTTTAGCATCGTCTTATAAATTACGTGTGGATAGCCCTTTCGGAGAAATCCCATCCGGCGTATCCCGGAGTCTGATGAACACGTTATCATATTCTTTATCATTAAAATTCTTAACTTAAATTCATAAACATATATATACGTTTCATAATCTTGTGCATATCAAATGCCTACTTGACTATTCATTCTTAAAACTTAACCTATAAATAGGCTCTTAACTTCGATCATTGAATCACTCTTAATCTCATTAATCCTTAACCTTTGCACTTAAAGGTACGTCTAACACTTATCATACGCTTTGCATACTTAATGCGTCTCTTAGGGGAAACTAATCCCCAATACATATCCTATGAGGGGTCCTTAATTTAGACGTTATTCTCATCTTGAGTACTTGTGAGTACTTACTTTACTTTACTATAGTTGGCATAAAATACATTCTTAGGGAGAACCAACTCCCAATACATACTTATGAAATCATAGTCTTAAGGTTATCGTTCTCCTAAGCCTTAGCTTGATTAGGAATAAACCCAAAATTAGTTCCTTTACTCCTCAATATAACTTAGAAGTTGAGTAATCATCCTCCAATGTGGTACCAAGTACTCATCCTACCTTAAATCCATGCCTAGCATCAAGAAAACATGAGTTTGTATGGAGGGGAAATCGGCGGCCGATTGGCAAAAATCGGGGCCCGATTTTTGCCGTAAGTTCCATGGGAGACCAACCTCAAAATCGGTGGCCGAAGCTACAAAATCGGTGGCCGATTTTAGCAATTGCAGGAATCGAATTTCAGCTTCCTAGACTATACCAATCCCAACCAAACCTCATAGCAGCTCATAGTAAAGAATTTACAAGGCATAGGGTAAGTAATAACATGAATTAAGCAAGGAATTGGTTCACAAAGGATTAGGGTACAAATTATAAACATATCCAATAAACAACTTAATCATCAAAACTCAACAAGGTGGGTGCTAAAACCCCTAGGGAACTCACCTCAACCATTGCTAGCTTCCTTTCCAAGCTTTCCCTTGCTTTCTTCTCCAACCTTAACCTTGGTCTTTCTTTCCTTCTTGTTCCATCCTCTTGTTCTAATTTCACCAATCAAGCTTTCTTGCAAGGTTTCTACCAAGTATTTCTTTAAGAGATGATGAATTGATGGAGAGGGAGATGAGGGGGAGAAGGGCGTGTGAGTAGAGAGGAAAAGGGAGAGAATATGCTGATTTTGGGAGAGGAAGAAAGAAGAGGAAATAACAAGAAAAAATATCTTGTTTCCCTTCTTAAATTCATTCTTCTTCTTTCATGTATTTACAGGTTTGCCATTGCCAATCAATTACGAAATCGCCATGCTTGCTAAACAAGTTTCCAACACTAATAATCGATACATATGAGCGGAATACCACACTTACCACATAAATAGCCCGTTAACTGACAATTTACCAAATTGTCCTTTACTTAAAACATTTCTGATACTTCGTCTCAATATTATAAATATTCGAGTCTTAGGCGGGATGTTACAATCTACCCCCCTTAAAGAAATTTCGTCCTCGAAATTTAGAATCCACTATCATACAAATTAATCTCCCGTATTACTTTCTTCATTGGTCAAGACTCGAGTTCATCTTACTTATCGGAATCCCTTAGACTCGAACTCTATAAGTCGAAGGTATCCGACAATCTTTTGTTAACTAAAATACTTGATGTGCATCACACAATCCTTGCGTAGTAGAACATGAGGTTATCCGATTCCTCGCATCCAACTTGCTGACTGTATCCTGGTTCATACACTTCTTGCAAACCCAAACTAGAGTTATCCAATCTTAACACTCGTGCTGGATTCTTATAATCTCGTCATAGTCCGCGTAATCTTACTTTGACGACATTGGACGTTCTCATTATCCTCGACGATTCCATTGAATTCTTATATTCGATCTTTGCCTTAAACAACGACATTCTACATATATGGTTTTTCCATTATTATACCATTCTCTAATGAGAATAAAATTACCGCACTACCTTCATTAGACAAATACAAGGAGGAGGCATCTTGGTGTATTACTTTCCATAATCTTAATCATTGCTTCCCTCACGGAATTCCTCAAGGACTCTCGAAATCTTACTGATTACCCGCGTTCTGCTTCGATAGATCTACGACATTACTTATCTTAATAACTTAAAAATCATTCTTCATACTAGGAGTTTGCCAATCTCCCATCGTTCTTGTCACAACATAGTCTCGTTTCCTTGTCGTAGCATATTGTTTCTACATCGATAATTCCAACTCATAGGGGTTTAGTCCAAATAATGAGTAGCTTAAGTCGTCTCACATATCATTATGCAATATATATTTCATAGCATATAACTTACATACATAAGCAAACACATGTACACTATATATTATCTCATCTTTGTCCGGCTAACGGGACATCATTCTTAACCTTAACATATTTGAAACACTACCACATCAATTGGAAATCTTTTCTTACTCTTAACTCATTTTGTAACATCCGGGATTTGCCTTTCAACTGGCTTGCCAGGTTTGCCCCGCCAATGTTACTCATGTTTATTCTTAAGTATACAACAACCTATAATGTAAATTTACGGTTACAATTCATCGGCTTCCCAAACTTATTTCTCGTCCTGGACGTCGAATTCAAGATTCTTATTTCCAACAGAAAACTCTACTTGATTGCTACCTAAAAGCACACTCAGTCTTTAATCCTTTAGTCATAACATAAAATTACGCAGCCCTTTACCATGGACTACGAATAACTTTTAATCTACGTAAAAGCTCTCCTTCCTTTACTGGTGAACATTAAGTTCAAGACTTCCGAAATCTTCGGCTGATATAGGTTAACATGACATTGTTACAACATGGAATTAAACCCACTCACCATTACATTGTCGTATCTGGTCAAGGCCTCTATTCTAATATTTCATTCCTCAAGGATTTCGAGGTTTATGGTATTCATCATCTTAACCTCCATAACTTTCCCTTAGAACTCATGATTTATTCAAATTGCTTATACTGACTACTATCCCGTATAATAGGAATTAAGCATTTAACATCTCCTTGTTCTCTAAGCTTCAACTTAGCATTGTCCATTATTCCATTCTTGGATGACTACTCCGCTGCGCCACTCTGATTCTTGACAACTCGAATTAGAATTGGAGCAATACACCACTATTGATAAATAAAATTTCCTTGACGAATCCTTTTGCTTAATAACTTATAGATATCATAGCAAAATCATCTGCTTAACTTACGGATGGTCATCACCGGACTTTGTATTTCCTTCCGGGCATGAGCCATGTGTTTACTTTCCTTATTCTGAATTCTATGACTTTCTCATGGTCAGCTCATCATATATTATCATTAAACATTGTGGAAACCTGATTAAAAAGCATGCTTGAGTCAACTTAAATTCACTCACATCCACTTGTGGCAAATTCCATAATCTTTCCGAGACAACTACGGTCTCCATAACTCTATCATGCCCCTTAAGTTGCTCTTCAAATTCCTTCGGAAACAACCCGTCTAAAAACAAATTCAATCTCTTACCGGTTCTCCTGAACGCCCAGACATAAGTTACGTCTCTTCGAGTATCCGCTCAAACGATCTTAAACTTTTGCACATTACCATAATCTATTGGATTCCTCCAGTCACTTGCTACTGGATTCACAATCCAAAGCTCGATTCTTAACATCTGAGTAATTTTGCATATAGTTGAACAGCCAGAGGTCTATACTTTATTACCGTCCTCAAGACTTATCTACCCGGGGTGATCTTCTTTTAGCTTCTTGAATATTCGTGGAAGAAAACTCTTCGGTTAAAACATATAACGCCGTTACTCTAATCACAATCTTAACATTTCATATAAAGGACGATCTTCCATATGATAAATATCATATAATTTTCTCGGCTAAGATTCCGATTATCCTTCAAAACTGGACTACTTTACTCTTGTGTTATCTTAAACTTGCATTCTCCAACCAATCGAGGAAATTCAATACGGTTCATCCAATCAAGGGTGTTCAACTTAATTCGTCCATCAGTATACTAAATTCCAGCAACTTATTATTTATTATCCAACCTTCATTAAGTAAAATTCCGGTCTAGCTTATCTTACTTCTAATCTTCTTACCATTAGGATACATCCAAAAATTTGGTTCACGCTTTGACGTGCACAAGTCTTATTATCATCACTTTTCATCTATCCAAATAATTCACTTAGTCCATAATTGATTCTCTTAACTGTCCGGACATTAAAGTCTCATCAGATTCAAGTTCAATTCTTCAACTCTGTACTCAGAATTGTTACTTAGTCCACACTTCACTTTAAATTCTCAAACTGCGGTTCCCGTTAAAGTTCCATGTCGTTCCTTAGAGTATTCCATGATTTCTTAATCCGTATGTCTCCCGCAGATGAGGTATCGTCCAACGATGCGTCCAACTGGATCGAGGCACTTCACCTCAATGTTAAATATCCTTTATGTCTCTAAGACCTTGCCACTAACAGGCTTCGTCACTTTACAGTTTGATGGCCACCATTTGGCGTGAATACTTCTCCGCCAATCCCGTCTTAAAATTCTGTCACCTTAATCTTCGCCCTTCATAGACTTCATTCCTCCTTGGTCACATTCAGCTCTCGGACATATATCCTAACTGTCATATACTAGGTTGAGTTGATCAGACTCAACTAGATGTGACCTTTAGAACAATATCCGGAACCCAATGGTCCCACTACTTTTATTGAAACTTTAATGACCCAAGGCACGGTCTGAATCGACCTGCTCTGATACCAATTGTAACACCCATACTAACGTTAACTAGTATATTAGTATGTGCGTTAATCTGATATCGGATACATTAAAATTTACAATAATTAAAATATACAAACCACTGAATGAGTACGTTTTGCTCGTTTACATAAATGTCCAAATATCATACATTACATGTTCATATACAAATATAAAATCTGTCAACCTCCTTGAACTTGCCTCGACGAGCATCTGCACTCCATCCAGCGTCCTCCTGAAGATCTTCATGAACATCTCTTGCTAACCTATGAACCTGCACCAGAAGGATAGGGATGAGACATAATGTCTCAGTGAGCTCCTACCCTACCTACTGTTGGCAACCACGGGGGAACCTAGGGTCGCCGTGCCTACTCTCGGCAATTTGGGGACACCTATGATCGCCAAGTCTTTCTCTACATGATTCGCGATCAAGGGGAAACCTAGGATCGCTACATATCTTTATCTTCCTTATACTTTTCATGTTCATAATCTTACGTGTTTCCTACTCTATTCTTATCTTAGTCTTATACGTAGTGATCTTGGGGACATCCTATGATCACATCGTGTTCACTAGGAACTAATCTTCATGTCTTGTATTACATATAAAATATACGTATTCATCTTTCATATTCATATCATCTTTTCATATCATTAAGTTAGAAGTTAGCGTTGAACAAACAATCATTATCTTGGTTCATTTTACGGAGTGCATCCGGGTGGAGTAACCCCGAAGTACATCTCCCATCATACCGGTGAAATTCCTATCATATCAGGCTAACACCGGACTCCTCTTATCTTTGTGTAGGCAACCCTCTCGGTGAAGCCCCATCCGGCATAATCCGGAGCCTGCTGGACACATCTTGCATGTAGACAACCCTCTCGGAGAAGTCCCATCCGGCGAATCCCGGAGCCTGCTGGACATGCTTAAATCTTTTAACATACGTGTGGACAATCCTCTCGGAAGAGTCCCATCCGGCGAAACCCGGAGTCTGATGAACACGTTTAGCATCGTCTTATAAATTACGTGTGGATAGCCCTTTCGGAGAAATCCCATCCGGCGTATCCCGGAGTCTGATGAACACGTTATCATATTCTTTATCATTAAAATTCTTAACTTAAATTCATAAACATATATATACGTTTCATAATCTTGTGCATATCAAATGCCTACTTGACTATTCATTCTTAAAACTTAACCTATAAATAGGCTCTTAACTTCGATCATTGAATCACTCTTAATCTCATTAATCCTTAACCTTTGCACTTAAAGGTACGTCTAACACTTATCATACGCTTTGCATACTTAATGCGTCTCTTAGGGGAAACTAATCCCCAATACATATCCTATGAGGGGTCCTTAATTTAGACGTTATTCTCATCTTGAGTACTTGTGAGTACTTACTTTACTTTACTATAGTTGGCATAAAATACATTCTTAGGGAGAACCAACTCCCAATACATACTTATGAAATCATAGTCTTAAGGTTATCGTTCTCCTAAGCCTTAGCTTGATTAGGAATAAACCCAAAATTAGTTCCTTTACTCCTCAATATAACTTAGAAGTTGAGTAATCATCCTCCAATGTGGTACCAAGTACTCATCCTACCTTAAATCCATGCCTAGCATCAAGAAAACATGAGTTTGTATGGAGGGGAAATCGGCGGCCGATTGGCAAAAATCGGGGCCCGATTTTTGCCGTAAGTTCCATGGGAGACCAACCTCAAAATCGGTGGCCGAAGCTACAAAATCGGTGGCCGATTTTAGCAATTGCAGGAATCGAATTTCAGCTTCCTAGACTATACCAATCCCAACCAAACCTCATAGCAGCTCATAGTAAAGAATTTACAAGGCATAGGGTAAGTAATAACATGAATTAAGCAAGGAATTGGTTCACAAAGGATTAGGGTACAAATTATAAACATATCCAATAAACAACTTAATCATCAAAACTCAACAAGGTGGGTGCTAAAACCCCTAGGGAACTCACCTCAACCATTGCTAGCTTCCTTTCCAAGCTTTCCCTTGCTTTCTTCTCCAACCTTAACCTTGGTCTTTCTTTCCTTCTTGTTCCATCCTCTTGTTCTAATTTCACCAATCAAGCTTTCTTGCAAGGTTTCTACCAAGTATTTCTTTAAGAGATGATGAATTGATGGAGAGGGAGATGAGGGGGAGAAGGGCGTGTGAGTAGAGAGGAAAAGGGAGAGAATATGCTGATTTTGGGAGAGGAAGAAAGAAGAGGAAATAACAAGAAAAAATATCTTGTTTCCCTTCTTAAATTCATTCTTCTTCTTTCATGTATTTACAGGTTTGCCATTGCCAATCAATTACGAAATCGCCATGCTTGCTAAACAAGTTTCCAACACTAATAATCGATACATATGAGCGGAATACCACACTTACCACATAAATAGCCCGTTAACTGACAATTTACCAAATTGTCCTTTACTTAAAACATTTCTGATACTTCGTCTCAATATTATAAATATTCGAGTCTTAGGCGGGATGTTACAGATGCATTCTTGAATGCTTAACCTATTAAAGGTTCTTAACTATGAATGTAGTTTCATTCTTGTGCTTAGTACATGATGAGTACCATTCTAAATCTCTTTAACCTACAAAGGTTCTTGACTTATCGTTCTCATAAGTCATACTTAGGGCTTACTTAAGCATATGACCTTAGTTCATGAATTTCCAAGCCTTGCATAATCTTTGCTCACATGATTTCTCAACCATTGGAAGCCTTTAGAATGAACTAAAATGGTGGTTTATGTTTCTAAAATGTATCAGGAGAAAACATTTACAAAAAGCCATGCCCGCGCGCTCCAGAACCCCCAGAACAGCCCAACTGAGTGGTGCTGTTCTGGCTTGGTCGCTACAAGCGCCAGGTTGGTCGCTACAAGCGCAGGTAGGCAGGGAGAAATCCTGCCTGGTCGCTACAAGCGACAGCTCGTCGCTACAGCGACCATGACAGCACAGTCATGTGTTAAAATGCATTTTTCCACCATTTTTGCCCATTCAAGGATACCCAAGCTTCCTAAACATGCTAAAAATGATTTTCCTTCATAAAATAACAATTTTAAACATATATGAGCAAGGATTTGCAAGCAAGGATTTAGGGTAAAAACTCTATAACTTTTCTTAAATTGTATAACACATAAAACTTACTCTAGGAGGGTTCTAAAACCCAAGAGAGCTCACCTTAAACCTTGATTGGTGCTTACTAAGCTCATTCCAAAACCCTAGCTTGATTTCTCCTTGATTCTTCTTATTCCTCTTGTTCTAAACTTTCCAACACAAGTTGCTAGCAAGGATTCTCTCATGAATTGGATGAAGAATTGATGGGTTAAGGCAAGGATGATGATGAAGGCGTGAGAGTGGGAGGAAGAGGGAGAGGAATCAGATTTTTGAGAGAGAAGGGTGAGAAGGAATGAGTGAAAATATCTTCCCCCTTCTTTTTAAATAATCTTCCTTGTACCAAGTATTTACCATAACGCCATTGCCACTTATTTACAAAATTGCCATGCTTGCTTAGCAAGTTTCTAACACTGATAACTGTTACATTTAAGCGGGATATTACAGATATCTCCAATTGTTCAGATGAGCTGTTTCAATTGCTCTCATTGCTCCTACTAGTTCAGCTTGAAAAGCATTGTCAACATCTAACTTTTCAGCAAAGCAGCTAATCAGGTCAGCATTGGCATTTCTGAAGATGCCACCACAAGAGGATGCAGTGTCAGTTGAGAAGCCATCAGTGTTACACTTTATCCAGGGTTCAGGGGGAGGGAACCAAAGAACTTCCAGGATTCTAGGAGCTCGGGGAGGATGCAAAGTTATACCAAATATCTTAAGGAGGGAGAAATCAGCCATTGAGAGAGAGAAGGTTTTGGAATTGTTACCTGCTATAGAAACTGAAGCTATGATGCTGGCAATAGAGCTTTTCCAATGGATTTTCCTATTATTAAATCTAAGTTGATTTCTGGCATACCATATAGCATTCAGGATATTAATGAAAGCTGAATTAATCAGTAACTTGCATTGGGGGTTAGAGTATCTGTCTGAAGTGTGCCAAATGTCCTCCACTGACTGGAAATGAAGAGGGATGTTCAGCATGGATGAAAGCCAGCACCAGATGTTACAAGCATACACTCACTCAAAAAAGAGATGGAATAAGGTCTTCATAGTTTTGTTACAAAGTGAGCACATAGAAGGCAGATAGAGACCTCTCTGAGCTAACAGTTCATCAGTAGGTAGTTTTACCAGCATTAACCTCCAAACCAAAATAGATTTAGCAGGGGGAGTGTCTTTACTCCAGATGAATTTTGTCCATTGAAGATTTGTTGAATGATGTTTCTTAAAAGCATAAGCTTCTCTTAAAGGTAAATCTCCATTATCCGTATGATCCCAAACTAACACATCAGGTTTGTCAAAGATTGGGAGGGTTACTTGTGAGACAAGGTTCCATAGATTTGGGAAGAAGCTCTGCATATCCTCAGAGATGCACCAATGGAAGTCAGTAATGTAGTCACAAACTTTTTGAGGGAGCAATCTAACAGTACTATCTAATAATTGATAGTGGTAGGCCAGCTCCTCCTTGCACCAGAAATCTGTCCAGAAGTTAACCAACTTCCCATTACCAATAAGCCAGCTTGAGTTGTCCACCACATTTATATATTCTGCTTTGATTCCACACCAGATGGATGAAGGAATGTGATGAGATATGCAATGATTATTTCTAAAAACTCGACTTTTTAACAGACTAGCCCAGTGTTCATCAGAGTGGAGCAGGTCCCAACACAACTTTAAATTTGTTGCTTCATTCAGACAGACTAGGGACTTGATGCCTAAACCACCTTCCTGAGGGTCCGTGCAGACTTTCCTCCATGAAACTGTAATCAATTTTCTTTTGTTAACATCACCACTCCATATGAAGTTTCTGATCCATTTTTCCATTTCCTTAATCAGAGATCTGGGCCAAGAATAGATTGACATGGTATGAAGGAGCATGCTCTGAACCACTGATTTAACCAACTGGACTCTTCCTGCAATGGAGAGAAGGGATGCTTTCCAAGATGAGAGTTTAGTCTTCACTTTATCTGCAATTGGTTGGAAATGAATCACTTTAGGTCTACCTTTGAAAATTGGAGCTCCTAGATAGGTGAAGGGAAGGCTCCCAATCTGGAAACCAAGCAAAGCAACTATCTGCACCAGTCTATTTTGATTAATACCACCAGTATAAACACAAGATTGTTAACATTTATGATTTGACCAGAGATAGCTGCATATCTAGTGAAGAGCTGTTTTAAAGCTTCCAAAGAAGAGAGCTTGGCCTTGCAAAAAAGCATAAGGTCATCTGCATAGAAACAGTGAGAGGGCACCTGCACAGTTTTTGAGCCTGATATAAGATCAATCTTCCCATCAAGGACAAGCTTAGAAATTCCTCTGCTAAGGACTTCTTCTGCTAAACAGAAAAGAAGAGGGGAAAGGGGATCACCCTGTCTGACCCCTCTTTTGCAAGAGAAATACCCCTTTTGAGCACCATTGATTGATATGGATATCTTAGCTGAACTGAGAATGGATTCAATCCATCCACAAAAGATGTTTTTGAAACCAAATTTTTTAAGAACATTCAGCAAAAAATCCCAATTAAGAGTATCAAATGCCTTGGAGATATCAATTTTGAGTGCTAGATTCCCACCAAAACATTTCTTGTCTAGTAAGTTTATTGCTTCTGAGGTTAAAGCAATACAATCTTTTATGTTTCTGCCTCTAATGAAGCCTCTTTGCTCCTGAGACACTATATTGGGAAGAATGGGAGCCAGTCTATCAGCCAGGATTTTGGAGATGATTTTGAACTTAAAATTCGCCAAGGCAATGGGTCTGAACTGCTCTATGCTGGATACATTTAAAAATTTCAATAATAATAATACACCACATCTGAATGAATACAAGTTTACTCGTATGTACAAATAATCCATTACTATAACAATACTTAAACAAATGTCTTAAACGCTCCTGAGCTGGTACACGACGAGCAACTGTACTCCATCCAGTATCTCTATGAAGATCTCCATCACGAACCTTTGACTTACCTGTAAACCTGCACCAGAAGGAATGGGGTGAGACATAATGTCTCAGTGAGCTCCAGCCCAACCAACTGTTGGCAACCTCAGGGAACCTAGGGTCGCCATGCCTACCTTGGCAATCTTGGGGATTTCCTATGATCGCCAAGTCTTTACTTTATCCTCAAAGAGTATTTATCTGCCTATGACTATGAATCTGTCTGTAATTATATCCCTGACTATGACTATAACTGTAAACCGCCTATAACTGTAACTGTAACCTATCTGTAACTATCACTGTAAACTACCTGTAACTATAACTCAGTGATCGAGGGGAAACCTAGGACCACTTTCTGTTAACTGTCTATAACTATAACTATAACTGTAACTGTAACTGTAACTTTGACTATAACTGTGAAACATAAAACATATAAACAGTTCTATAGCAGTTTTATGTTAGCTGTTAGCGTTGAACAAACAATATTATCTGAGTTCATTTTATGGAGTGCATCCGGGTGGAGTAACCCCGAAGTACATCTCCCTATGACCCCGTGAAATTCCTATCAATCAGGCTAACACCAGACTCCCTATGAAACGTGTGGACAACCCTCTCGAAGAAGTCCCATCCGGCGAATCCCGGAGTCTGATGAACACGCCCTATGACTGTGAAACGTGCGAGCACGCCATTATCTTTGATATAATTCTTTAACTTTAACATATGAACATATAATCTGTTACTATAATCATATAACATTCCTGTAACATATAACCTATAACCTATGATTCTTGGCTTATCGTTCTCATAAGCCACCTATAATCGTTGGAGAACCAACACTATAAACCTATATGTCACTATGATTGTCGAAACATTCCTATAACCCTTGTATTCTAATCCGAATACTCCTATAATCTTGTTTACCTAAGGTAGGTTCTTGACTTTCAAAGTCGCATGCCTTCCTTAAGAGTTAACAACTCACGTGCAAGGAATCTATCCATTAAATCCTTACACTCATACTATAATTCTTGTTTTCCTATCAAGGATTCGACATATCGTTATCATATGCCGTTCTTAGGACTTAACTATTCATTTAACCATTGTTCCTACATTTCCCACGCCTTGCGTATTCCTTGCTCCTATAATCTTTCAACCATTGGAAGCCTTTTCGGATGGGTTAAAATGGTGGATAATGTTTCTAAAATGTTTCAGGAGGAAACGGAAGTGAAAAACCATGCCTACGCGCACCAGAATGCCCAAAACAGCAAAGTTGTCAAGTGCTGTCATGTTGCTGTCGCTATAGCCACGGCCTGTCGCTACAGCGACTGTAGGTAAAAGTCTGAAAAATGTGCTGCTCGCTTGTAGCGACGGCTGGTCGCTTGAAGCGACCGTAGGCAGAAATCAAAGCTGTCTGGTCGCTGTAGCGACGGTTGGTCGCTGTAGCGACCATGACAGTTCAAAACTTGTTAAAAATCATGTTTTTCCACCATTTTTTCTCAATCCAAGTTACCCAAGCATCCCAAACATGCTAGGAATGATTTTCTATTACAAATTGGTAGTTTAAAACATATATGAGCAAGGAATTAGCAAGTATAGAGAATTAGGGTAAAAACCATAAACTTGCCTATGAAGAAATTCACTATAAATCTCACAAAGAGGGGTTCTAAAACCCCTAGGGAGCTCACCTCAAACTGGATTGGTGCTGGTTTAGCTTGCTTTCCAACTTTCCTCAAAACCCTAGCTCATAACCTTTCCTTTCTTCTTGCTTCCTCAACTTCTTTTCTTGCTTTAAATCTCCCCAAGCTAGCTTGTTTACTTGTGATCCAAGAGTTGTGGAAGAGAATTAATGGATGATGGCAAAGGAGAGGAAGGTGTGTGCCTAGAGAGAGAGGGAGAGAAGTTCATGAACCTTAGAGAGAGAAGTGGAAGGAGAAAGTGAGGAAAATATCTTAATTCCCCCTTTTAAATAATTCTTCCTTCCAAAATTACAACATTGCCATGCCATTCGTTTAATTTCTGTGATACTGTTAAATGTCTCGCTTAAGTGGGATATTACACTCTACCCCCCTTAAAAGAAATTTCGTCCTCGAAATTTAGAAAATCCTTCGGAGATCCTGAAAAGATAAATCCTTTCTACCTCTTTCTCTACTATGCAAATCTCTAATTCTTTTTGCTTATTGGAATTCCATGGCAACTCTAGTGTCTGACATGTAGATTAGTCACGCACCCCGATTAAACCATATTGGTTAAAACTTGTTCTTTAGTCATAATTTCCATCTCTGTAAGTCAAAACATATGACAATCTCTTTCCGGCCGAAATGTCTGATGCATGTTACATAACCATCACCTGTTAGGACGTATGGTTATCTAAACCAACATATCCATCTTATCCTGAAGACGTTGGGTCTGTTGGAACAAAATGTGTTTAACAAGTCTCTCATATAATAAGGGGGAGATTGTTGAAACATTTATGTGTAAACATATCTCTCTTTATGGTTTTGATGATAACAAGGTATTAAAGAGAAAATTGGTTATATGCTAATGCTTTGTTCAAGTGTTTCAGAACCACATGCTTATCAAGTATTGATTAATAATGGTTATGAAGAACAAGCTAAAGAGCAAGAAGGAAAGCCAAGAAGCAAGGTTGCAAGGCTAAGAAGAAACTGGTCCTGAAGAAGTGCTACTGAAGTGAAGCCTCTGAAGTACTCCTGAAGTGCAGCTTCTGAAGACTAGGTGCTTCTGATGAAGTCAACGCAAGGTCAACATCTGAAGACCAGCTTCTGATCCGTACAACTAAGCCAGCTTCTGATCCGTACAAAGGGAGCTTCTGATCACTGTTCACTAAGAAGCTTCTGAAGCTGATATGGCATGGAAAAGCAACCAGTACTGTGCGCATTTAATGCCTGGAGGTGTCAGAACAACTCAATGGAACAGTTGTTCCCCTGACCCAAACATTCTCCAGTTTTTAAGGTGGGCCAATTCAAAAATGGCACCTGCCCTGTTTTGACAGAAAAAGTGCAGCACACATTTGCAGCAACCTAGCCCAATTGCAACGGCTAAATTCCTGATTTCCAGCAAATCTTCAACAGCTCTATTTTTGTCTATAAAAGGAGGAAGATTTGAAGAAGAAAGTGTTGAAGACTCTTGAAACTAAGAACTGAACTCTTGCTCTGTTTTGCTGTCAAAAATACGCAAGTCACCCAACCTCTTAGAAATTCTTTCATCTTTGTAACTTAGAATTTCTAAAGGTTAAGAGTCTTAACCTGTGTTGTATTTAGAGAATACCTCTGATATTTGATCAAGTGTTCATCCCAAACTCCTTTACTTGTAAACCAGTTTGGTCCCTTAAAGTCTTAGTCTGTATACTAAGCAATTGTAACCTCATTCCTGTGTGGTCTGAGTCAGAAGCCTCTTGTCTTTGTGACTTGAGCATTGAGAAGTCTCTTGTCTTAGTGACTTGAGCATTGGAAGCCTCTTCCTTGGTGGTTGAGCATAGAAGTCTCTTTCTTTGTGATTGAGCAGCTGGAAGTCTCTTTCTTAGTGATTGAGCAATTGTAATCAGAACTTGATTATAGTGAAACTCTCTTGTTGGATACAAGGGGACAGGACTACTTCTCACATTGAGAAGGAACCTGTATAATTTGCTGTGTCTTCTCTTTTCCCTTACTCCTTAACTTGTTTTAATCCGCTGCATTCAACTTCTGATATCTGTTCAGAACTGATCACATCAGCTTCTGAACTGAACCTTAAGCTTTAAAAAGAAAAAGAACAAGTTTTTAGAGTCACACAATTCAACCCCCCCTTCTTGTGTGTTTGTTTTTCTCACCTTCAGTTGGTATCAGAGCTCCGGTTCTGATATTAACACTTAACAGTGTGTCAGTAGGATCCTGAGAAAAACATGGCCTCAACTAGTGATTCACCTCCACCCTCTCCCAGAAATCAAAGAAATGTACAATATGACTATAGTACAGAAGAAAAGAAGTCTAGGTCACACAATAAACCTCCAATGTTTACTGGTGACCCAGAAAAATTCTCTTGGTGGAAGAGTAAAATGTATAGTCACATTATTGGGATTGATGATACTCTATGGGATATTATTGAAGATGGAATCTCAATACCTGTAGATGAAGAAGGTGTTGCTGTCAACAGAAGATCTCTGAGTGATGCTGAAAGAAAGATCTATAGGAAGCATCATCATGTCAGAGGTATCATCGTGGACTCATTGCCTCACACTGAGTATCAGAAGCTGAGTGACAAGTCCACTGCAAAGGCAATATTCACATCCCTCTGCTCTAACTATGAAGGTAATCAGAAGGTTAGAGAAGCTAAGGCAAACATACTTGTTCAGCAATATGAATTGTTCAGAATGAAAGAGGATGAAAATATTGAGACTATGTTCTCAAGATTTCAGACTCTGGTTTCTGGACTTCAGATTCTGAAGAAGAGTTATACCACAGCTGACCATGTGAATAAAATCCTTAGAAGTCTGCCATCCAAATGGAGACCTAAAGTGACTGCCATTGAGGAAGCTAAGGATCTAAATACCTTAAGTATTGAAGATCTTATAAGCTCACTCAAAGTGCATGAACTGGGACTCAATGAGGATGAGCCTGTTAGAGAACCAAAAACATTGGCTCTGAAGTCTAAAAGAAAACCTGCTAAAGCTTTGAAAGCTATTGAATCTGAAGAAGAGTTTCCTGAGGGAAATTCTGATGAAGATTCAGATGCTGATGAGCTTGCAATGATTTCTAAAAGACTTCAGTATCTGATGAACAGAAAGAAAAAGTTCTCTAATAGAAGCAGTAACTTCAGAGGATCTGGTTCTGGTTCAAAGAGGGATATCCAGAAGGAAAGCTGCTACAACTGCAAAAAGCCTGGCCACTTCATTGCTGATTGTCCTGATCTTCAGAAGGAAAAATCCAAGGAAAAAGCAAAGAAGTCCAGCTCAAAGTCCAGCAGTTTCAGAAATAAGCTCAAGAAGAGTCTCATGGCTACATGGGATGATCTGGACAATGAGTCAGAATCTGATGAGGAAGAAGCAAACCTTGCCCTGATGGCAATTGCATCTTCTGATGCAGAATCATGTTCAGATTCTGATGAAGAAGATGAGGTATATTCTGAACTCTCTAGATCTGATTTAATTGAAACAGTTAATGATCTTATGAGTCATCTTAAAAGCAAGTTAAAAGAAATTAAGTCTTTGAAAAATCAAACAAACTTGCTGTCTGAGGAAAACCTTAAACTTCAGAATCAAATTTTTGAATATGATGAGGAAGTTGAGGAACTCAGAAAAGAGGCTCATAGGAAATCTGAAGAGATTCCTAATGAACAGGAAATAGCTCTTCAGGATTTCATGTTAACTGGATTCAATAGAACTAAAATTGCCTCCATGATGTATAATATGATCAGAAACAAAGGTGAAGGCATTGGCTATGATTTATTCAAACCTTCAAATTATTTAAACTCACCTTCATGTTCTGAACATACTTTAAAAGGCAATAGTATATGCTTTGTGCCTGCTTCTGATAATTCTGAGAAATTGAAAGTATCAGAATCTGAGACTAAGTCAGAAGTTCTGAACAACTCAGACTCTGAAGCTTCTAAGCCTAAGGGTAAGATGAAGGCAACTGTTAAAACCTTGCCTAAATCTAAGCCAAAAGGTCCTAAGCCTAAGAGTAAGAGGAAATCAGACTCTGAACTCAAACCTGTTCAGAATCTGAAGTGTTCAGAATCTGGAACTAGTAAGTCTCAGAATCTGATTAAATCTGATTCAAACTTTTCTAAGACTGGGTTTATTAAAACTTCAAAATCTGTTAAACCAGTCAATGTAAAACATTTTCAATCTCAGAATATTAGGCAAAGCAAGCCAAAGCAAACCAATCAGTTTTCTGCTTCAAACTGTTTTAAGAAAGGCAAAACTGAAGCCTGCCTTGTGCCTGAAGTAAATAGAGTTAGAATTCTGAAGAGATCAGAACCAAAGTACTCTAAAGGTCAGACTCTGAACAAATCAGAATCAAAGACTTTCAAGTCTCAGGTTCTGAAGAAGTCTGAGTCCAAACCTTTGAGAACTCAGGTTCAGAAGCACTCAGGTTCTGAAACTCAGACTTATTCTAAATACAAGGATTCATATCCAAAGTATCAGAACAAGTCTGAATACCATAACTTCAGACACAAGGAGCCAAAACCTTTCAAGACTAACCCCAAAGGACCCATGAAAATCTGGGTACCTAAGTCTGAAATTATTTCAATTGCAGATATGCTTGTCATCCAAAGAAAAGGAAAGGTCCTGGTACCTGGACAGTGGATGCTCGCATCATATGACAGGGGACAAGTCTATGTTCCAAACCCTGACTCTGAAAGAGGGAGGAACTGTGGGATTTGGAGGAAGTCAGAAAGGAAAGATCATTGGTACTGGTAAGATAGGTAATTCTTCCCTGTACATTGATAATGTTTGGCTGGTAGATGGACTTAGACATAATTTACTTAGCATAAGTCAATTATGTGATAGTAATTATGAAGTCCTGTTTAATAAGAACACTTGCACTGTAATCAGTAGCAAAGACAAGTCTGTAGTGTTCAGAGGCAGCAGGAAAAACAATGTTTATAAAATTAATTTTTCTGAATTGGTTCAGCAGAAGGTAGTTTGCCTTCTGTCTGTGAGTGATGAGAAATGGGTCTGGCACAAAAGGCTGGGACATGCTAACTGGAGACTCATCTCTAAGCTTAGCAAGTTACAGCTGGTCAGAGGCTTGCCCCAAATTGATTATCACTCAGATGCACTGTGCAGTGCATGCCAAATTGGAAAGTTTTCTAAAACTTCTTTTAAACCAAAGAACATTATTTCCACCTCTAAACCTCTAGAACTCCTTCACATTGATTTGTTTGGCCCTGTTGGGACAGCTTCAATCAATGGGAAGAAGTATGGACTTGTTATTGTTGATGATTATAGTAGGTGGACTTGGGTTAAATTCCTCAGAACCAAAAATGAAACATATGATGTGTTTTTCAAATTCTGCAAACAAGTACAAACAGAAACTGATTTGAAAATTTTGAAAATCAGAAGTGATCATGGTGGTGAATTTGAAAATGAACCTTTTGAAAACTTTTGTGAAGATCATGGAATTTTCCATGAGTTCTCATCTCCTAGAACTCCACAACAAAATGGAGTTGTAGAGAGAAAGAACAGGTCTTTACAAGAGATGGCCAGAACCATGATCCATGAGTCAAAAATTGCTAAGTACTTTTGGGCAGAAGCTGTAAACACAGCATGTTATATTCAGAACAGGATCTATATCAGACCAATTCTGAATAAAACTTCATATGAATTATTTAAAGGAAGAAAACCAAGTATTTCTTATTTTCATCAGTTTGGTTGTACATGTTACATACTAAACAATAAGGTCTACCTAAAGAAATTTGATGCCAAGGCTCAAAAGGGTATCTTTTTAGGATACTCAGAGAGATCCAAGGCATACAGAGTGTATAATTCTGAAACACATGTTGTTGAAGAAGCTATACACATTAGGTTTGATGATAAGAAGCCTGGTAGTGAAATACCAGAGCTGGTTGAGAGTTTTGCAGATGTCAGAATCTCAGAGGAACCTTCAGAAGCTGAACCCAGTTCAGGTTCTGATGAAGGTTCAGAAGCTGAAAACAATGAAGACTCTGAGAAACTCTCCAGCAATGACACTACTCCTGATGCTAATCAAGACCAGCATGGTTCTGAACAAATCCCTGATGGCCCTTCAGAAGCTAATCCATCCAGAACCTCATTCAAGTACAAGTCTTCACATCCTGAGGAGTTGATCATTGGAAACAAGAACAGTCCAAGGAAGACAAGATCAGCATTCACTCAGAATGAGTCCATGCTTGGTCTTTTATCCATGATTGAACCCACAACTACTGATGAAGCACTTGGAGATGATGGTTGGATTGTAGCAATGCAAGAAGAGCTGAACCAGTTTCAAAGGAATGATGTATGGGATCTTGTTGCAAAACCTGATCAGAAGAACATCATTGGAACAAAATGGGTGTTCAGGAACAAGCTCAATGAACAAGGAGAAGTGATCAGAAACAAGGCTAGATTAGTAGCTCAAGGGTACAGCCAGCAAGAAGGAATAGACTACACTGAAACTTTTGCTCCAGTAGCAAGACTGGAAGCAATCAGGTTACTTCTTTCTTATGCTATTAATCATGATATCATCTTGTATCAAATGGATGTTAAGAGTGCCTTCTTAAATGGTCTAATTTCTGAAGAAGTGTATGTCAAACAACCTCCTGGTTTTGAAGATGTTAAATATCCAAATCATGTTTTTAAACTTAAGAAGTCTTTGTATGGTCTGAAACAAGCTCCCAGAGCTTGGTATGAAAGGCTAAGCAACTTCTTAATTAAAAATGGTTTTGTAAGAGGTCAAGTTGACAATACACTCTTTAGAAAAACTGTTAAGAAAGAAATCTTGATTGTACAAATCTATGTTGATGATATCATATTTGGTTCTACTAATGCCTCCCTTTGCAAGGAATTTTCTAAGTTAATGCAGGATGAATTTGAAATGAGCATGATGGGTGAGCTGAAATTCTTTTTGGGAATTCAAATCAACCAATGCAAAGAGGGTGTTTATGTCCATCAATCCAAATACACCAAGGAGCTTCTGAAGAAGTTTCAGTTGGATGATTGCAAGCTGATGACAACACCAATGCATCCCACCTGCACCTTAAGCAAAGAGGACAATGGCACCAAAGTAGATCAGAAGCTGTACAGAGGTATGATAGGTTCTCTCCTATACTTAACTGCTTCTAGACCAGATATTTTATTTAGTGTATGTCTGTGTGCTAGATTCCAATCAGATCCTAGAGAATCTCATATGACTGCTGTCAAGAGAATCTTCAGGTATCTGAAAGGAACAACTAATTTGGGGCTTCTGTATAAGAAATCTCTAAATTATAAGCTAGTTGGATTCTGTGATGCTGACTATGCTGGGGACAGGATTGAAAGAAAATCCACCAGTGGAAACTGTCAGTTTCTTGGTGAGAATCTGATATCCTGGGCCAGCAAGAGACAAGCAACCATTGCTTTGTCCACAGCAGAAGCAGAATACATCTCAGCTGCAAGTTGTAGCACACAACTGCTCTGGATGAAACATCAATTAGAGGATTATCAGATTCATGCAGACAATATTCCTATTTATTGTGATAATACTGCTGCTATATGTCTGTCTAAAAATCCAATTCTGCATTCTAGAGCCAAGCACATAGAAATAAAACATCATTTTATAAGAGATTATGTTCAGAAGGGTGTTTTGGATATTCAATTCATCGATACTGATCATCAATGGGCTGACATATTCACAAAACCCCTAACAGAAGATAGATTCAATTTTATTAAAAAGAATCTGAACATGCATTTTGTCTCTTGAAAATGTGCTTGAATCTGAATGTATTCCTTGATTCTGAGTTTATCATAAGCTAGGACTTATCAAACACTCACCTTCTGAGAGTTTGACTAAAGTTAAGCCTGAAAAACTTCAGAGTCTGAAGGATCAGAACCTGATTTTTCTGACTTCTGAATCTGATAAAATTCTAATGTTGGTCAGAATCTGGTAAGTATAGTTATGGGCAATGATGATTAAACCTTTGAAAGTTTATACTCTACTCCTCCCAAAGTCATCAAGTAAAAATGTGTTTTTATGCTCTGATACTCATTGTTAAAATTGCCTAACAAACAATTTTCAGTTGATATCAGTTTGTTTTCAAAATGTTTAGCACAGACATATTTTAAAAGCCCAAAGTGTTTCAGACATGTTCAGTTTCAAGAACTCTTTTCATCTTGGTATCAGTCTTTAGAAATGTTTTCATTTGGTATCAGACTCTGAATTAAAACCTTTTAGCTGGTATCAGACTCTGAGATAAATCCTTAATTGGTATCAGATTCTGATAATTTTTTTAAAAAAAAAAAAAAAAAGCAAACTCAGAATTGCTCTGATACTGAACACTTCTTGAGAAGTTTTGCTCTGATACTGAACACAACTGGTTGTTTTGCTCTGATGCTGAACCAGTCTGTACTGAACAAGTAATGTCTGAACACAGAATGACCTGATCAGAAGCTCCAAACTTTTTCTGCTTCTGAACAGCATTCTATTTTTATTGCAAGTCATATACTCATTGTAAATCAAGTAGGCTCTGATGATTATCCTTGCTACTTGGTTATCCATATGATTGCACAAATATCTCACAATCTTGGTTAGTTCAACCCCTCTCAAATTCTGAATCTTTTTGAAATGTTTTCAAAACCTGGTGTCAGAATCTCTTTAAAACTCTTTTAAAAAAGGGGGAAACTGAACTGCTTTGATACCTGCTTTCAGACTCTTTTCAAATCCTTTTCTGCTCTGATACAGATAATTTCAACCTCTCTTGACAAAGGGGGAGAAATTTTTCTGTCTTAAGGGGAGAAAGTAGTACTTTTTGTTGATGACAAAAGGGGGAGAAAAGTAAAACAAGTATTAAAGCACCTGAGCTCAAATAAGTTAAAATTGTCAGAAGCTAAGCCTATTAAAGCTCTGATACAATTGTTAGGATTAAGTTCTGATACAATTGATACTGATCAGATAAGCTAAGTTAAGCTCTGATACATTTCTGACTGGCTCTGATACATTTAACTTATGAGAACTGCTTTGAAGTAAAATTTCTAGCTCTGATATATTCTGTGAGATATATAACTCTTAGTGAGTAAAAAGAATTTAAAATAACTTGGATAAGACTCAGGGAGCTTACAAAACTCATCCTGTGGATTATCAGACTTAGGGGGAGAGCTTACAAACCTCAGAACCTGAAGTCAACAAGTCATTTTGAATTCTGAGTGTAAATTTCACCATATTGTTTTAAATTAAGGTTAATTAACATGGATAAGAATCAAGGGGAGCTTACAAACCTAACCTTGAGGATTGTCAGACCTAAGGGGAGCTTACAAACCTCTCCTGAAGTCAGATTGTTAATTACACTTAACAACTATTCTGAAATTTTCACATTTGTGTTTTTAACTGAACTTAATTAACTTGGATCAGACTCAGGGGGAGCTTACAAACCTCACCCTGCAGTTAACTTGTTAATTAAGTTAACAACAATTTTCTGTTTTAATACTTATGTTTGTCATCATCAAAAAGGGGGAGATTGTTGGAACAAAATGTGTTTAACAAGTCTCTCATATAATAAGGGGGAGATTGTTGAAACATTTATGTGTAAACATATCTCTCTTTATGGTTTTGATGATAACAAGGTATTAAAGAGAAAATTGGTTATATGCTAATGCTTTGTTCAAGTGTTTCAGAACCACATGCTTATCAAGTATTGATTAATAATGGTTATGAAGAACAAGCTAAAGAGCAAGAAGGAAAGCCAAGAAGCAAGGTTGCAAGGCTAAGAAGAAACTGGTCCTGAAGAAGTGCTACTGAAGTGAAGCCTCTGAAGTACTCCTGAAGTGCAGCTTCTGAAGACTAGGTGCTTCTGATGAAGTCAACGCAAGGTCAACATCTGAAGACCAGCTTCTGATCCGTACAACTAAGCCAGCTTCTGATCCGTACAAAGGGAGCTTCTGATCACTGTTCACTAAGAAGCTTCTGAAGCTGATATGGCATGGAAAAGCAACCAGTACTGTGCGCATTTAATGCCTGGAGGTGTCAGAACAACTCAATGGAACAGTTGTTCCCCTGACCCAAACATTCTCCAGTTTTTAAGGTGGGCCAATTCAAAAATGGCACCTGCCCTGTTCTGACAGAAAAAGTGCAGCACACATTTGCAGCAACCTAGCCCAATTGCAACGGCTAAATTCCTGATTTCCAGCAAATCTTCAACAGCTCTATTTTTGTCTATAAAAGGAGGAAGATTTGAAGAAGAAAGTGTTGAAGACTCTTGAAACTAAGAACTGAACTCTTGCTCTGTTTTGCTGTCAAAAATACGCAAGTCATCCAACCTCTTAGAAATTCTTTCATCTTTGTAACTTAGAATTTCTAAAGGTTAAGAGTCTTAACCTGTGTTGTATTTAGAGAACACCTCTGATATTTGATCAAGTGTTCATCCCAAACTCCTTTACTTGTAAACCAGTTTGGTCCCTTAAAGTCTTAGTCTGTATACTAAGCAATTGTAACCTCATTCCTGTGTGGTCTGAGTCAGAAGCCTCTTGTCTTTGTGACTTGAGCATTGAGAAGTCTCTTGTCTTAGTGACTTGAGCATTGGAAGCCTCTTCCTTGGTGGTTGAGCATAGAAGTCTCTTTCTTTGTGATTGAGCAGCTGGAAGTCTCTTTCTTAGTGATTGAGCAATTGTAATCAGAACTTGATTATAGTGAAACTCTCTTGTTGGATACAAGGGGACAGGACTACTTCTCACATTGAGAAGGAACCTGTATAATTTGCTGTGTCTTCTCTTTTCCCTTACTCCTTAACTTGTTTTAATCCGCTGCATTCAACTTCTGATATCTGTTCAGAACTGATCACATCAGCTTCTGAACTGAACCTTAAGCTTTAAAAAGAAAAAGAACAAGTTTTTAGAGTCACACAATTCAACCCCCCCTTCTTGTGTGTTTGTTTTTCTCACCTTCAGGGTCAATCTGTTTTTCCTCAATTATTCCAACTTTCCCAGGAATCCATTACATTGCTTTTAATTCAAAAGAATTCTTGTCTTTAACTTTCGCCTCGTAAGACGACCTTTTACTGTTACATTCGTACCATTCTTTATATAGATTTAGTCTTGCACTGAAAAACATCTATTATTGAGTATTCTCAAACGGAAGCAAAGTCCATTGCAATTACCTTCACGATTCAAATTCAAGGAGGTGGCTGTATAATGGTACCTGTTCCTTTCTTTCTGACATCCTGGTGTAACTATTATCTCAACCATGTACATTGTTCACATTCCCACTGCGGGAAACCTTAAGGCTCGAGAAATCATGTGAGCCACTCGTGCTCCGATTTAATTAATCAACGATAACGCGTAGCCAAAGGTCTTAGGAGCTTTATTCCTTCTAGGACTCTGACAATCTTGCATCATTCAAGATATTACTTACTCATGGGATTAATACTTCCTTTACCAATAATTTTAAACTTATGAAAGTTTAGTACAAGTGACATGTGGCATAAACCGTCTCACCTATCATCATATAATACAGTCCATAGTACATAGTTCCCATAACGTAAATTATGGTTACATTCCGTTGGCGTTATAACTTACTTCGTCCAAGGACATCCTTTGTTTTCTAAAAGAAAACTCTATTCTGATCGCTATTCAAAATAGCACTCTTAAACTCTGAATCCTTTATTTCATAACTTCAATTCACGTAGCCTTTTAATGTAAACTAAGAGTAATCTTCTGATCTGTGTAAAACATTTCCTTCCTTTAACTGTGAACATTAAGTTCGAGAATTTCTGAATTCCACAACTAAGTTTTGTTCGGTAACAACAAACTGTTCTGCTTAAGACTTTCCTGTTAAAACATTACCGACTGCGTACCACGATTACTAATACATGTCTCATGACTATAAATATGATACACTACTGTCTAAGTAGTATAAACTCTGCCTGATCAGTATACATAATACTAATCATAACCTGTTACATGCCTGTTACATGCGACATGCTAGCATAACGTGGGTACGATGCGGAATAACTGTATGCCACGGCATAATTCCTCTTTGGTTAAACTTACTATTCAAGTTAACTTATAGTTACTGAGCTAAACAGCTAGATCACCGTATTAGATGTGGCTTTCTTCGCTATGTACTTATTGTGCTAGAAACACATCCTTTAAATTTCTCAACCGCTTCGATTCCCTTATCTCATGAGTTTCGAGGCCCGAAGCATTCCTCGATTTATCTCTTAAAATTTCCTGTTAGCACTGATGATAAGTTCGAGTCATCACTACTTACTAGTATTCCGTAGCTTGAGAATTAATCTCTGAACACCTTTCCTGTAATTCATCTGACAAGGACTTTACAAACATCCTTTTTCTCTAAACTTCAGCTTTGAATTGTCTGTTAACTCATTATTGGATTACTTCTCCGCTGCGCAACTCTGATTTAAACAATTCACCTTGAGATAGAAGTAATACACCACTATTACCATATAAAATCTCCTTGGCCAATCCTTTGACTTTATAACTTGTAGTTACCATACATGACCATCTTACATAATAATTTCTCTTGTGGTTTAATCCACCTGTTTAACTTATTGATTGATCGACACTTGACTTTATGTTTCCTTCCGGATATAAACCATATTCTTACTTTCACGAAAATATGTCGAAACCTGTAAACAGTCTTTAGCAATAATTGCGAGCTCCACAATGCTCCTATCAAAACAACTTATACACTAGTTCTAGCTTTAATCTTCATATTGTGAATCGAGTTCCGTACTATAATTGTCCATAAGGATTTCACATCCACAACCTTTTCCAATACAACTTAGGTCCACATAATTCTATCATATCTCTTGGTTACTCCTCGGGTTTCTCCGGAAAAAATCCGTCTCGGTAAGACTCACCTTTTACCGGCTCTCCTGTAAGCCCAAACGCATGTTACGCCTCTTAGAGTACCCGATTAATTAATCTTTACTTCAATTCTTAACATTTCCCATTGGATCCTTCCGGTAACTTGTTACTGTATTCACAATTCCAATCTAATCTTGTTATCTGAATAATATTCCATATGTCTTCTTGATCGTTGTCCTCTTCATGGTTTCGAACAACCCAAGGTATGTATTTTCCACCATCTTTAACACATACCAACATAAGGTAATCTTTGTCGGCTTACCCGAATACTTGTGTAAGGAACCCAACAAAAGAAAACGTATAACTCTTTAACCTCAACCATAACTTTAACTGTAACTTGTACGTTAGTGACGATCTTCCTGCTTAATCCTCGAAACCGGTCTGCTTTAATCTGACAACATAAGATTCATTCTATACTTCATACCCTTACCGGGGGTTTCCTTCACTTCTCGCTAAGCTTGCGTTCCTCATACAAAGCATCTTGATGACCCATAACAACGGAAGATAATCTGTTTCCTCTGTCCAATATTCACTTAATCCCTGAATAAGTCTCTTACCTGTCGGATGTTAAGATCTCATCCGTCCCAAGTGCGCAAGCCCTTCCATCCTTACACACTATAACCTTACTGGAAGTACAAAGCTTCCAAAATTAACTGATCATTCCTTATTCCAAGTCGATGGGTTGGTACCGTAATTCTTTACCCTACACATCTCTTCGGAGAAGGCATCGCTCAATGATGCGTCCAACTAGTTAAGGTACTTGACCTTACTCTTAGATACTCTTTAAATACCTCTTATATTCCTAAGACTTTGCCATTAACTGGCTCGGTTACTTCACTGTTAAAGAATCATCCTTTGGTATTAAATACCTTGCCAATTCCGTCTTAAAATCTGACACCTTAACCTTCACCCTTCGCACACTTCTTTCCTCCTTGGTCACATTCAGCTCTCGGATATCTGTCCTAACTGTCATATACTAGACTGAGTTGATCAGGCTCAACTAGATGTGACATTTAGAACAACATCCGGAACCCAATGATTCCACTATTTTTATTGAATCTTAAATGACCCATGGCACAGTCTGAATCGACCTGCTCTGATACCAATTGTAACACCCATACTAACTTTAACTAGTATATTAGCATGTGCGTTAAACTGATCCTGGATACATTTAAAAATTTCAATAATAATAATACACCACATCTGAATGAATACAAGTTTACTCGTATGTACAAATAATACATTACTATAACAATACTTAAACAAATGTCCTAAACGCTCCTGAGCTGGTACACGACGAGCAACTGTACTCCATCCAGTATCTCTATGAAGATCTCCATCACGAACCTTTGACTTACCTGTAAACCTGCACCAAAAGGAATGGGGTGAGACATAATGTCTCAGTGAGCTCCAGCCCAACCAACTGTTGGCAACCTCAGGGAACCTAGGGTCGCCATGCCTAGCTTGGCAATCTTGGGGATTTCCTATGATCGCCATGTCTTTACTTTATCCTCAAAGAGTATTTATCTGCCTATGACTATGAATCTGTCTGTAATTATATCCCTGACTATGACTATAACTGTAAACCGCCTATAACTGTAACTGTAACCTATCTGTAACTATCACTGTAAACTACCTGTAACTATAACTCAGTGATCGAGGGGAAACCTAGGACCACTTTCTGTTAACTGTCTATAACTATAACTATAACTGTAACTGTAACTGTAACTTTGACTATAACTGTAAAACATAAAACATATAAACAGTTCTATAGCAGTTTTATGTTAGCTATTAGCGTTGAACAAACAATATTATCTGAGTTCATTTTACGGAGTGCATCCGGGTGGAGTAACCCCGAAGTACATCTCCCTATAACCCCGTGAAATTCCTATCAATCAGGCTAACACCGGACTCCCTATGAAACGTGTGGACAACCCTCTCGGAGAAGTCCCATCCGGCGAATCCCGGAGTCTGATGAACACGCCCTATGACTGTGAAACGTGCGAGCACACCATTATCTTTGATATAATTCTTTAACTTTAACATATGAACATATAATCTGTTACTATAATCATATAACATTCCTGTAACATATAACCTATAACCTATGATTCTTGGCTTATCGTTCTCATAAGCCACCTATAATCATTGGAGAACCAACACTATAAACCTATATGTCACTATGATTGTCGAAACATTCCTATAACCCTTGTATTCTAATCCGAATACTCCTATAATCTTGTTTACCTAAGGTAGGTTCTTGACTTTCAAAGTCGCATGCCTTCCTTAAGAGTTAACAACTCACGTGCAAGGAATCTATCCATTAAATCCTTACACTCATACTATAATTCTTGTTTTCCTATCAAGGATTCGACATATCGTTATCATATGTCGTTCTTAGGACTTAACTATTCATTTAACCATTGTTCCTACATTTCCCACGCCTTGCGTATTCCTTGCTCCTATAATCTTTCAACCATTGGAAGCCTTTTCGGATGGGTTAAAATGGTGGATAATGTTTCTAAAATGTTTCAGGAGGAAACGGAAGTGAAAAACCATGCCTACGCGCACCAGAATGCCCAAAACAGCAAAGCTGTTAAGTGCTGTCATGTTGCTGTCGCTATAGCCACGGCCTGTCGCTACAGCGACTGTAGGTAAAAGTCTGAAAAATGTGCTGCTCGCTTGTAGCAACGGCTGGTCGCTTGAAGCGATCGTAGGCAGAAATCAAAGCTGTCTGGTCGCTGTAGCGACCATGACAGTTCAAAACTTGTTAAAAATCATGTTTTTCCACCATTTTTGCTCAATCCAAGTTACCCAAGCATCCCAAACATGCTAGGAATGATTTTCTATTACAAATTGGTAGTTTAAAACATATATGAGCAAGGAATTAGCAAGTATAGAGAATTAGGGTAAAAACCATAAACTTGCCTATGAAGAAATTCACTATAAATCTCACAAAGAGGGGTTCTAAAACCCCTAGGGAGCTCACCTCAAACTGGATTGGTGCTGGTTTAGCTTGCTTTCCAACTTTCCTCAAAACCCTAGCTCATAACCTTTCCTTTCTTCTTGCTTCCTCAACTTCTTTTCTTGCTTTAAATCTCCCCAAGCTAGCTTGTTTACTTATGATCCAAGAGTTATGGAAGAAAATTAATGGATGATGGCAAAGGAGAGGAAGGCGTGTGCCTAGAGAGAGAGGGAGAGAAGCTCATGAACCTTAGAGAGAGAAGTGGAAGGAGAAAGTGAGGAAAATATCTTAATTCCCCCTTTTAAATAATTCTTCCTTCCAAAATTACAACATTGCCATTCCATTCGTTTAATTTCTGTGATACTGTTAAATGTCTCGCTTAAGCGGGATATTACAGCAACCAGCCTGTTGTGAAAAACTGTAGCACAACATTTATGACATCTTTCTTGACCACTTCCCAGTACATTTGATAGAAGCTAGCTCCAAAGCCATCTGGACCTGGAGCCCCTTCTTTGTTCAAATCAAACACGGCATGATGAATCTCTGCTGCAGTAGGGATCTTTGTTAAGAGAGCATTGAGAGGCCCATTGTAACGACCCTATTTTCGTATATTATATTTTTATATATTTTATTTTATGGATTTGCATTTAAAAATATTTTCTAGTAATCGAGGAATAATTATTTAGCGCGAAGATAAGTTCGTAATCGAGTTTTTAAGGTTTTGGGCCTAGAGGGTGAATAGTGTTGGGCTTTAGTTTATGAGTATTAGTAATGATCAAGTGGATATGATAGTAGTGAGCTTGGATTGGATTGAAAGGCTAGGATTAGTCCTTGAGAGTTAGTAAGGAATGGATGGCCATGATTTATTGGATTGGGTTATAAGAGATTATTACAAAGACTTTCCCAATCACTATTCATTTTCTTTTTGGGAAGAAGAAAACGTGAAAGAAGAGGAGGAGAAGAGCAAGAGAAAAACCTAGGGCAAGTGATTTAAAGCTTGAGTTGCTAGAGAACTTTGATTTCAAGGTAAGAGAGTTAGTATTACTTGTTCATAAGTGATTTTGAGAAGGGGAGAATGTCTATTTCTCCATCCCAAACTTCTCCTTTCACTTTATCTAGGTTTTTGATGGAAATCTTTATGATTAAAGTTACTAATGAATCATGTTAAGCTTATTTGATGCTAAGTGATGTTGCTAGCATGTTTTGTTGAAGTTATAGTGTTTTGAATGCAAAGGGAAAGTTATGGAAAGTTAGTGTTTTAAACCCTAATTTCTATGCTAGATGCAATCCTTGCTTGTGATTGTTTTTAAATGATGTTTTATGATGGAAAGTTGTTTTTAACATGTTCTGGAAGTTGGGTAACCTTGAATGGGCTAAAATGGTGGAAAAATCACATTTTTACATGACTGTGTACTGATACGGTCGCTTGTAGCGACCAGGCTCGCTTGTAGCGACCAGACAGGATAATTCCCTGCCTATCTGCGCTTGTAGCGACCACACTGGCGCTTGTAGCGACCAGGCTCGCTTGTAGCGACCAAGGGCTCGCTTGTAGCGACCAACCCTGGACAGGCCAACTTCGTTGAGTCGTTCTGGAGGTCCTGGTGCGCGCGGAGATGACTTTTTGCTACTGTATTTTCATAATATGTTTTGGAAACCTTGCCCACCATTTTAATTCATTCTTAATACTTCCTAAAGATTATTTGTTCAAGAAAGGTTTGAGTAAACCCTAACATAGTGGTTTTTGTGTGCATATGTGTTATATATGTTTGAAATGGATAAGTTATCAAAGTGTGTGGGTTGTCCTTTGGAACCCTTATGTGTTTGAGATTGTTGAACATGGTTGAGTATATACATGTCGTATATTATGATGTGGCCATGAGCGCCTAGTGTTTGTGTTTGTTGTTGTTGTTGTGATAATTATCAGAGTGCTGATAATTTAGTATTGTGTTTGTTGTTGTTGTTGTGATGATTATCAGAGTGCTGATAATTAGTTGTGTTAGTAAGTATCATATATTTACTAAGTGAATCATCATGCATTTCATGATTGTATGATATCCGTGTGCGGATAAGAAATCCAAGAGTGCTTGGTTATCAAGAGTGCTTGATAAGGATATAAGTTTATCCAAAATGATTTGGTACCACATGCATTAGTGAATGCATTTTGAGGCATGCATCCTTTGTGACATTAGTGTTCATTTAGGAATTATGTGTGCATAATGGTTGTTAAGTGGTAATTGTTATTGATGAGTTTTGTGCTTTGGCAATTACGTGTTGTGGTTTGGTTATGTATAATAATGTGTTATTTATACATGTTTATTGGTTGTGATACTAACACTCTCTGTTTTGTGTTATGTGCTGGATCTTTGGGGATCCAGATTATCAGGTTGACGAGAATATCGTCGAGGAGTAGCTTTTGCAGTTAGGAGCCTGCATAGTGGTGAGGGCATAGCTTAGCTATCCTTACTCTTTTTGTACTAGGTGTTGTATCCTAGTTAGAGTTTAGGGCTCTGATATTTGTAACACTATTTTTGGGGTATCTGAACGCGTATGTATGAATTTGGCAATGGTCTTTGTTGTAGAATTGCCTCTTTTGAAAATCTTATGTATATATTTTTGTGTAATATATGCAAGCTTGGTTATAAGCTGTGTTTGTTATTTTTCCGCTGCTGTTTATGAATCAAATATATTTTGATTTCTGTTGATGTTTATGAAAATGAGTTTTTACATATGTTGTAACTTCCTATGTCCTTAACGTTTTCTTTATTAAAGTTAATAATCGGCGGTTAAGGGTTAGGGTGTTACACCCATCAATAACTTCAGGAATATCTTCTTCCACCAACAAGCTATCCTGCAAAACAGTGTTAGAAGAAAACAAGCCTTCATAGTAAGAAACAATGTGATCTGCAATCAAGGATGGCTCATTAATCATCTCATTATTATTTCTAATATGAGAGATTAATTTTGTTTTGTTTTTAATTTTGGTGATCCTGTGAAAATATTTAGTGTTCCTGTCACCATCAATGTGCCAGTTCACTCTAGATTTTTCTTGCCAGAATAAGTTTTGTTTTTTGAGAGCATCTTCCAACTGTACATGAGCAGCTTTTTCTAGGTTAAGAAGGGAGTCTGAGTGGCCAGAGGTTTGGATTTGGTGTTGGATTTGGTCAAGGTGAGTTTCAGCTTCATCAACATATTCATGCACATTCCCAAAGACTTCTTTGTTCCAGATCTTTAGCTTAGACTTCAAATTTTTCAGCTTAGTGTTTAGGATATGCATAGGGCAACCAATTACGTTTTCTTGCCAGCAGTGCTCAATCAAATCTTTACAACCACTGTGGAGAGTCCACATTCTCAAAAATTTAAAGCTAGAAACAAATTTATTCTCATCTCTCCTAAATTCAAATAGGAGAGGAAAGTGATCAGATTTGTGCTTTAAAAGAGTAATGCAAGAAATAGAAGAGCAGCTGTCAATCATATCATGGTTGCAGACAACTCTATCTAATCTTCTTTTTGTATGACTTCTACCTTTTCTTCCATTGTCCCAAGTGAAAGTGGCTCCTCTAGTAGGGATGTGAATCAATTCATTACTATCTGTCCAGGCTTGAAAGTCTAGGATGTGAGGTCTATGAGGGTCGAAAAAGCCAGAGTGTTTCTGAGCTCCTAAGATGGTGTTGAAATCCCCAATGAAGCACCAAGGGTAATTATGTTGAGTTTGCAGTTGAGAGAGTTTTTGCCAAAGGTGTCTTCTAGTTAAGTAGTTTGTGGAGGCATAAAAGGCTGAAATGCAAAAAATTTGATGGTTCACAGAGATATGGAAAGAAACTTGTTGGTTATCAATGCTAATAATGGTAGGGAGAAGGTTAGAGGAACAGATGCACCATAAGTTGGGAAGAAGGGGTAGTCTAAGGTTGAAACAGAAAATTTTTAAGTCAAGTCTGTTAAGCCAGGTAGCAGGGAAAGCATCAAAGTGCATCCAAGGTTCAGCTATAAAAACAAGGTCAGGTTTATTATTAATAATCAGTCTTCTAAGAGCCAGTCTAGATGGGGAGTTGGCTATACCCCTAATATTCCAGTAAAGAATCCTCATCTAAAAGGGATAGGTTTAGCAGCCTTAGCTCTAGTGACATAGTTGGATCGGACAGATGAGGTATTCTTCTTACCTTTATTCCTTGAAACCATTTGAAAGTTACCAGCATTAGTAGGCAGCTCTAGATTATCTGTTGCTTCCAATTGTTGAAAAAGTCTTTGCTCAGCTTCCACATCCTCTGCCATATTGGCCCAAGATTGCTCCAGGAATAATTCATTTTGCTTTTTCAGTTCAGTATCACTAGCCTCAGCAAACTCAGAACCCTGTGAGCTGGGACGTGCATCATTTCTCATCAGGGCTTCAGGATCAACAGCAGGATCTGTTTCCCCCTGATGCAAACTCAAGTCTCTATTGATTTCCTCCTCCAATTGTAAGTCTTGTTCTCTCAAGGCATATTGAATATCCTGATGTAAGCCATCTTGCTTGTCACTTAAGGCAGCAAATCTGTTGGATTGATCTAAACTGTCTTGCTTGCAAGTGCTAGAGCCTGCATTCACTGGGGACAGGTTCTGATTAGGAGACTGAACAACATTTTCCACAATGATTGGGTTTTCCACATGTTTCCCCTGATCCATTTTTCTATCCTTAGACTGAACATAAATATTTTTCCCTCTATTGTTCACATTTTTAAATGTTGTCTCCTCTTGTGCCTCGGGCTTCTTCAGGAACCTACAAATCTCTAAGTAGTGGCCAATTTTCTTACAGTTAGTGCAAAAATCTGGCAGGTTTTCATATTCCAAGTCCACAAAGAAAGCATAACCCTTCCTCTCGACTAGAACTTTATATCTCAAATCCTGTGTAACATCCATTTCCACCAAAACCCTGGCAAACTGCCCAAAAGTTCTGTCAACCATTGGCTTGGTGGAAGCTGAGTCTGTGCAAATGGGAGTCCCTGCACTACCAGCAATTGCAAAGAAGATCTTTGGTCTCCAATACTCTTGAGCCAAGCCATGGATCCTGACCCAAACTTGGGCTGTATTGCTGGTTTGTAAACTGGGGTTAAAGTCTTTCGTCCAACCAAATAATTTCAACAATCCAGGATTCAGATTCCAAGATGAAACTGACCTAACTCTCTTTACATCTTCCAAACAGGAAAAAGTAAATTCATAATAACTTTTTCCCAGAGAGGATAACCCCCACTTACTGAGATCCTTCCATAAAGTTTGAAGCTTGGTACGCAAGGCAAGAATGGTGGGAGGGGTTGAACCCTTTGGCCAGATAATCCTTGCAGGTAGATTGTGCTTGCACGCATCCATTCCGGCCGTGTATTCCTCCTCAGGGATAGTGATAGAGAAGTTATCACCTTTGAGGATTGGTTGTGGTAACTGTGATGATGGAATATCACATAAATGGGTTAGAGCTTGAGCAAAGGTCTTTAGTGGCTTTGGAGGGAGGTTTGGGGTTGGTTTTGGGGCAGGTTGAGTATTTTGAAGACGATCCTCCACAGGAGGAGTAAGATCAACCGCGGTTTTACCTGGTAAACCCTTCATCAAGGGAATAGTATTAGTTTGTGAGGACGAAGGTTTGGGTACATTATTAGAAGATTTGGAGGTAGCAGTGGCATCTTGAAGGCAAAGCCACGTGATAATAATATTTTCCATAGGGATCGGTTAAGAAATGAGATTGACGGTGGTGGTTGAACGGTTACCTGGTGATGAAGCAAGGTTGAAGAAAGGTGGTGAGGTTGGCTCATGAACAGTGAAAAAATCTCTCAAAAAATCGCCAGAGAGAAAACATTTTTTGAGGGTCATTAAAGAAAATAAAGATCAAATTAATTTAGTCAAACAAGTAACTAAAACATCTGCCTATAAATAAAGACACATGATTTATCATATCACAAGTAATTAAGCAGTTTGATTCCCTTTAAAAAAAAGACCGCTTTTATCACGGAGAGTTCATTGAAAATGGTGTTGAAGTTGGTGATGTTTTTTCTTGCTATTGCTATGGTCCTTTTGGGGAGTGCAAATGGTAGAAGTGGAATCAATATTCCACAAGGAGTTGCATATCCTGATTGGAATTGGTGCATACCAGCACTTTGCCCAAGTAACCCGAAATGTTGCCCTCCTCCTAGTCATACAACACCATGAGATTAAGTTCCATTAATATTAAAATATTATAATAATTAGTTTGGATCTTAGAAAAGGCTCATTCTCTATGTGATATTTGAAATTATATAATAAATGAGTAATTTTTATTCCATTTGTCTTTTAATTTTTATATTATTTCTATAAATTATATTAAAGTTTAGAACAAATCATTTAGATTAATCTTTTCGATAGTGTATGCGGTAGAGTTTGAAAAACAAAATTAGAGGTGCCAAATTATTTCAAATTTTGTTGGAAAATTTAAATCAATAATATTAATTTTATTTTAGAAGTTTAGTCGTAAATTTTTAATGTAAACACCAATTTGATCATTAAAAGAATTAAATAAAATAAAATTATAATATTACACTCATTTTTTTATGTAAATATTTAAATTTCATTCAGTGTAATAGATAATTTATAATATTTAAGACATTACATATGTATAAATTGGACAAAATAGATATTATATTTTATAATTATTGTTCTTTTTAATAGAAAAATATTTTTTTAAACATATGTATTAAATGCATACACACTACAATAAAATAGTCATATTGGATATGACCTCTATTCAAAAATATAATATATTTACTCACATAATTCAAAATTTCCATAATTATGTTTATATCAAATTAATTTAGTCAAACAAGTAACTAAAACATCTGCCTATAAATAAAGACACATGATTTATCATATCACAAGTAATTAAGCAGTTTGATTCCCTTTAAAAAAAGACCGCTTTTATCACGGAGAGTTCACAGGCAGAACCAAACACGTTTTCTGGGTAGAAAATCGTGTCACGATTTCCAAATCGTGACACGATGGGACAGTAGGCAGAATATGTTGTTTTTCATCAAATTCTTGCACCATTCCGGCTATCTAATGCTACCTCGGACTCAATAACGATATGTAGTGACTAAATGTCTGCTAACAAGTATAGAAAGGCCTATCCTTTAGAGAATGTATGGATGAATTATAGATGAGGATAGGTACAATGTTAAGAGAGGATTATCTTAATCCATAAGTTGTCATAGAAATGTTAAGGAACTAGTTTAGGGTTTGTCCCTTACTAGGCATTGTTATGAACTCGATTCGGTATATACGATCCAAGAATGATGCAATGGTCAAGCTTAGAACCTTTTATAGGTTAAGTACTCATTAATGATTACCTAAAGAATGCATTAGATATGCACAAGAGTATGGAATGTAATAGGTATACTTATGAACTTAAGTTAAGAATTCAATGATAAAGAATATGATAACGTGTTCATCAGACTCCGGATGATGCCGGATGGGATTTCTCCGAAAGGGTTATCCACACGTAAGTTATAAGAATATGAAAACGTGTCCAGCGAGCTCCGGGTTTCGCCGGATGGGACTTCTCCGAGAGGATTGTCCACACGTATGTTAAAAGTTTAAGCATGTCCAGCAGGCTCCGGGATACGCCGGATGGGACTTCTCCGAGAGGGTTGTCTACATGCAAAGTTAAGTTGTGTTCAGCAGACTCCGGGATTCGCCGGATGGGACTTCATCGAGAGAGTTGTCCACACAACGATAAGAGGAGTCTGGTGTTAGCCTGATATGATAGGAATTTCACCGGTATGATGGGAGATGTACTTCGGGGTTACTCCACCCGGATGCACTCCGTAAAATGAACCAAGATAATGATATGTTTGTTCAACGCTAACTTCTAACTCTATGTTATGAAAAGATGAATATGAATACGAATATGAACATGTGTACGAAATATGTACTAAGAGTTAAGACAAATAGTCATTAGACATCAGCAAGTGATCATAGACTTCCCCTCGATCACTAAGCATAAGATTATGTACAAGAAAGTATAAGATAAGTTAAGTTAGCATATGAGGAGATATGATTAAGTTATGCAGCGATCCTAAGTTTCCCTTGATCGCGAATTAAGTAGAGTAAAAGATTGACGATCATAGGTATCCCCAGGATTGCCAAAGTAGGCACGGCGACCCTAGGTTTCCCCCGTGGTTGCCAACAGTAGGTTGGGCTGGAGCTCACTGAGACATTATGTCTCATCCCAATCCTTCTGGTGAAGGTTTTATGTAACGACCCTATTTTTGTATGTTATATTTTTATATATTTTATTTTATGGATTTGCATTTAAAAATATTTTCTCGTAATCAAGAAATAATTATTTGGCGCGAGGATAAGTTCGTAATCGAGTTTTTAGGATTTTGGGCGAGATTGGGCCTAGGGCGTGAATAGTAATGGGCTTGGTCATGAATAAGTAGTAATGATCAAGTGGATGAGTTTTAGTGAGCTTGGATTGGATTGGATGGCTAGGATTGATCATGAGAGTTAGTAGTGGATTGGGTGGCCAAGATTCATTCCCTTGAGTTATAAGATATTTGTAAGATCATGAATAGTGCCATTCATCTTCTTTTTTTTGAGAAAACGTGAAAGAGAAGGAGGAAAAGCAAGAGAAACTAGGGCAAGTGATTTGAAGCTTGAGTTTGCTAGAGAAACATCAATTCCGGGTAAGAGAGGTAGTATTGCTTATTCACAAGTGATTTTGAGAAGGGGAGAATGTCTATTTCTCCATCCCAAACTTCTCCTTTCACTTTATCTAGGTTTTGATGGAAAGTTTTTATGATTAAAGTTGTTAATGATCATGTTTTGCTTACTTGATGCTAAGTGATGTTGCTAGTATGTTTAGTTGATGTTGCTAGTGTTTTGAATTCATAGGAAAAGTTATAGAAAGTTAGTGTTTTAACCCTAATTTCTTTGCTAGATGTAATCCTTGCTTGTGATTGTTTTTAAATGATGTTTTATGAAGGAAAATCGTTTTTAACAAGTCCTGGAACTTTGGGTAACCTTGAATGGGCTAAAATGGTGGAAAATCACATTTTTACATGATTTTATACTGATATGGTCGCTGTAGCGACGGACCGTCGCTTGTAGCGACCAGGCAGGATAATTCCCTGCCTATCCGCGCTTCAAGCGACCGCACTGGCGCTTGTAGCGACCAGGGGCGCTTGTAGCGACCAAGGGCTCGCTTGTAGCGACCAACCCTGGACAGCCCAACTTCGTTGAGTTGTTCTGGAGGTCCTGGTACGCGTGGGGATGACTTTTTGCTACTGCATTCTTATATATATATTTTGGAAACCTTGCCCACCATTTTAACTTATTCTTAATGCTTCCTAAAGATTAATTGTTCAAGAAAAGCTTGAGTTAAACCCTAACATGGTGGTTTTGTTAAGGCCATCATGTTGTGTGCGTATGTGTTATATAATGCTTGAAATGGATAAGTTATCAAAGTGTGTGGGTTTTCCTTTGAAACCCTTATGTGTTTGAGATTTTGGTATGATTGCTTGGTTTATTTGAGATTGTTGAACATGGTTGAGTATATACATGTTGTGTCTTATGATCTGGCCATGAGAGCCTAGTGTTTGTGTTTGTTGTTGTTGTGATAATTGTCAGGTTGCTGATAATTAGTTGTGTTAGTAAGTATAGTGATAAGTGTACACTAATACTAGTGAATATGTAGTGTAAGTATCATATATTTGCTAAGTGAATCATCATGCATTTCATGATTGTATGATACCCGGAGCGGGTTATTCGATGATATCCGTGTGCGGATATGAAATCCAAGAGTGCTTGGTTATCAAGAGTGCTTGATAAGGACATAAGTTTATCCAAAATGATTTGGTACCACATGCATTAGAGAATGCATTTGAGGCATGCATCCTTTGTGACATTAGTGTTCATTTAGGAATTATGTGTGCATAATGGTTGTTAAGTGATAATTGTTATTGATGAGTTTTGTGCTTTGTCAATTACGTATTGTGTTTTTGGTTATGTATAATAATGTGTTATTTATACATGTTTATTGGTTGTGATACTAACACTCTCTGTTATGTGTTATTTGCTGGATCTTTGGGGATCCAGAATATCAGGGTGACGAGGCTATCGTCGAGGAGTAGCTTTTTGCTGTTTAGAAGCTTGCGTAGTGGTGAGGGCATAGCTTAGCTATCCTTATTTTTTGTACTAGGTGTTGTATCCTAGTTAGAGTTTAGGGCTCTGATAGTTGTAACACCACGTTGGGTATCTGAACGTGTATGTATAAATTTGGCAATGGTTTCTGTTGTAGATTTGCCCCTTTTGAAAATCTTATGTATATATTTTTGTATATTATATGCATGCTTGGTTATAAGTGTGTTTGTTATTTTTCCGCTGCTGTATGTGAATCAAATATATTTTGATCTGTTGATGTTTATGAAAATGCGTTTTCATTATGTTGTAACTTCCTATGTCCTTAACGTTTTTTTTTTATTAAAGTTAATAATCGGCGATTAAGGGTTAGGGTGTTACATTTTACAGGTCAGTAAGAGATGTTCAGAGGAAGTTCTTCAGGAAGACGCTGGATGGAGTGCAGATGCTCGTCACGAACAAGCTCAAGAGGTTGACAGTTTATCTATGTATATGAGAGTGTAATTGTAAATGATATTTGGATATTTGTATAAACGAGCTATTTGTACTCATTCAATAGTTTTGTATATATTATTACTGAAAAATTTAATGTATCCGGTATCAGATTAATACACATGCTAAATATTCTAGATAATTTAGTATGGGTGTTACAATTGGTATCAGAGCAGGTCGATTCAGACCGTGCCTAGGGTCATTAAAGTTTCAATATAGTGGAATCATTGGGTTCCGGATGTTGTTCTAAATGTCACATCTAGATGAGCCTGATCAACTCAATCTAGTTTATGACAGTTAGGATAAAATGTCTGAGAGCTGAATGTGACCAAGGAGGAATGAAGTGTATGAAGGGCGAAGATTAAGGTGACAGAATTTTAAGCTGGAATTGGCGAAGAAGTTTTCATGCCAAATGGTGGCTATCAAACTGTAAAGTGACGAAGCCTGATAGTGGCAAGGTCTCGGAGACATAAGGATTAAGGAATCATGGAATGCTCTAGGGAATGACGTGGAACCTTGACGGGAACCGCAGTTTGAGAAGTTAAAGTGAAATGAGGAATTATTGGTCAGTTTCTGAAACCTCTGATTCTCAGCAAAGATTGAGTGGTGAAGAATCGAACTTGAATCGGATGAGATTTTAATGTCCGAACAGTTAAGAGAATTAATTATGGATTAAGTGAGTTATTTGGACAGATGAAACTAACCCCTCAAGTGTGGTCATTGAGTATGAATCGTAAGTAAGTTTAACCCTATCGGATCAGCCTCGTCTCCTGAACAAGATTTGTGAAATAAGAAGAGAAGATGGTAGGCAACCTAAGAACTAAGACGGATACTGAGTAATAAGTTATTGGAATTTAGTGAACTGATGGACGAACAAGTCGGACTTCTTGATTGGATAAGAAGATAAGCTTACGCCAACACAAGGTTATAGTAGACCAGTTTTGAAGGATAGTCGGAACCTCAGCCGAGAAAATTATGTGATATTTTGTTATATGGAAGATCGTCGTTTATATGAAATGTTAAGATTGTGATTAATGTAAAGGCGCTATATGTTTTCAACCGAAGAGTTTTCCTTCCACGAATATTCTGGAAGCTGAAAGAGATCACCCCGTGTGGATGAATTCTGAGGGCGGTAATAAAGTATAGAACTCGGGATGTTCAACTATATGCAGAATTACTCAAATGTTAAGAATCGAGATTTGAATTGTGAATCCAGTAGCAAGTTACTGGAGGAATCCAATAGGTAATGATAAGTGCAGGAGTTTAAGATCGATTAATCGGGTGCACGAAGAGACGTAATCTATGTTTGGGCGTTCAAGAGGACCAATAAGAGTTTAAATCTTATTCTGGATAGATTGTTCCGTAGGAACTCGAAGGGGTACCTTAAGGGATATAATAGAGCTAAGAGGCCGAAGTTGTCTCGGAAAAGATTATGGATATGAAATCATTACGGATAAAGATAGAACGAATAGTAACAAGACTCAAATGAAAGATGTGAACCTACAGAAGCCATAAGTTGTTTGTAGAAGTTGCCACTAAAGAATGTGCATGAATTTAAGTTGCCTCATATATACATCCAGTCGGGTTTCTGCAATGTTTAATGATTATACACGAAGAGCTGACCAAGGAATGGTTACGGAATTCAGGATATGGAAAGTAAGTATATGGTCTATGTACGAAAGGAAACGTGAAGTCAGGAGATGACCAATCCGTAAGTTAAGCGGATGGTTTAAACCACAAGAGAAATGATAATGTCAGATGGTTTTGTTACAGTAGTTGCAAAGTGACATAGTAAAAGGAAATGGTCAGTGAAATTTGATATGGTATTAGTGGTGTATTGCTCCAATTCTAACCCGAGTTGTTAAGAATCAGAGTGGCGCTGCGGAGTAGTCATTCAAGAATGAAATAATGAATGATACTAAGTTGAAGCTTAGAGAATGAGAGGATGTTAAGAGCTCAATTCTTATTATATGGAATAACAGTAAGTATAGACGACTTGAACTTATCACAAGTTCTAGTAGGAATTTTTGGAAGTTAAGTTGAAGAATACTTCAAACCTCGAAGACTTGAGACAAGGAATATCGAAATAGTTTAAGAGTATGTGGTAAGATATAAAAAGGATGTGATTCTAACACATTAAGTCTGGAATCCATGGAAGTTATAGCTAAGCGGTAGTTTAGCTATTCTAACTCGGTAACATGAAGAGTACTTGAAGGGTAAGTTTAGTTTAAGGAGAATTAAGCATGAGACAACGTCAATTCAAATTGCATTTGCAAGATGGAAATTTATGAATTTGAGGCCTCAATCAGAAACGATAATACAATGGTGTGCGCACCTCGGTTAAAAAATGCGCAATCCTCCGAGGACGACCGCGAACGCTCGGAGGGCCTTGTGAAGTCGCCACCAAAGTTTTTGTGTAAAGGGAACGTTGATAAACCCTTAAGTTTTTTTATTTGAAAGGGAAACGATAATAAAACCCTTGACGATGAGGAACAGGACTGGTCATCGCAACCATTGTCGGGTTCGGGAGTCGGTTACGCAAGGGGAAGGTATTAGCACCCCTCACGTCCGTTGTACTCAACGGGAACCTTCTATTTGGCTAAAGCTTAAATTGTTTTTAAATGTTTTGCGCGCATGCTTATCTATGTCAAAAGAAAATATACTAAAAAGGGGAAAAAGAGATGAAAACAAACGAAAGGAAAACAAAGTTTTTTATTATTGCGCTTGACAAGATGTCGATCTTGCTCCTACGTATCTCCCGGTAGTCGGAGAATTCAAAGCGTACGTAGTTCTTTGGTAAAGAACTTAAATGTTGGTTAAATGGACGATATTTTGACCGTATTCTTGCGATTTAAACGTAGCTTGTATGCTCGCGGATGGGAGACTTAAGCGTATGTTTACGAATCGCGCTTAGAATAGGTAAAACACGTCCGTTGGGTAAGAGGGTTCGATTTGGTCGCGTTGGGACCAAAAGAGGTACAATGGACTCAATCGAGTCGATCATTGACCGGGGTGACTCCAATGAGTCGGGGGATTGAATCTAATGGCCACGGGGGACCAAAAGGTTCGGATTGACCACAAGGGGCCAAGATTTGGTTTGGTATGGTCGGATACGTTAAAAAGGAATGACGATTGTAACGACCCTATTTTCGTATATTATATTTTTATATACTTTATTCTATGGATTTGCGTTTATAAAATATTTTCTAGTAATCGAGGAATAATTATTTAGCGAGAAGATAAGTTCGTAATCGAGTTTTTAGAGTTTTGGGCCAAGAGGGTGAATAGTATTGGGCTTGTGAGTAGTAATCATCCTATGTTTATGATAGTAGTGAGCTTGAATTGGATTGTAAGGCTAGGATGAGTCCTTGAGAGTTAGTAAGAATGGATGGCCAAGATTGATTGGATTGGATTATAAGAGAATAACACTAAGACTTGTTGAGTCACTATTCATTTCTTTTTGGAGAGGAAGAAAACGTGGAAGAGGAGAAGAGAAGGAGAAAGCAAGAGGAAAAACCTAGGGCTTGTGTTTTGAAGCTTGAATTTGCTAGAGAACTTTGATTTCAAGGTAAGAGAGTTAGTATTACTTCTTCACAAGTGATTGAGAAGGGGAGAATGTCTATTTCTCCATCCCAAACTTCTCCTCACTTTGTCTAGGTTTTGTTAGAAAGTTTTTATGGTTTAAAGTTGTTAATGATTATGTTGTGCTTGCTTGAATGCTAAGTGGTGTTGCTAGCATGATTTGTTGAAGTTATAGTGTTTTGAATGCAAAAGGAAAGTTTTGGAAAAATAGTGTTTTGAACCCTAATTTCTATGCTAGATGCAATCCTTGTTTGTGATGGTTTATAAATAATGTTTTATGATGGAAAGTTGTTTTTAACAAGTTCTGGAAGTTGGGTAACCTTGAATGGGCTAAAATGGTGGAAAAATCACATTTTTTTTTATGACTGTGTACTGATACGGTCGCTTGTAGCGACGGAGCATCGCTTGTAGCGACCAGGCAGGATAATTCCCTGCCTATCCGCGCTTGTAGCGACCACACTGGCGCTTGTAGCGACCAGGCTCGCTTGTAGCGACCAATGGTTCGCTTGTAGCGACCAAGCAGGATAATTCCCTGCCTATGCTCGCTTGTAGCGACCAGGGGCTCGCTTGTAGCGACCAGCCCTGTACTTGCCAACTTCGTTGAGCTGTTTTGAGGGTCCTGGTGCGCGCGGGGATGGCTTTTTGCTACTGTATTCTTAAAGTATGTTTTGGAAACCTTGCCCACCATTTTAACTTATTCTTAGTGCTTCCTAAAGAGTAATTGTTCAAGTAAAGTTGAGATTGTTGAACTTGGTGAGTATATTCATGTTGTGTCTTATGATTTGGCCATGAGAGCCTAGTAGTGGTGTTTGTTGTTGTTGATGTTGTGATAATTATCAGAGAGCTGATAACTAGTTGTGTTGTTTGTGTTTGTTATTGTTGTGATAATTATCAGAGAGCTGATGATTAGTTGTGTTAGTAAGTATAGTGATAAGAGTATCATATATTTGCTAAGTGAAACATCATGCATTTCATTATTTGATGATGTCCGGAGCGGATATGAAATCCATGAGAGCGTGGTTATCAAGAGAGCTTGATAAGGATATAAGTTTATCCGAAATGATTTGGTACCACATGCATTAGAGAATGCATTTTGAGGCAATGCATCCTAATTGACATTAGTGTGCATTTTAAGGATTATGTGAGCATAATGGTTGTTAAGTGATATTATGTGTGCATAATGGTTGTGAGTGGTATTTGTATTTGATGAGTTTGGTGTGTTGTCAATTAAGTGTTGAGTTTTGGTTATGTATAATAATGTGTTATTTATACATATTTATTGTTTGTGATACTAACACTCTCTGTTATGTGTTATTTGCTGGATCTTTGGGGATCCAGATTATCAGGTTGGCGAGGCTATCGTTGAGGAATAGTCCTTTGCTGTTTTGGAGCTTTTGTAGTGGTGAGGGCATAGCTTAGCTATCCTTACATTTTTGGTACTAGGTGTTGTATCCTAGTTAGAGTCTAGGGCTCTGATATTTGTAACACCATTTTGGGGTATCTGAACGTTTGTGTATAGATTGGGCAATAGTCTCTGTTGTTGAATTGCCTCTTTTGAAAATATTATGTATATATTTTTGTGTAATATATGCAGTGCTTGGTTATAAGCAATTGTTTGTTATTTTTCCGCCGCTGTTTGAGAATCAAATATAATTTGATTATGTGATGATGTTTATGAAAATGAGATTTCATCATGTTGTAACTTCCTATGTCCTTAACGTTTTCTTTATTAAAGTTAATAATCGGCGGTTAAGGGTTAGGGTGTTACAATAGTTGGTATCAGAGCAGGTCGATCCATTGGATCAATTAAGTTTAGTATACCCTTTGTGTAACCTGTGTTTTCTTAAACACTGTGTGCTCACTTGTGTTATGTGGTGGTTGGTAGTGTGTGTAGATATGGCGTAACGAGCACTTGCGGATGCGATGGAGCGGATGGCTGATGCCATGGCTCAGGATGCTGCTAGTAGGACTGCGGATAGAGCCGCACAACAAGCTAGAGGAGGCGGAGAAGATGAGCTGAGACTCGAGAGGTTTATGAACAACAAACCGCCTATCTTCAAGGGAGGATACGATCCAGATGGAGCTCAGACTTGGTTGGAAGGAATTGAGAGAATTTTTGGGGCTATGCGTTGTCTGGATGAGCATAAGGTATTGTTGGGAGCGTATGTTCTCCATGATGAGGCTGATCATTGGTGGGGAAACGCTAGTCAGAGGTTAGGAGCTGGTGGAGCTTTAGTTACTTGGGCTCGTTTCCGGAGGGAGTTTTTAACCAAGTATTTTCCGGCAGACGAGAGGAATCGTAAGGTGATTGAGTTCATGGAGCTCAAGCAGGGGAGTTTATCTGTTTCTGAATATGCGGCCAAGTTCGAAGACTTATGTCGTTTTGCTCCTCATTACAACACGGTGGAAGCTGAGGAAGACAAGTGTGTAAAGTTTGAAAATGGGCTGAGGCCAGATATCAAGCAGTTGATTGGGTTTAGCGAGATCAGGAATTTTCCGATGTTGGTGAATAAGAGCCGAATATGTGACAAGGATGGTAAAGCTAAAGCTAATTACTACAAAGCCGCGAATGAGAAGAGGGGAAAGGACATGGCTAGAGGTAAACCTTATAGCAGAAGTGGAAAGAAACCAGATGAAGGTGGGAGTAGTGGTGGCAAGTTTGGAGGTAATAGGAATTGTTTTAAGTGTGGACAACCGGGACATCGTTTCTTTGAGTGCCCAAAAAGTGATGGAAAATGTTTCAAGTGTGGAGATCCTGGCCACATGGCTGATCAATGCAAGAAAGGTCTAGTTTGCTTCAACTGCAAAGAACCGGGTCATAAGAGCAACGTGTGTAAGAAGCCTAGAGCGGCTGGAGGAAAGGTGTTTGCTTTAGATGGTGGTGATGCGAAGGCGGACAACTTGATCAGAGGTACATGCTTTATCAATAATACTCCTTTGTCTGCTATTATTGATACGGGTGCTACCCATTCGTTTATTTCTATGGATTGTGTTAAGAGGTTGGGTCTTAAAGTAGAAAATATGATGGGACGCATGGTTATTGAAACGCCTGCGAGTGGTTCGGTATCTACTACTCTAGTATGTGTTGATTGTCCAGTCACTATGTATGGTCGACACTTTGGTATGGATTTAGTCTGCATTCCGTTGAGCGGAATAGATGTTATTTTTGGTATGAACTGGTTAGAATTTAATCGGGTTCATATCAACTGTGGTAAGAGGACGGTTAAGTTTCCAAAACCGGAGCCAGAGTTGTGTTCGAAGCTCATGTGTTGTCGGGAAGTGGTAAGATCAGTGAAGGCTCAAGAGGACGTGTTTGCTATGTTTGCTTCGTTGAGAGTGGAAGAGAAGATTGAGATTGATGCGTTGCCAGTGGTGCGTGATTTCACAGATGTTTTTCCGGATGATATTTTGGATTTACCACCCGAGAGAGAGGTTGAATTCGCAATTGACATAGTACCTGGCACTAGTCCAATATCAATGGCGCCGTATCGTATGTCAGCTGCTGAGCTAGAGAAGTTGAAGGAACAATTGGAAGAATTGTTAGAGAAAAAGTTTGTAAGACCGAGTGTATCGCCGTGGGGTGCGCCGGTTCTGTTGGTAAAGAAGAAAGATGGTAGTATGCGTCTGTGCATTGATTATCGTCAGTTGAATAAAGCAACTATCAAGAATAAGTATCCACTTCCGAGGATAGATGATTTGATGGATCAGTTAGTGGGAGCCTGTGTGTTCAGCAAGATTGATTTGAGGTCGGGATATCACCAGATAAGAGTTAAGGCGGAGGATATACCGAAGACTGCTTTCAGAACAAGGTATGGTCACTACGAGTACGCTGTTATGCCTTTTGGAGTTACTAATGCACCTGGAGTGTTTATGGAATATATGAATCGTATATTTCATTCCTTTTTGGATCGATTCGTGGTGGTCTTCATAGACGATATTTTGGTATACTCAAAGACGGAAGAGGAACATGCCGAGCACTTGAGGATTGTGTTGGAGGTGTTGCGCGAGAAGAAGCTTTATGCAAAATTTTCTAAGTGTGAATTTTGGTTGCGTGAAGTTAGCTTTTTGGGTCACGTCATTTCAAGTGGTGGTATAGCAGTGGATCCTGCTAAGGTAGAGGCAGTGCAAGATTGGGGAACGCCGGAGTCGGTTACTGAGATCCGAAGTTTTCTTGGTTTGGCCGGTTACTATCGGAGGTTCATCGAAGGATTTTCAAAGTTGGCGTTGCCGTTGACGCAGTTGACTAGGAAGGGTCAAGCTTTTATTTGGGATGATAAGTGTGAGCAGAGTTTCCAAGAGCTGAAGAGGAGGTTGACATCTGCACCTGTGTTAATTCTGCCAAATCCGAAGGAACCGTTTGTGGTTTATTGTGATGCGTCGAAGATGGGTCTAGGTGGTGTGTTGATGCAGAGGGGACAAGTTGTTGCTTATGCATCAAGACAGCTGAAGATTCATGAGAGGAACTATCCTACGCATGATCTGGAGCTAGCTGCTGTTGTGTTTGTTCTCAAGATTTGGAGGCACTACTTGTATGGGTCAAGATTCGAGGTTTTCAGCGATCACAAGAGTTTGAAGTACTTGTTTGACCAGAAGGAGCTCAATATGAGGCAAAGAAGATGGTTAGAATTTCTTAAGGACTATGATTTTGAATTGAGTTATCACCCGGGTAAGGCTAATGTGGTAGCCGATGCGTTGAGTAGGAAGTCACTGCATATGTCTTCTCTGATGGCGAAGGAACTGAGATTGATTGAAGAGTTTAGAGACCTCAGTTTGGTTTGTGAAAGGACAACCAGAAGCGTGAAGCTAGGAATGTTAAGATTGACAAATGATTTTCTTGAAGAGGTTGTGGAAAAGCAAAAGTATGATGTGAGATTGATGAAGCTTAAGACGCTCATCGAGCAAGGGAAAAAGGTAAATGTCGAGGTCGATGAGAAAGGTGTGATGAGGTGTCAAGGAAGGTTATGTGTACCTGATGTGCCTGAGTTGAAGCGGATGATTTTGGAGGAAGGTCACAGAAGCAACTTAAGTATTCATCCTGGTGTTACTAAAATGTATCAAGATCTGAAGAAAATGTTTTGGTGGCAAGGGATGAAGAAAGAGATCGCCGAGTTTGTTTTCGCGTGTTTGACTTGTCAGAAGTCCAAGGTGGAGCATCAGAAGCCGTCGGGGCTTTTGCAACCTATGTTTATTCCAGAGTGGAAATGGGATAGTATTGCGATGGATTTTGTAAGCGGTTTGCCGAAGACGTCGAAAGGTAACAATATGATTTGGGTAGTTGTCGACAGGTTGACAAAGTCTGCTCATTTCATGGCTATCAAGACCGGTATGCTAGTACCGAAGTTGGCTGAGATTTATGTCGAGCAAATCGTGAGATTACATGGAATTCCGTCAAGTATTGTATCAGATCGAGATCCCCGTTTTACTTCAAGGTTTTGGGAGAGTTTGCAAGAGGCGTTGGGGACTAAGTTGCGGATGAGTTCTGCTTATCACCCGCAGACGGATGGTCAGTCGGAGAGGACAATTCAATCATTGGAGGATTTATTAAGATCGTGCATTTTGGAACAAGGAGTGAGTTGGGAAGCTTGCTTACCATTGATTGAGTTTACGTATAACAACAGTTTTCATTCGAGCATTGGTATGGCACCTTTTGAAGCGTTGTATGGGAGAAGATGTAGGACACCTTTGTGTTGGTTTGAATCGGGGGAAAGTGTGATGCTTGGACCTGAGATTGTGCAACAAACGACCGAGAAGATCAAGATGATCCAAGAAAAGATGAGAGTGTCGCAGAGTCGCCAGAAGAGCTATGCCGACAAGAGAAGGAAGGATGTAGAATTTCAAGAAGGAGATCATGTGTTTCTAAGAGTTACATCGACTACGGGTATTGGACGGGCTTTGAAATCGAAGAAGTTAGCATCGAGATTCATTGGTCCATATCAGATTTTGAAGAGGATTGGGAAGGTGGCGTATAGGATTGCGTTACCGCCGTCGTTGTCGAATCTTCATGATGTTTTTCACGTGTCTCAATTAAGGAAATACGTATCGGATCCGTCACATGTGATTGAGTCGGACGAGATACAAGTGAGAGAGAATTTGACGGTTGCAACGGTACCCTTAAGGATTGAAGGACAAGAGATGAAGAAGCTCAGGAACAAAGAGATTTCATCGGTGAAAGTCGTTTGGGGAGGCCCAGCCGGTGAATATGCGACATGGGAGCTCGAGAGCAAGATGCGAGACTCCTATCCAGAGTTGTTTTCAGGTATTTTCGAGGGCGAAAATTCTTTTTAGGGGGGTAGAGTTGTAACGACCCTATTTTCGTATATTATATTTTTATATACTTTATTCTATGGATTTGCGTTTATAAAATATTTTCTAGTAATCGAGGAATAATTATTTAGCGAGAAGATAAGTTCGTAATCGAGTTTTTAGAGTTTTGGGCCAAGAGGGTGAATAGTATTGGGCTTGTGAGTAGTAATCATCCTATGTTTATGATAGTAGTGAGCTTGAATTGGATTGTAAGGCTAGGATGAGTCCTTGAGAGTTAGTAAGAATGGATGGCCAAGATTGATTGGATTGGATTATAAGAGAATAACACTAAGACTTGTTGAGTCACTATTCATTTCTTTTTGGAGAGGAAGAAAACGTGGAAGAGGAGAAGAGAAGGAGAAAGCAAGAGGAAAAACCTAGGGCTTGTGTTTTGAAGCTTGAATTTGCTAGAGAACTTTGATTTCAAGGTAAGAGAGTTAGTATTACTTCTTCACAAGTGATTGAGAAGGGGAGAATGTCTATTTCTCCATCCCAAACTTCTCCTCACTTTGTCTAGGTTTTGTTAGAAAGTTTTTATGGTTTAAAGTTGTTAATGATTATGTTGTGCTTGCTTGAATGCTAAGTGGTGTTGCTAGCATGATTTGTTGAAGTTATAGTGTTTTGAATGCAAAAGGAAAGTTTTGGAAAAATAGTGTTTTGAACCCTAATTTCTATGCTAGATGCAATCCTTGTTTGTGATGGTTTATAAATAATGTTTTATGATGGAAAGTTGTTTTTAACAAGTTCTGGAAGTTGGGTAACCTTGAATGGGCTAAAATGGTGGAAAAATCACATTTTTTTTTATGACTGTGTACTGATACGGTCGCTTGTAGCGACGGAGCATCGCTTGTAGCGACCAGGCAGGATAATTCCCTGCCTATCCGCGCTTGTAGCGACCACACTGGCGCTTGTAGCGACCAGGCTCGCTTGTAGCGACCAATGGTTCGCTTGTAGCGACCAAGCAGGATAATTCCCTGCCTATGCTCGCTTGTAGCGACCAGGGGCTCGCTTGTAGCGACCAGCCCTGTACTTGCCAACTTCGTTGAGCTGTTTTGAGGGTCCTGGTGCGCGCGGGGATGGCTTTTTGCTACTGTATTCTTAAAGTATGTTTTGGAAACCTTGCCCACCATTTTAACTTATTCTTAGTGCTTCCTAAAGAGTAATTGTTCAAGTAAAGTTGAGATTGTTGAACTTGGTGAGTATATTCATGTTGTGTCTTATGATTTGGCCATGAGAGCCTAGTAGTGGTGTTTGTTGTTGTTGATGTTGTGATAATTATCAGAGAGCTGATAACTAGTTGTGTTGTTTGTGTTTGTTATTGTTGTGATAATTATCAGAGAGCTGATGATTAGTTGTGTTAGTAAGTATAGTGATAAGAGTATCATATATTTGCTAAGTGAAACATCATGCATTTCATTATTTGATGATGTCCGGAGCGGATATGAAATCCATGAGAGCGTGGTTATCAAGAGAGCTTGATAAGGATATAAGTTTATCCGAAATGATTTGGTACCACATGCATTAGAGAATGCATTTTGAGGCAATGCATCCTAATTGACATTAGTGTGCATTTTAAGGATTATGTGAGCATAATGGTTGTTAAGTGATATTATGTGTGCATAATGGTTGTGAGTGGTATTTGTATTTGATGAGTTTGGTGTGTTGTCAATTAAGTGTTGAGTTTTGGTTATGTATAATAATGTGTTATTTATACATATTTATTGTTTGTGATACTAACACTCTCTGTTATGTGTTATTTGCTGGATCTTTGGGGATCCAGATTATCAGGTTGGCGAGGCTATCGTTGAGGAATAGTCCTTTGCTGTTTTGGAGCTTTTGTAGTGGTGAGGGCATAGCTTAGCTATCCTTACATTTTTGGTACTAGGTGTTGTATCCTAGTTAGAGTCTAGGGCTCTGATATTTGTAACACCATTTTGGGGTATCTGAACGTTTGTGTATAGATTGGGCAATAGTCTCTGTTGTTGAATTGCCTCTTTTGAAAATATTATGTATATATTTTTGTGTAATATATGCAGTGCTTGGTTATAAGCAATTGTTTGTTATTTTTCCGCCGCTGTTTGAGAATCAAATATAATTTGATTATGTGATGATGTTTATGAAAATGAGATTTCATCATGTTGTAACTTCCTATGTCCTTAACGTTTTCTTTATTAAAGTTAATAATCGGCGGTTAAGGGTTAGGGTGTTACAACGATTGTCCGAACGACGAGACATACGTCACGCATTCGTACAATCGGGGCAATGGAGAGACATACGTCACACCATCCCTTTTTCATTCAAGTTTTTGGTCGAATTTCTTAGAAATCCCAAAGTATATCAAAACATTTGGTTTGAAAACCCAAAATGAAAAGATTTTAGCAATTTTGCTAGAAAACGCACAAGTTCGGCTCGTTTTGCGAACGGTTTTTAAAAAGCGAACAAATTCGGCGTATGTTCACGCTTGGTTTTGAAAATCATGAACAATGTTTATTGTTCAAGTTTGGATTTGAAATGATGAACATAGCTTGTTTTTCAAGTTGTTTTGAAAGTTTGGGGACATAACTTGTTTTGCAAGTTACCCAAAAAAGTGTTACCCGAACTTGCAAATTTTCCAATATTATGCAAAATCCTTGACATGGTTTGGATAAAATGAGTTTTAAACCTCCTAGGTTCTGAGCTCTTGGGCTAGAACCTCAAAAATTGGCCATTTGGGCACCTAAACTCAGATTCTGAGTTCTGTCATGGTCGCTCTGCGACCATGACTTCGCACTGCGAACAATGCAAATTTTTGAGTTCAGAAGCTGTTTCTGAACTTTTGTTCAGAAACAACTTCTGAACACACTCAGGACCTTTTAGGTGAGTGAAAAGCTTTGAGTTTTTGCAATGAAAAGAGCTGGACAAACCAGTTTTGATGTTTTGAAAACCTTGGGATTTCTTTTGAAATTCAAAAGGGGTTTTTAGAACAAAAGGGTTTTGGACCAAAATTGCTATGCAAGCACAAATGAAAATGCAAAACAAAGGCTTAGAAACTTACAAAGATCCTTAGCAAAGCTCCAGCTGCAATGGATTTGAATTGGTTGAAGGTTCTTGCAAAGGTTTTTGGATATTTGTGATGAACTTTGAACTTGGTAAGGCTTTGTATTTGATTGGTTTTTTCTGGTGTTTGAGTAGTGTTTCTTTGTGTGTAAATGCTCTTTGAATTGCTGTATTTTCTACTTAATTCATTGCAGCATTGCATCTTGCCTTGCCTCTCTATTTATAGGCCAAAATGCAATCTCAAGTAATGATGAAAATCCATAGGACCTAGCTGATTTGTGGGCTAAATTCAGGCTATTTGGCTTTGCATTTAATGCTAATGGATAGAGGCAACTCTGCCTTGTGCCAAGGGTTAAAGGTTTGACTGATTTCAGCCACAAAATCAAAGGTCTTTGGATAGAAATGATGATGAACATGGCTGGATTGCAATTGGCCAAGCTTGGGGATCAATCCTTGCAATCTCAATGGTTGATCAATAAAAACGTGCACTGTGATGTGCAGAGATTGGGGGATGCAAAAGGCTACATATGGCTGGTGTGAGAGGTGAAAAGTTGCTGCCGAAACAGGGTAGGCACTCATGACTTTTTCAAGTGAAAAATCCAGCTGGGTTTGACTGGTTTTGGGGGAGCAAGCAGGAAGAAAGACTTCAAGCAGGTGGCTGGCAACCTTGGGGTGGTTAACAGGTCACTTGGGAGGGACAAAAGCTGCCCAAGGGCAAGCCCACTTGCTTGTCACATGCTAGGTTGGAAGAAAAAGCTTCCTACCTTGGCATTAATGGCAAGTCTCTCATTTCTGGTTTTGCTTGGCCCAATTAGCCATGAATTCTGATTAAAATAAATATGCAAATGATGTGCAACAAATTCTGGAATTAAATCAAAGAAACCAAAAATCTGCAGAAAAATCGCAGACTTCGCAGTGCGAAGTCATCATTTTTGAAATGTTGACTTTTTTGTTGACTTTTGTTGACTTTGACTTTTTTTCCCCTCTTTGTTTTTTTTTTGATTTTTTTGTTTTTGAAAGGCTTAGGACAAAATTGGGGTACTATAGCTGCCCCTACTTAATTGTGTCTTTGCATAGAGTGTGTGAGTGCCGAGGGCATCTCATGAACTCTTTGCGAAGATCAATTAAGTAAAAGAAGGACCCGAATTTTGTCCTTCGCGGTACGAAAGCAAAGATAAAAGATCGTCACTTAAACATTTGAGACGTGTATGAACGCTCAAAGGGTTAGGCGATTAGATCTGAAGAGAAAAAGATTGTCACCTAATCAGGTGATTTCAATCCGCGAGACGTGTATGAACGCTCGAAAATAAAAGACTTACGAAACGTGTATGAACGTTCGCAAGGGAAAAGGCCTACGAGACGTGTATGAACGCTCGAAAGGTAAAAGAAAAACTTTTGCGAGACGTGTATGAACGCTCGAAAAGGTAAGGCCTACGAGACGTGTATGAACGCTCGAAAGGTAAAAGAAAAACTTTTGCGAGACTTGTATGAACGCTCGAAAAGGAAAAGCCTACGAGACGTGTATGAACGCTCGAAAGGTAAAAGAAAAACTTTTGCGAGACGTGTATGAACGCTCGAAAAGGAAAGGCCTACGAGACGTGTATGAACGCTCGAAAGGTAAAAGAAAAACTTTTGCGAGACGTGTATGAACGCTCGAAAAGGTAAAAGCCTACGAGACGTGTATGAACGCTCGAAAGGTAAAAGAAAAATTTTTGCGAGACGTGTATGAACGCTCGAAAAGGTAAAAGAAAAACTTTTGCGAGACGTGTATGAACGCTCGAAAAGGTAAAAGCCTACGAGACGTGTATGAACGCTCGAAAGGTAAAAGAAAAACTTTTGCGAGACGTGTATGAACGCTCGAAAAGGAAAGGCTTACGAGACGTGTATGAACGCTCGAAAGGTAAAAGAAAAACTTTTGCGAGACGTGTATGAACGCTCGAAAAGGAAAAGATCGCCACCTAAACAGGTGATCGGATCTGACACAGATAAAGGATCGTCACCTAAACAGGTGGCCTTAATCTGGAATGATCATCACCTAATTAGGTGATTAGATCTGAAAAAGTCGTCGCCTGAATAGGTGCTTAGACATAACTGGGGAAATAGGATCTACCACTGTTGGGATAGTGTAATCGTCTCTAGGCATGGCTAGTACTTAGATTGTTGAAAAAGGAAACATGATTGTATGATGCATGACATGCTTCATGTTGTTTTATGCAGTATGATATGCAATGCAATATGATATGAGATAGACTCAATCAAAGATTCCCGCTGGGGGAATTGGGGACAGTTTGTGAAGGAGGTTCACTGGGGAACACTTGCTTAACTGTTGATGGATGCTGGTGAATATGTGATACCCACTGGGGAATCCTTGCTGAGGATGCATGACATGATTATGAAATGCATGTGTATGAATGATTTGGATATGCATGCATGAATGAAATTGACATGATGCGTGTATTATGTTATGCATGATATGTGGGATGTATGTTGAATGCTGGGAGTTAAAATTGGATGCCGAGCAAGGTCGGGTCTTTCCTGGGGATTTGTGTTGGTCTGCCAATGATGATTGGACTTTTTGTTTTGGGTTGAGACTCCCTGGGGAATGTCAATAAGGTTTGGCTTCGTGGGGATATAAGGATCATTTTGGAAGCATGATCGATATCCAGCTTTGGTTGATGTTTGGATGTTTAGGGTGTTTACTGGGGAATTTGTTCCTCTAAACCTTGGGGCCTTTGCGCTCCACGTGCCGTGAGCTATGTACTTGCCTTTGCTGAAGAGCATAAGTCCTTTGGTGCAATATTTTGGGGGAATTACCGCAATTCTTTCGAAATTTACGAAAATTCAAATAAAACAATGTTTATTTGTTTTGTTTTTTGAAAGAAGTTTCCTTTGTTTATTTCCCATGTTTCGATGCATTTTTATCATGAATAAAACAAAATTTTATGTGCTAATGAGAACACAAAATAAAAAAAGGAATTTTATTCAATGCAGATTTGACTTCTTGAATGGGTAAAAAAAATACATGAAGTGAGAAATGATTACTTCTCTGGGGAAAAAGATAGAGAAAGACAAGAAAAAAGCAAAAAGAAATTTGTTGGTTTTGGCACAACACATGCTATTTTCCTTATGACTTCGAGAGATTTTTTTTTTGGAAGATGTTGAAGAGACCGATTCTTCTCCTCTTGAATCTTGTCCGGAGCTTGGATGTTGCAGTCATTGCCTTTTTCTTTTGTTAACCCCTAATTTTTGCCTGGACCGCTCTTTCGAGTTTTCAGTCCACCGGGGTGTATTTCCTTTTTTGATGTCCTTTATTTTTGCCTAGACCGCCTTTTCAGGTTTTCGATCTAGCAGGACGCTCTCTATTGCCTAAACCGCCCTTTCAGGTTTTCGATTTAGCGAGCTTTTTCTGTTTTTCTTAGGCATAATACTTCTTGACTGCATCGGAGTTTATTGAGAGTGGGAACTCTTCTCCGTCCATAGTAGTGACGATCAAGGCTCCGCCCGAGAAGGCTTTCTTTACCACGTACGGTCCATCATAGCTGGGAGTCCATTTCCCTCGGGGATCTTTGTGGATAGGTAATATCTTCTTGAGCACTAGGTCTCCTTCTTTGAATTCTCGAGGACGGACCTTCTTGTCGAATGCTCTCTTGAGTCTCCTTTGATAGAGTTGTCCGTGACATATTGCCGTTAGACGCTTTTCCTCTATGAGATTCAGTTGGTCGAACCTTGTTTGGACCCATTCAGCTTCTTCTAGCTTGGTCTCCATCAAGACCCTTAACGAAGGAATTTCCACCTCTACGGGAAGCACGGCTTCCATACCGTATACTAAGGAGAAAGGGGTTGCCCCAGTTGAAGTGCGAATGGCTGTTCTGTAGCCATGTAGTGCAAAGGGAAGCATCTCGTGCCAATCCTTATATGTTGTTACCATCTTTTGGATGATCTTCTTTATGTTCTTATTGGCTGCTTCTACCGCACCGTTCATCTTTGGTCGGTAAGGGGAGGAATTATGGTGCTCAATCTTGAAATCTTTGCATAACTCCTTCATTGTCTTGTTGTTCAGGTTTGCCCCATTATCGGTGATGATTTTGTGGGGAGTGCCGTAACGGCAAATGATTTCCTTCTTGATGAATCGGGCTACCACTTGTTTGGTTACGTTTGCATACGAAGCTGCTTCTACCCATTTGGTGAAGTAGTCGATGGCAACGAGGATGAAGCGATGTCCATTTGACGCTTTGGGCTCGATCATTCCAATCATGTCTATGCCCCACATAGAGAATGGCCAAGGTGAGGTCATGACGTTCAGGGGAGTTGGTGGTACATGCACCTTGTCGGCGTAAATTTGGCACTTATGACAAGTCTTGGCGTAGTGGAAACAGTCAGCTTCCATGGTTAGCCAATAATAGCCCGCCCCTAGGATTTTCTTTGCCATTGCATGCCCATTGGCATGGGTTCCAAATGATCCTTCGTGGATTTCTTTGATGAGCATGTCTGCTTCATGTTTATCCACACATCTGAGCAGGACCATGTCATAGTTTCTTTTGTAGAGGGTATTTCCACTGAGGAAGAACTGGGATGCCAATCTCCTGAGGGTTCTCTTGTCGGTGTGTGAGACATTGTCTGGATACTCTTGCTCTTCAAGGTATCGCTTGATGTCGTAGAACCAGGGTTTGTTGTCGAGTCCTTCTTCGACTGCTGCACATACAACTGGTTTGTCTCTACAATCCATCCTTATGATTGGTGCTTCATTGTGGAAATTTACTTGGTACATTGATGATAATGTAGCCAAAGCATCCGCCACCTGGTTTTCTTCTCGAGGTATGTGATGGAAGTTGATTTCATCAAAATGCTCAATCAACTCTACAACCCGGGCTCGGTAGGGGATTAAATTGGGATGTTTTGTTTCCCATTCTCCTTTGACTTGATAGAGGACTAAGGCTGAGTCACCGTATACTTCAAGGTTTTTGATCCTTAGATCAATTGCTGCTTCGAGGCCTAGGATACATGCTTCATATTCCGCCATGTTATTGGTGCAGTCAAAGCATAACCTTGCTGTGAATGATTGGTATCCATTTCTTGGGGAGATTAAAACTGCTCCGATCCCATGCCCCATGGCATTTGAGGCGCCGTCGAAAGCGAGTTTCCATCGAGCTCTCGGTTCTGGCCCTTCATCATCGCTTGTGACCTTTTCGTCATTCAAAGCTACGACATCTTCATCCGGGAAGTCGAATGGTATGGGCTGATAATCCTCCAATGGTTGGTGAGCAAGGTGCTCGGATAAAACACTCCCTTTGATGGATTTTTGAGCAACGTATTGAATGTCGTACTCAGACAGCAGCATTTGCCAACGGGCTATCTTTCCTGTGAGGGCAGGCTTTTCGAAGATGTACTTGATGGGATCCATCTTCGATATCAACCAAGTTGTATGGATCAACATGTATTGCCTTAGGCGTCGAGCAGCCCATACTAAAGCGCAGCAAGTCTTTTCAAGTGAAGTATACCTTGTTTCACAGTCGGTAAACTTCTTGCTTAGGTAGTAGATTGCGTGCTCTTTTCTTCCCGTTTCATCTTGTTGTCCTAACACACAACCCATTGATCCTTCAAGTACGGTTAGGTATAAGATGAGGGGTTTACCCGGAACCGGAGGTATTAAAATTGGTGGTTCTTGCAGGTATTGTTTGATTTTGTCAAACGCCTATTGGCAATCCTCATTCCAATGAACAGCTTGGTTTTTCCTTAGCAGTTTGAAGATTGGCTCGCAGGTAGCTGTCATGTGTGAGATGAACCTAGCGATGTAGTTCAATCTTCCTAAGAAACCCCGGACTTCTTTCTCGGTATTTGGCGCTGGCATTTCTTGGATGGCTTTTACCTTGTCGGGATCCACTTCGATACCTCTTTGGCTGACGATGAAGCCCAATAACTTCCCGGATCTAACGCCAAATGTGCACTTGTTAGGATTTAAGCGCAGCTTGAATTTTCTTAGGCGTTCGAAAAGCTTTTGTAGATGGACTAGATGATCCTCCTCCGTTTGGGATTTGGCAATCATATCGTCGACGTAGACCTCAATTTCCTTATGGATCATGTCATGGAAAAGAGTTACCATTGCTCTCTGGTATGTTGCCCCGGCATTTGTTAATCCGAAAGGCATTACCTTATAGCAGAATGTTCCCCATGGGGTGATGAATGTAGTTTTCTCCATGTCTTCTGGAGCCATCTTGATTTGGTTATATCCCGAGAAGCCGTCCATAAAGGAGAAGACTGAGAATTGGGCTGTGTTGTCCACCAATATGTCGATATGTGGTAGCGGGAAATCATCCTTTGGGCTTGCTCTATTCAAGTCCCGATAATCCACACACATTCTAACTTTGCCATCCTTCTTTGGAACTGGCACAATGTTGGCAACCCATGTCGGATACTTGGTTACAGCTAAGAAGCCGGCATCGAATTGCTTTTTGACCTCCTCTCTGATCTTGAGAGCCATATCGGGTCGAGTTCTTCTCAATTTCTGCTTCACTGGCGGGCATTCCGGCTTGAGTGGCAGCTTGTGTACAACGATGTTAGGGTCTAAACCCGGCATGTCTTGATATGACCAAGCGAATACGTCCACGTACTCTTGCAGAAGCTTAATCAACTTTCCTTTCACATCTTCATGCAGGGAGGCTCCTATCTTGACCTCTTTCTTATCCTCTTCGGTCCCCAAGTTGACCTTTTCAACTGATTCTTGGTGAGGTTGTATTACCCTATCCCCTTGATTTGCAAGTCTAGACAATTCTTCAGGCGGTTCATAATCGTCCTCTTCATCATCTTCCGTTTGATTAATCGGGAGATCGAAGTCATAAGGGATTAAGGTAGTGTTGTTTTTGGAGGGTGGATTTGTAGATCTGCATGAGTATGATTTTTTAGGCTTTTTGTAGAAATTTTTTTTTTAAAACAAATGCAAAAAGAAAAAGACTCAAATGAACATAAAAGAGTGATTTTATTCATGATTGAAAATAACTTTAAAACATGGGGGCCCCACACGACTAATCATTTGCCTTGGGCAGAGCTAAATGATTTTTTTTTTAAAAAAAAGCAAAAAAAACAAACATGGTTTATTACTTGATCTTGGTAATGATCTCGGGAATTGCGATAGCCCTCCAATGATCTCGCACTGATGAATGTTTCCGAAATGGGGAGGATCCCTTGCTTTGGAGGCTTTGAGAAAGTTTCGGCTGATGGATGATACCCCAACCCGAAGCGATTCTTCTTCTCCGGTATGTCCACTAATTTGCCCCATCCGGCAGGTCGGCTTTCTTCTAGGGCCTCTCTTACTGCCCTCCATGATGACATGGCTGTCCTAGCCTCTTTCTTGGGCTTTGAGCTCAAAGTCACGACATTCGCCACTTCCAAAGACTGGAAGGGAACATCTACAGCTTCTTCGTCCGCTTCTATATAACGGAATGATGAGAGATGGCTTACCATCATGTCCTCTTGCCCGGAAACTACAATCATTTGGTTATCAATGATGAACTTGAGTTTCTGGTGCAGAGTAGAGGTGATGGCTCCGGCCGCATGAATCCATGGTCGTCCGAGAAGACAGCTGTAAGTTGGATTAATATCCATGACTTGGAAGGTTATGGTGAAAACCTTAGGCTCGATTTGGACTGGTAAATCGATCTCCCCTACGACGGCTCTTCTTGACCCATCGAAAGCTTTTACGACCAGGGCGCTGGGCTTCAATACTGTTCCTTCACATGATAGCTTGAGGAGGGTAGTCTTGGGCATGACATTCAAAGATGACCCCGTATCCACTAACACTCGAGAGAGGATGTGGTCCATGCATTTCACGGAGATATGTAAGGCGCGGTTATGAATGTGCCCCTCGTCGGGTAGCTCATCGCCATTGAAACCCAAGTACCTACTTGAGGTAATATTTCTGACTATCCCATCGAATTGGTCCACAGGAATGTCCTTGGTGACATGTGCCTCACTGAGGATCCGCAGCAATGCTTCTCGGTGTGCTTCCGAGCTTAGTAGTAGGGATAGCATGGAGATCTTGGAGGGAGTTTGACCTAGCTGGTCAATGATTTTATACTCGCTCTTTTGGATTATCCTTAGGAACTCCTCGGCCTCTTTTTGTGGGGTTGCCTTTTAAGAGGGCCCCGCTTGCTTCTCCTTTTCCTCCACGCTCTTTTCTTTGAGCGGCTCTCCTGGTAGTACGGCTGGCGTTTTCCCGAGTTCTTTCGGAGCGAAGACTCTACCACTTCTGGTTATTCCTCCAACACCGGTGATGTTAGTGATGCTGGGCTCAATTTTGGCTAGTGGTTTTCCTTCCACATAGGCCACAGGTTGGTAATTCCATGGTACCCTCTTCGTGCTTTCAAAAGAGAAGGGGGCAGGTACGTGGAATGTTATGGGCTGTATAGGCGTTGGTAACTCTCTCCTTTGGTAAGGGATTTCGAGAGGTTTTGGGTCGTGAGACTCCAAGGTAGCAATGTCCGTGCCGTCCTTTATATAGCCCATTTGGATCCAACCTTGGTCCATTAGCTCTTGAAGACAAATCTTCAACTCTCCGCACTTGTCCGGGTTGATTTTGCAGGCTTCACAATTGGCGTGCATCTCCTCGAACAAACCAAAACCGGTTAAACGCTCCCTTATGATTGACAAGGGGGTTTTAACATTGGCTACCTTCTTGATTGGACCAAAGTCCTCTTGTCCTTCCACCGCATTTACAGAGGGACCCGCATGCCCCGGCAATGGGTTATTCCTTACATTGGGGTTTTCCTCTTTGAAGGATAACAACTTCTTGTCAATGAGATTCTGGACCTTGTATTTGAGTGCTTTACATCCTTCAATATTGTGCCCCGGGGATCCCGCATGGTATTCGCATCTTACGTTGGGATTATACCAAGGTGGATATGGTGGCACCAAAGCTGGTAGTGGTTTTATCTCGACCATGCCCTTTTGAATTAAATATGGCAAAATCTGACCATATGGCATGGGTACGGGATCAAACTGCCTATTGTTGTAGCTGTTCCTCGGGCCCGCTTGGTTTCTTGGTGGGTACCCGCCTTGTTGTTGTTGCTGTTGATGAGGCAACACTGCTGGTTGTCGTGGTGGAGTTGTGGGAATTACTTGAGGTGAGTAATGCCCTTGAGCCGTTGCCGCTACCACATAAGGATAGTGGTAGTGAGGCATTTGATTTGATGGTGGGCAAGATGGTCCCACTAGAACAGCATTGGTCTCCCCCTTTCTTTTTGTGAAAGTTGCCGGGAGGTCTCTTAGCTCCACTTTGAGCTTCTAGAGGGCCTTGGATCTTTCCCCTCTTTACTCCGTCCTCTATTCTTTCACCAACCATAACTAGATCGGAAAAGCTGGAGGATGTGCTTCCAATCATCTTGTCATAATATGGGCCTTGAAGTGTGCCCATAAAGGTGTCAACAAGCTCCCTTTCCAATAGTGGTGGTTGTACACGAGAAGCTAATTCTCTCCACCGCTGAGCGTACTCCTTGAAGGACTCGTTGCTTCTTTGCAGGAGGTTTTGCAATTGCATCCTATTTGGAGCCATGTCCAAATTATATTTGTATTGCTTTAGGAAAGCATCGGCTAGATCCTTCCAAGTTTGGACGTGGGTACGCTCGAGTTGCATGTACCAATCAAAGGACGCTCCGCTTAAACTATCTTGAAACACATGCACGATGAGTTTCTCGTTCATTGCGTAAGCTGCCATCTTCCTACAGAACATCCGTAGATGGTTTCGAGGGCATTGAATTCCCTTGTACTTTTCGAAGTCCGGTGCTTTAAACTTCGGAGGGATCACCACGTCGGGCACTAGGCACATATCCAAAGCGTTGTGGGCACCGTATGAACTGAACCCTTCGACAGCTTTCAACCTTTCTTCCAAAACTCGATACATTTGGGTGGTATCATTGTCTTGGTGGGTGGTGTCGGGAGCAGATTGCCTTGGCTGATTATTTTCCACATCGTGGGAAATCACCTCATGCTGAGTAGTGGAAGTTCCTTGAGGACGACGCTCTTCGTTCCTTACGGGGATTGTGAGCGGTGGTGGAGGTGGTCCATGGCCCTCATTTTCAAACGGTGGGGTATATCCTGGAGGTAAACCATAAAGAGGCCATTGCACATTGGCCGCATCCATTGCTGGGCGAGGATTACTCTCGTGCCGATAGAGCTTGCATTAACTCTAGCATCTGATCCATCTTCCCCTTCATTCCATCAACCTCATCTCTCAAAGCCGCTTGAGTTTGTTCCAAATTGTCCATGATCCTTTGTTTGTTAGCTCGTGTTCCGTACGAGTGTTGGAGATCTGGTTCTTGGACCGAGGGCTTTCAGGGTTTTCGGGCTATGATTGCTTTGAACTGTTTTTAGGGAAATGAATGAGTTTTTTTTTTTGAAAAAAAAAATGCTTGAAGATGCATGTGGATGTATGTATGCGATGAGTATGCAAAATATGCGTTTTTTTTTTTTTTTTGTGTTTTGCTTTATGGAGGAATTTAAAGGTGCACAATTAATATTAGCAATTTGAAATATTAAAGACCGGGAAATTGATTATGCTCCAAAATATATTTGATTAGATAACATTTGTTTACAAAGTGTAACTAATGCTATTACAAATCAAATAGCCGCTCGCTTCTCGGCTTTGCTCATCTCCTCCCTATAGAAATCTATGGTGTCCTTGCAGAACTTCATAAACTTCTGGATCTCCATAGGGATGACAAAGTAGGGCATGACCATCTCGGCCTCCGCTAGCCTCTTTGGAAGTTGGGTGATTACCAAGTTCGAGAATGCAACCAATTTAGTGAAATCCTCACTTAACCGGGTGGCGTCTTGCCATACACACTCAATCACTTCCTTGCGTTGGTCTAGCTTGACTCTTGCACTTCTAATTTCATCATGTAGTTGTGCAATATGGTCCCTGTGAGCTCTTGCAATCTTGTCGAAGTATTCTTCGAATTTCTTGATGTCCTCTTCGAGACGATTGCACTTTAGCCTCCCTTGATGAGAAAGGCTCTCATGTCTTTGCCGCTAGACGCGTTCGGCTTGAAGCTGCTCTTTGTAGTCTTTAACTACTTCTTGGAGCTGTTGATTTTTCTCTTTAAATTTCAACCTCCATTTCCGTTGAGCTTCGATGGCTAATTCGCCAAACTTCTTGAGCTCTTGGTTGGAATGCAAGATTCTTTCCAACTCTTCGTCCTTGGCCACAAGGTTGGCATCCGCACTAACCAAGCCACCTCCTATCAATCTCTCTTCCCTTCGGATATTTTTAGCCGCTTTTGGCACACTAGGAGAGAATTTGTCACTTCATCACGATCTCTCTTCGTCCTAGTGATTTCTCCTAAAGCTTGGTGGTGCTTCAATTCTAAGTCTCCGTTTTTGTTTTGGAGTTCTTGAATTTTAGCTTTGAGTTCCTCCACTTCTTTGTTGGGAATGGTTGCAATACGTTTAGGTGTAGGAGGCTTTGGAGGGCTTATGACCACAAAGGGTAACTTGATTGCTTTGACCCTCTCCTTCACCCATTGAGTATAAAGGGGTTTGGCGACACAATTTCTCTTGCCGACCTTTCCTTTGTGCACTTGGCTCCATGCTCCCCGGATTCTCTCTAGCAATGCCGGGTCTTGATCGCCTTCCCTTAAGAAGAAAGCTTCCAACAAAAGGTCATTAGGTTTATCTTCCATTGAAAAACCTAGTTGTCGGAGAGAGAGGACCGGATTGTAGTTAATACATCCCTTAGTACCAATGAGGGGTACGTTAGGGAAGTCCCCGCAACTGAGGATGATTTCCGGGTCCTCTAAATTTGGCGAAAACCAATGGATGTCCTTCTCGACGAGGGTTGTCATCCGTTGCGACCATTTGAGCTTGGCCCGGTTTTCCACAAAGTCTCGGTTTCTTGGCATGTGGGACATCATCCAAATTTGCACCACAGGAGTGCAACAAAAAATTTTGCGTCCCCTCGCTTGTTCATGCCTAGAGTAGAGGGTATGATAAAAATCCGCCAAAATTGTGGGAACCGGATTTTTAGTCATAAATACCTCTAAAGCCGAAAAGTCTATGAAATCGTCCATGTTGGGGAATAAGACAATTCCGTAGACTAAGAGGGCTAAGATGGCGTTGAATGCCCTTCCCTCTTTGTTGGCTAACATTTCCCGAGCTTTGGCTTCCAAAAACTTTCTTGCGAATCCCTTAAGGTTTCCTCTAACTTCCAAGTTAGATGCCACTTCTTGGGTGTAAGGGTATAAGGATTCGGCGATGGCTTCTAATGTGGGGTCCTTTCCCGGACCGAGATAGAGTTCATGACCCTTCATGCTACAACCCAAAATCTTCTCAAACTCTTCCAAAGTCGGCGCTAGTTGGAAGTCTTGAAATGTGAAGCACCGTAGAGGTGGGTCGAAGAATTGCGCCAAAGTGGTTAAGGCCGTTGAATCTATTCTCACGGGTAGAAGATCAAGGATTAGCCCGTAGCTTGCCTCGAAAATACTCTTGTTGACCGAGGAGAGCCTCTTACTTAGAGCTAATAAACTTTCCACCCTAGGAGCTTTAACCTTGAAGGCGAGCGTATTTTTGTTCCCGGAATCCATATTTCTTTTTGCTAATATTTGGTTGTTCTTTTTAAATTCCTATAAAGCAAAATGATGCAAAAATTACTTTCATGAATGCAAATGATATGCAAGGGTATGGTTTATGAAGGTTCGGAACTTCCCCCCATCCTCACATGTAGGCTCTAAAAGGTGAAATTTCCTAAGAAGAGGTCCTTAGAGTCATAGATCTCACATGGAATTAGGGTTGTCTATGGACATACGTCGACATGACTTCAATTAATTCCACGTGAAAATCTCCTCTAAGCGGGGTTGGGCATCCTACCTCACGGACATACGTCAACGCGGGCTTCCGCACACAACCTCCTTCTAACTTAGTTTTTTTCTCAAGCTCGGGTAGAGAGCCTCACACGTCCGGCATTAACCCGAACAATGTGGAGTAACATCACTCAAGTAACCCCCGCATTTGATATATATATATGATATGAATATAAAGCAAAATAAAGCATTTATAAACATAAAGCATAGATATGGCATAGAAATGAATAAAATAAAAGCATGGCGCGCAAAGAAAATAAAAACAATTGGCTTTAAAAGCCAAATAGGTTAGGCTTGACTTGCTAGTGGGAAAAGTGTCCCCAGTGAAGTCGCCAGCTGCGCGCACCTCGTTTAAAAAACGCGCAATCCTCCGAGGACGTCCGCGAACGCTCGGAGGGCCTTGTGAAGTCGCCACCAAAGTTTTTGTGTAAAGGGAACGTTGATAAACCCTTAAGTTTTTTTATTTGAAAGGGAAACGATAATAAAACCCTTGACGATGAGGAAAAGGACTGGTCATCGCAACCATTGTCGGGTTCGGGAGTCGGTTACGCAAGGGGAAGGTATTAGCACCCCTCACGTCCGTTGTACTCAACGGGAACCTTCTATTTGGCTAAAGCTTAAATTGTTTTTAAATGTTTTGCGCGCATGCTTATCTATGTCAAAAGAAAATATACTAAAAAGGGGAAAAAGAGATGAAAACAAACGAAAGGAAAACAAAGTTTTTTATTATTGCGCTTGACAAGATGTCGATCTTGCTCCTACGTATCTCCCGGTAGTCGGAGAATTCAAAGCGTACGTAGTTCTTTGGTAAAGAACTTAAATGTTGGTTAAATGGACGATATTTTGACCGTATTCTTGCGATTTAAACGTAGCTTGTATGCTCGCGGATGGGAGACTTAAGCGTATGTTTACGAATCGCGCTTAGAATAGGTAAAACACGTCCGTTGGGTAAGAGGGTTCGATTTGGTCGCGTTGGGACCAAAAGAGGTACAATGGACTCAATCGAGTCGATCATTGACCGGGGTGACTCCAATGAGTCGGGGGATTGAATCTAATGGCCACGGGGGACCAAAAGGTTCGGATTGACCACAAGGGGCCAAGATTTGGTTTGGTATGGTCGGATACGTTAAAAAGGAATGACGATTGTCCGAACGACGAGACATACGTCACGCATTCGTACAATCGGGGCAATGGAGAGACATACGTCACACCATCCCTTTTTCATTCAAGTTTTTGGTCGAATTTCTTAGAAATCCCAAAGTATATCAAAACATTTGGTTTGAAAACCCAAAATGAAAAGATTTTAGCAATTTTGCTAGAAAACGCACAAGTTCGGCTCGTTTTGCGAACGGTTTTTAAAAAGCGAACAAATTCGGCGTATGTTCACGCTTGGTTTTGAAAATCATGAACAATGTTTATTGTTCAAGTTTGGATTTGAAATGATGAACATAGCTTGTTTGTTCAAGTTGTTTTGAAAGTTTGGGGACATAACTTGTTTTGCAAGTTACCCAAAAAAGTGTTACCCGAACTTGCAAATTTTCCAATATTATGCAAAATCCTTGACATGGTTTGGATAAAATGAGTTTTAAACCTCCTAGGTTCTGAGCTCTTGGGCTAGAACCTCAAAAATTGGCCATTTGGGCACCTAAACTCAGATTCTGAGTTCTGTCATGGTCGCTCTGCGACCATGACTTCGCACTGCGAACAATGCAAATTTTTGAGTTCAGAAGCTGTTTCTGAACTTTTGTTCAGAAACAACTTCTGAACACACTCAGGACCTTTTAGGTGAGTGAAAAGCTTTGAGTTTTTGCAATGAAAAGAGCTGGACAAACCAGTTTTGATGTTTTGAAAACCTTGGGATTTCTTTTGAAATTCAAAAGGGGTTTTTAGAACAAAAGGGTTTTGGACCAAAATTGCTATGCAAGCACAAATGAAAATGCAAAACAAAGGCTTAGAAACTTACAAAGATCCTTAGCAAAGCTCCAGCTGCAATGGATTTGAATTGGTTGAAGGTTCTTGCAAAGGTTTTTGGATATTTGTGATGAACTTTGAACTTGGTAAGGCTTTGTATTTGATTGGTTTTTTCTGGTGTTTGAGTAGTGTTTCTTTGTGTGTAAATGCTCTTTGAATTGCTGTATTTTCTACTTAATTCATTGCTGCATTGCATCTTGCCTTGCCTCTCTATTTATAGGCCAAAATGCAATCTCAAGTAATGATGAAAATCCATAGGACCTAGCTGATTTGTGGGCTAAATTCAGGCTATTTGGCTTTGCATTTAATGCTAATGGATAGAGGCAACTCTGCCTTGTGCCAAGGGTTAAAGGTTTGACTGATTTCAGCCACAAAATCAAAGGTCTTTGGATAGAAATGATGATGAACATGGCTGGATTGCAATTGGCCAAGCTTGGGGATCAATCCTTGCAATCTCAATGGTTGATCAATAAAAACGTGCACTGTGATGTGTAGAGATTGGGGGATGCAAAAGGCTACATATGGCTGGTGTGAGAGGTGAAAAGTTGCTGCCAAAACAGGGTAGGCACTCATGACTTTTTCAAGTGAAAAATCCAGCTGGGTTTGACTGGTTTTGGGGGAGCAAGCAGGAAGAAAGACTTCAAGCAGGTGGCTGGCAACCTTGGGGTGGTTAACAGGTCACTTGGGAGGGACAAAAGCTGCCCAAGGGCAAGCCCACTTGCTTGTCACATGCTAGGTTGGAAGAAAAAGCTTCCTACCTTGGCATTAATGGCAAGTCTCTCATTTCTGGTTTTGCTTGGCCCAATTAGCCATGAATGCTGATTAAAATAAATATGCAAATGATGTGCAACAAATTCTGGAATTAAATCAAAGAAACCAAAAATCTGCAGAAAAATCGCAGACTTCGCAGTGCGAAGTGAACTTCGCAGTGCGAAGTCATCATTTTTGAAATGTTGACTTTTTTGTTGACTTTTGTTGACTTTGACTTTTTTTCCCCTCTTTGTTTTTTTTTTGATTTTTTTTGTTTTTGAAAGGCTTAGGACAAAATTGGGGTACTACAAATGGCATGTAAGTTTATTCCACATTGTAACCACATTATGTTCACATGACGCACGTACCGGGTTATGATAGTATGTGTACTTATTGAACGGTGTTTATGCTGCTCAGATAGTAGTGTAACCTTTACCTTACAGTTATGTGACATGTATAAGTCACTAAGGTACTCAACTAGTAATGCTTAAGTGAGAAGATGCCAATCAGAACAGGGTTGTGTATACCGAACGTGTCTTAGTTAAGAATCTTCAAGGACCTTGAACTCGACGTCCGGAATGAGAAAATAAGTTTACGATGCTGAGAGAATGTAACCCTAATTTATGTTATAGGTTGTTGTACACTTAAGAAATAAACATGAGTAACATGGGCGGGGCAAACCTGGCAAGCCAGTTGAAAGGCAAATCCCGAATGTTACAAAATGAGTTAAGAGTAAGAAAAGAATTCTCAATTGATGTGGTAGTGTCTCAAATATGTTGAGACCAAAAATGATGTCCCGCTAGTTGGACAATGATAATGTGAAGTACTATGTACCCGTTAGTAGCGTAAAGTGTTATGAAATATACTATGGATGATATGGTATGCGAGATGGTTTTACCACCCATCACTTGGGCTACATTTTATAAGCTTTGGATATATATATATCGGCCTAGAAAGTATTAACGACACGATTAGGATTCAAGAAAAGTGGTGACAGGAATGATAAAAGACTATCAGACTTCTGGTAACGAAGAATGACTTCTAATTTATCAAGATAATTGAAATTCTGGCCAGGCAATAAGAGAGTTACCAGGTTCTGAACCAAACAGGTTCTGAACAAAAATGCAGGAACACAATAAAATGCTAAAACAGAGCACAAGTAAACACAATGCAAGAGCAGAAAATAAAGTGCAGGAAAGCTAAAGAACACACAAGGTTTGTTAACCCAGTTCGGAGTAAACACCTCCTACTCTGGGGGATACCAATCCAGGAAGGAATTCCACTATAGGAATTAATCCTTATGACTCAAGACATTGACTCCCAGTTCCCAGCCTAAGCAATTAACTTCCTCCTAGACTTGAATTCTACCCAACACGTTGAGTATTAGAGACCACTAACTTCCTATTCAAGTAACAAACCTGTTACTGAACTACCCTTGAACTTAAACCAGTTCTGAAACAAAACTACTCTGTTTTTGAAGACACCTTCAAAGACAAAACTTCATTCGTACCTAAAGGCTTAGAATGAATTACAACTCTATAAAAATCCTAAACTAACTCAAAGCATATGAGTGGCGTACAAAAATAAAGCAAAAGCTTAAAAACAACTAAGACTCAATTCTCTGATCTTAAACTCTATAAATTCGTCAGTTGAATAGCAGCAGCCCTTCTCCTTATATAGCCTTCAGTAACTCTTCTTAATTCTGTAGCCAATCTTCTAAAATTGATTTGTTTCTAATTTATGAGTGATCCAATAAGGAAACAAATACAACAGGAATATATCTTTTAAAGATTCTGCAGAAATAATACGAGCTTCATAATTTAATACCAAATCTTCATTAAATCTTCTCCAAATAAATCAGCATTCTAGAAGCAATAATCCTGGAACAAATCCTTGCCAATTTTCACCAAGATTCGCATAAAAACAACTTGAAAATATCAGCTTCTGATGTAGTCAACAAAAGTCAACGCGTCCATCAGAACCTGAATCAGCTTCTGAAGTGCTACAGTACTTCTGATGAAGCATTCAGCTTCTGAAGTCATTTTGAGCTTCTGAACAGCTTCAAATGAAATTTCTTGCAACTGAAGAAATGTTCTAATCATGGAGATGCTTCTATTCATTACCTTGGTTTTGCCAAAACATGCAGCCAACACCAAAACACTCAACAATCTCCCCCTTTGGCAAATTTTTGGCTAAAACCACCCAAGTTCTTCAATCTCCCTTATAATCAACTCAGCAGCAATGAAGAACTCCACAATGATATATCATAGCATAAACATAGGCAGCGGATACAGCTATGATTAACACAAACCTGCTTCAGTTTCTTCATAACATAACAGCTACTGAAGCACACAACAACAAAGTACTGATCAACTTCTGATCACAACCATGGTATCAGAGCTACTCCACAACTTCTGATCAACTCTTGATCATCACAAACACTCCCCCTAAAGCTTCACAACAGACACTCCAGCTTCACACCACTCCCCCTGCAACTCAGCTTCTCACAAAAAACTCACACTAACTCCTCCTGACTTCTGAACTACAGTGAAATGGTATCAGAACATATCAGAAGCACACTTTATCTTCAGGACCACAAGAACACTCAGGATCAAAACAATCTTGTACTCCCCCTGAGACACATCTTCCCCCTTGATCATATCTGGACATATAATGCTTAGGTATCAGAGCAAAACACCTTCTAATTTTTGGTATCAAAGCCAACAAAGCCAACACATTGCCTAAGATTTTCTCCCCATTTTTAGCCACAAAATTCTAACAAATCATAGTCCTCATATAGGGATTAAAATCAGAACAGGTAACACAGATCTTGGAAAACATATCAGACTCACACTCTGGTTCAGGATCACACTCAGCATAAGCATAACTGGCAGGTACTCTATCTTCCTCACATCCAGTTTGCAGTAATTGCTATAAGTCTTCATGTAAACACACACCTAACTTGCTCCTTAAGTTTTCAAACTGTTTAGCATCCAAGGCCTTTGTGAAAATGTCAGCAACTTGTTCTTCAGTAGCTACATGTTCCAGCTGAATAATCTTGTCCTCCACAAGGTTTCTGATGAAATGATGTCTGATGTCTATGTGTTTGGTTCTGCTGTGCTGAATTGGATTCTTAGAGATGTTGATGGCACTCAAATTGTCACAAAGCAATGTCATAGTTCCTTGTTCAATGTTGTACTCCTCCAGCATCTGAAACAATTTGAACTTGAGAATGCAGGAAACACCCAACAGCAGTCTTATGGACTCTAGTCTGGCTACAGGTGCAAAGGTCTCATCAAAATCAAGTCCCTCAACTTGAGTATAACCTTGAGCAACCAACCTTGCCTTGTTTCTGACTACAGTACCATTTTCATCTGTTTTATTCTTGAATATCCACTTAGTCCCAATCACATTCAGCCCTTCAGGTCTTGGAACTAGATCCCACACTTCACTCCTTTTGAATTGATTCAACTCATCTTGCATTGCTTCAATCCAAAATTCATCAGTTAGGGCTTCTTTCACATTTTTAGGCTCAACCTTTGACACAAAACATGAATCAGTAGCAGCAACATCTAATCTCCTGGTTCTGACACCTTGATCTAAGCTTCCAATGATTAAGTCTTTAGGATGATCCTTCTGAACTCTAATTGATGGCCCTTTACCATTTGGAACTTGATCTGGTTGATCTTCTGCTTCTTCAGACTCTGAATGCTTTTCAGCTTCTGAAGTTTGTTCTTCTGAGGCTTCACACTCTGGAACAACTTCAGGCTCATTCTCAGCAGACAAATCATCAATAACCACATTTATGGACTCCATCACAACCTTGGTTCTGGAATTAAACACCCTATAAGCTCTGCTGTTCACTGAATATCCCAAAAATATATCCTCATCAGACTTAGGATCCAGTTTTCTTCTATTTTCCCTGTCAGCCAAAATGTAGCATCTGCTCCCAAAAACATGGAAATATTTGACTGTAGGCTTTCTCCCTTTCCACAATTCATACAGAGTTGATGTAGTACCGTTCTTCAAAGTGACTCTATTGTGTATGTAACATGTTGTGTTCATTGCTTCAGCCCAAAACATATAAGGCAGCTTCTTAGCATGCAGCATAACCCTTGCACATTCTGCTAAAGTCCTGTTCTTCCTCTCAACTACACCATTTTGCTGAGGTGTGATAGGTGCAGAAAACTCATGCTTTATACCTTCAGAAGCACAGAATTCTGAAAAACTCTTGTTCTCAAATTCTTTGCCATGATCACTTCTGATTCTGACAATCCCACAGTCCTTCTCTCTTTGTAATTGAGTACATAAGTCTTTAAACACTTCAAAAGTATCAGACTTCTCTCTAACAAAGTTGATCCATGTGAATCTTGAGTAGTCATCTACCATTACAAAAGCATACCTCTTCCCTCCAATACTTTCTACTTGCATAGGCCCCATTAAATCCATATGAACAAGTTCTAGTACTTTAGTAGTTACCTGGTGAACTAATCTGGGATGAGACTTTCTTGTTTGTTTCCCAATTTGACAATCACCACAAACATTGTCCTCATTGATCTTCAGATTAGGCACACCTCTGATAGCTTCAGTACTTAGGATTTTCTTCATGCCTTTCAAATGCAGATGTCCCAGTTTCTGGTGCCAGAGTTTGACTTCCTCTTCTGAGCTCATAAGACAAGAAGTCAGACTTCTTTCTTCTTCAGAAACCCATAAGTAACAGTTGTCTTTGGATCTGCAGCCTCTCATCTGAATCTTATCTTCCTGATCAGTAACAATACACTCTAGTTTGTTGAAATTAACCTTCAATTCTTGATCACCAAGTTGGCTGATACTGATCAGATTAGAAGTTAATCCTTCCACTAGTAGCACATCATTCAGTCTGGGCAAACCTTCTCTGATTAAATCACCAATACCCAAAATCTGACCTTTTACACCATCTCCAAAGGTCACATAACTTCTGGAGTATGATCTGATATTGCTCAGCAGTTTCTTCACACCAGTCATGTGCCTTGAACACCCACTATCAAAATACCAATCTTCTTTTGAAGTGGCTCTCAAAGAAGTATGAGCTATAAGGCCTACATTCTGAACTTTAGGCTTCCACACCTTCTGAACATTGTGTCTAGGTGCAGTTGGTTCAACTCTTCTATACTGAAAATGTTCAGGATAGCCATAAAGTTTGAAGCAGAATGGTTTGATATGCCCTCTCTTTCCACAATGATGACAGACCCATGGATGATTTCTCCTCCTTCTGTTTCTGAAAAATTTCTGGGACAGCTTCTGAGGTAGCATCTGAACTTGCTTCTGACCTTGCATCTGAGGTCTTTTCTGAGCTTGCTTCTGAGCTTGCATCTGGGATTGTTTCTGAGGTCTCATCTGAGATGTTCCAATCATAGGATTATCAGTTTTAGTGGCAGGAACAAACTCTTTAACAAGGATCTTCTGTTTGGAGTTCTGAGTCTGATCATCAAAGCCTAATCCAGTTTTTCCTTGTTGCTGAGCACCCAAAATTTCATCCAACACATTTGTAGCAGTATTCATCATTCTAACCTTCTTTTTCATATGTTCAAGTTGGGAATTTAACTGGTTCACTTCTTCTTTCAAATTTGAATTCTGCACAAGAAGTTCTCCTTTTTCAGCCTCCAGTTGAAAAATAGTCTCCTTCTGATCCAGAACTTGTTTGCAAACCTCAGCACTTCTGGTATACAGCTTCCTATAGTTATCAGCTAGTTCATCATATGAGGTTTTAGCAGCTTCAGACACAGATGAGGCTTCAGACTCTGAGTCAGACTCTGAAAAAGTTTCAGACTCTACAACAGCTTCCTTCTTCAAGATAGCTCCTGACCTTACTACCAGACCAGTATCACAAATATCAGATTCACTAACATCATCATCTTCAGAACCATCATCAGACCAAGCAACAGCTAGGCTCTTCTTCTGTTTCTTGAGGAAAGTAGGACATTCAGATTTGATGTGTCCATAACCCTCACACTCATAGCACTGCACACCTTTAGCTTGATTACTTTTCTCCTCAGACTTGATCTTCTTCTCATCAGTTTGTTGCTTTTTGTTATTGAATCTGAAATTCTGACCTTTGGCTTTGGCTTTTCTGTTAACATTCTTCAGAATCTTGTTGAATTGTTTTCCCAGCAACACTAGAGCTTCTGATAAGTCATCCTCTTCAGACTCTTATTGATCATCAGCTTCAGAGTTCACACTAAAGGCTACATCTTTTCCTTTCTTCTCAGTCTGTTTACAAAAGGTAGTTTCAAAATTGAGCAATGACCCAATCAGTTCTTCAAGCTTCATGGCAGAGATATCATGAGCCTCCTCAATTGCAGTGACCTTCATGTCAAATCTTCTGGGCAGGGACCTGAGGATTTTTCTCACCAACTTCTCATCAGACATCTTCTCCCCAAGTGAATCAAAAGAATTTGCCATGTCCAGCACATTCATGTAAAAATCCTGAATGGATTCATCCTCCTTCATCTTCAGGTTCTCAAATTTGGTGGTCAGCAGCTGCAATCTGGACATCTTCACTTTAGAGGTTCCTTCATGAGTTGTCTTCAAAATTTCCCAGGCCTCCTTAGCAACAGTACACTGTTTGATAAGTCTGAACATGTTCTGGTCCACACCATTAAAGATTGCATTCAAAGCTTTTGAATTTCCCAGAGACAAGTCATCTTCAGCTTTGGTCCACTCCTCTTCAGGCTTCAACACTCCAGTTTTGTTACCATCTTTGTCCAAAATCTCAGAATGATCCCAGCCTTTAATCACAGCTTTCCAAGTCCTGTTGTCAATAGATTTTAAGAAGGCACACATTCTAGACTTCCAATATTCATAGTTTGTGCCATCTAGAAGAGGTGGTCTATTGACATATCCTCCTTCTCTATCCATGCTTACCAGAAATTAAGTCCTCTGGATCTCACCCAAAATACAGGCAGGGTGCCTGCTCTGATGCCAATTGAAATTCTGGCCAGGCAATAAGAGAGTTACCAGGTTCTGAACCAAACAGGTTCTGAACAAAAACGCAGGAACACAATAAAATGCTAAAACAGAGCACAAGTAAACACAATGCAAGAGCAGAAAATAAAGTGCAGGAAAGCTAAAGAACACACAAGGTTTGTTAACCCAGTTCGAAGTAAACACCTCCTACTCTGGGGGATACCAATCCAGGAAGGAATTCCACTATAGGAATTAATCCTTATGACTCAAGACACTGACTCCCAGTTCCCAGCCTAAGCAATTAACTTCCTCCTAGTCTTGAATTCTACCCAACACGTTGAGTATTAGAGACCACTAACTTCCTATTCAAGTAACAAACCTGTTACTGAACTACCCTTGAACTTAAACCAGTTCTGAAACAAAACTACTCTGTTTTTGAAGACACCTTTAAAGACAAAACTTCATTCGTACCTAAAGGCTTAGAATGAATTACAACTCTATAAAAATCCTAAACTAACTCAAAGCATATGAGTGGCGTACAAAAATAAAGCAAAAGCTTAAAAATAACTAAGACTCAATTCTCTGATCTTAAACTCTATAAATTCGTCAGTTGAATAGCAGCAGCCCTTCTCCTTATATAGCCTTCAGTAACTCTTCTTAATTCTGTAGCCAATCTTCTAAAATTGATTTGTTTCTAATTTATGAGTGATCCAATAAGGAAACAAATACAACAGGAATATATCTTTTAAAGATTCTGCAGAAATAATACGAGCTTCATAATTTAATACCAAATCTTCATTAAATCTTCTCCAAATAAATCAGCATTCTAGAAGCAATAATCCTGGAACAAATCCTTGCCAATTTTCACCAAGATTCGCATAAAAACAACTTGAAAATATCAGCTTCTGATGTAGTCAACAAAAGTCAACGCGTCCATCAGAACCTGAATCAGCTTCTGAAGTGCTACAGTACTTCTGATGAAGCATTCAGCTTCTAAAGTCATTTTGAGCTTCTGAACAGCTTCAAATGAAATTTCTTGCAACTGAAGAAATGTTCTAATCATGGAGATGCTTCTATTCATTACCTTGGTTTTGCCAAAACATGCAGCCAACACCAAAACACTCAACAATCTCCCTCTTTGGCAAATTTTTGGCTAAAACCACCCAAGTTCTTCAATCTCCCTTATAATCAACTCAGCAGCAATGAAGAACTCCACAATGATATATCATAGCATAAACATAGGCAGCGGATACAGCTATGATTAACACAAACCTGCTTCAGTTTCTTCATAACATAACAGCTACTGAAGCACACAACAACAAAGTACTGATCAACTTCTGATCACAACCATGGTATCAGAGCTACTCCACAACTTCTGATCAACTCTTGATCATCACAAACACTCCCCCTAAAGCTTCACAACAGACACTCCAGCTTCACACCACTCCCCCTGCAACTCAGCTTCTCACAAAAAACTCACACTAACTCCTCCTGACTTCTGAACTACAGTGAAATGGTATCAGAACATATCAGAAGCACACTTTATCTTCAGGACCACAAGAACACTCAGGATCAAAACAATCTTGTACTCCCCCTGAGACACATCTTCCCCCTTGATCATATCTGAACATATAATGCTTTGGTATCAGAGCAAAACACCTTCTAATTTTTGGTATCAAAGCCAACAGAGCCAACACATTGCCTAAGATTTTCTCCCCCTTTTTAGCCACAAAATTCTAACAAATCATAGTCCTCATATAGGGATTAAAATCAGAACAAGTAACACAGATCTTGGAAAACATATCAGACTCACACTCTGGTTCAGGATCACACTCAGCATAAGCATAACTGGCAGGTACTCTATCTTCCTCACATCCAGTTTGCAGTAATTGCTATAAGTCTTCATGTAAACACACACCTAACTTGCTCCTTAAGTTTTCAAACTGTTTAGCATCCAAGGCCTTTGTGAAAATGTCAGCAACTTGTTCTTCAGTAGCTACATGTTCCAGCTGAATAATCTTGTCCTCCACAAGGTTTCTGATGAAATGATGTCTGATGTCTATGTGTTTGGTTCTGCTGTGCTGAATTGGATTCTTAGAGATGTTGATGGCACTCAAATTGTCACAAAGCAATGTCATAGTTCCTTGTTCAATGTTGTACTCCTCCAGCATCTGAAACAATTTGAACTTGAGAATGCAGGAAACACCCAACAGCAGTCTTATGGACTCTAGTCTGGCTACAGGTGCAAAGGTCTCATCAAAATCAAGTCCCTCAACTTGAGTATAACCTTGAGCAACCAACCTTGCCTTGTTTCTGACTACAGTACCATTTTCATCTGTTTTATTCTTGAATATCCACTTAGTCCCAATCACATTCAGCCCTTCAGGTCTTGGAACTAGATCCCACACTTCACTCCTTTTGAATTGATTCAACTCATCTTGCATTGCTTCAATCCAAAATTCATCAGTTAGGGCTTCTTTCACATTTTTAGGCTCAACCTTTGACACAAAACATGAATCAGTAGCAGCAACATCTGATCTCCTGGTTCTGACACCTTGATCTAAGCTTCCAATGATTAAGTCTTTAGGATGATCCTTCTGAACTCTAATTGATGGCCCTTTACCATTTGGAACTTGATCTGGTTGATCTTCTGCTTCTTCAGACTCTGAATGCTTTTCAGCTTCTGAAGTTTGTTCTTCTGAGGCTTCACACTCTGGAACAACTTCAGGCTCATTCTCAGCAGACAAATCATCAATAACCACATTTATGGACTCCATCACAACCTTGGTTCTGGAATTAAACACCCTATAAGCTCTGCTGTTCACTGAATATCCCAAAAATATACCCTCATCAGACTTAGGATCCAGTTTTCTTCTATTTTCTCTGTCAGCCAAAATGTAGCATCTGCTCCCAAAAACATGGAAATATTTGACTGTAGGCTTTCTCCCTTTCCACAATTCATACAGAGTTGATGTAGTACCCTTCTTCAAAGTGACTCTATTGTGTATGTAACATGTTGTGTTCATTGCTTCAGCCCAGAACATATAAGGCAGCTTCTTAGCATGCAGCATAACCCTTGCACATTCTGCTAAAGTCCTGTTCTTCCTCTCAACTACACCATTTTGCTGAGGTGTGATAGGTGCAGAAAACTCATGCTTTATACCTTCAGAAGCACAGAATTCTGAAAAACTCTTGTTCTCAAATTCTTTGCCATGATCACTTCTGATTCTGACAATCCCACAGTCCTTCTCTCTTTGTAATTGAGTACATAAGTCTTTAAACACTTCAAAAGTATCAGACTTCTCTCTAACAAAGTTGATCCATGTGAATCTTGAGTAGTCATCTACCATTACAAAAGCATACCTCTTCCCTTCAATACTTTCTACTTGCATAGGCCCCATTAAATCCATATGAACAAGTTCTAGTACTTTAGTAGTTACCTGGTGAACTAATCTGGGATGAGACTTTCTTGTTTGTTTCCCAATTTGACAATCACCACAAACATTGTCCTCATTGATCTTCAGATTAGGCACACCTCTGATAGCTTCAGTACTTAGGATTTTCTTCATGCCTTTCAAATGCAGATGTCCCAGTTTCTGGTGCCAGAGTTTGACTTCCTCTTCTGAGCTCATAAGACAAGAAGTCAGACTTCTTTCTTCTTCAGAAACCCATAAGTAACAGTTGTCTTTGGATCTGCAGCCTCTCATCTGAATCTTATCTTCCTGATCAGTAACAATACACTCTAGTTTGTTGAAATTAACCTTCAATTCTTGATCACCAAGTTGGCTGATACTGATCAGATTAGAAGTTAATCCTTCCACTAGTAGCACATCATTCAGTCTGGGCAAACCTTCTCTGATTAAATCACCAATACCCAAAATCTGACCTTTTACACCATCTCCAAAGGTCACATAACTTCTGGAGTATGATCTGATATTGCTCAGCAGTTTCTTCACACCAGTCATGTGCCTTGAACACCCACTATCAAAATACCAATCTTCTTTTGAAGTGGCTCTCAAAGAAGTATGAGCTATAAGGCCTACATTCTGAACTTTAGGCTTCCACACCTTCTGAACATTGTGTCTGGGTGCAGCTGGTTCAACTCTTCTATACTGAAAATGTTCAGGATAGCCATAAAGTTTGAAGCAGAATGGTTTGATATGCCCTCTCTTTCCACAATGATGACAGACCCATGGATGATTTCTCCTCCTTCTGTTTCTGAAAAATTTCTGGGACAGCTTCTGAGGTAGCATCTGAACTTGCTTCTGACCTTGCATCTGAGGTCTTTTCTGAGCTTGCTTCTGAGCTTGCATCTGGGATTGTTTCTGAGGTCTCATCTGAGATGTTCCAATCATAGGATTATCAGTTTTAGTGGCAGGAACAAACTCTTTAACAAGGATCTTCTGTTTGGAGTTCTGAGTCTGATCATCAAAGCCTAATCCAGTTTTTCCTTGTTGTTGAGCACCCAAAATTTCATCCAACACATTTGTAGCAGTATTCATCATTCTAACCTGCTTTTTCATATGTTCAAGTTGGGAATTTAACTGGTTCACTTCTTCTTTCAAATTTGAATTCTGCACAAGAAGTTCTCCTTTTTCAGCCTCCAGTTGAAAAATAGTCTCCTTCTGATCCAGAACTTGTTTGCAAACCTCAGCACTTCTGGTATACAGCTTCCTATAGTTATCAGCTAGTTCATCATATGAGGTTTTAGCAGCTTCAGACACAGATGAGGCTTCAGACTCTGAGTCAGACTCTGAAAAAGTTTCAGACTCTACAACAGCTTCCTTCTTCAAGATAGCTCCTGACCTTACTACCAGACCAGTATCACAAATATCAGATTCACTAACATCATCATCTTCAGAACCATCATCAGACCAAGCAACAGCTAGGCTCTTCTTCTGTTTCTTGAGGAAAGTAGGACATTCAGATTTGATGTGTCCATAACCCTCACACTCATAGCACTGCACACCTTTAGCTTGATTACTTTTCTCCTCAGACTTGATCTTCTTCTCATCAGTTTGTTGCTTTTTGTTATTGAATCTGAAATTCTGACCTTTGGCTTTGGCTTTTCTGTTAACATTCTTCAGAATCTTGTTGAATTGTTTTCCCAGCAACACTAGAGCTTCTGATAAGTCATCCTCTTCAGACTCTTATTGATCATCAGCTTCAGAGTTCACACTAAAGGCTACATCTTTTCCTTTCTTCTCAGTCTGTTTACAAAAGGTAGTTTCAAAATTGAGCAATGACCCAATCAGTTCTTCAAGCTTCATGGCAGAGATATCATGAGCCTCCTCAATTGCAGTGACCTTCATGTCAAATCTTCTGGGCAGGGACCTGAGGATTTTTCTCACCAACTTCTCATCAGACATCTTCTCCCCAAGTGAATCAAAAGAATTTGCCATGTCCAGCACATTCATGTAAAAATCCTGAATGGATTCATCCTCCTTCATCTTTAGGTTCTCAAATTTGGTGGTCAGCAGCTGCAATCTGGACATCTTCACTTTAGAGGTTCCTTCATGAGTTGTCTTCAAAATTTCCCAGGCCTCCTTAGCAACAGTACACTGTTTGATAAGTCTGAACATGTTCTGGTCCACACCATTAAAGATTGCATTCAAAGCTTTTGAATTTCCCAGAGACAAGTCATCTTCAGCTTTGGTCCACTCCTCTTCAGGCTTCAACACTCCAGTTTTGTTACCATCTTTGTCCAAAATCTCAGAATGATCCCAGCCTTTAATCACAGCTTTCCAAGTCCTGCTGTCAATAGATTTTAAGAAGGCACACATTCTAGACTTCCAATATTCATAGTTTGTGCCATCTAGAAGAGGTGGTCTATTGACATATACTCCTTCTCTATCCATGCTTACCAGAAATTAAGTCCTCTGGATCTCACCCAAAATACAGGCAGGGTGCCTGCTCTGATGCCAATTGAAATTCTGGCCAGGCAATAAGAGAGTTACCAGGTTCTGAACCAAACAGGTTCTGAACAAAAACACAGGAACACAATAAAATGCTAAAACAGAGCACAAGTAAACACAATGCAAGAGCAGAAAATAAAGTGCAGGAAAGCTAAAGAACACACAAGGTTTGTTAACCCAGTTCGAAGTAAACACCTCCTACTCTGGGGGATACCAATCCAGGAAGGAATTCCACTATAGGAATTAATCCTTATGACTCAAGACACTGACTCCCAGTTCCCAGCCTAAGCAATTAACTTCCTCCTAGTCTTGAATTCTACCCAACACGTTGAGTATTAGAGACCACTAACTTCCTATTCAAGTAACAAACCTGTTACTGAACTACCCTTGAACTTAAACCAGTTCTGAAACAAAACTACTCTGTTTTTGAAGACACCTTCAAAGACAAAACTTCATTCGTACCTAAAGGCTTAGAATGAATTACAACTCTATAAAAATCCTAAACCAACTCAAAGCATATGAGTGGCGTACAAAAATAAAGCAAAAGCTTAAAAACAACTAAGACTCAATTCTCTGATCTTAAACTCTATAAATTCGTCAGTTGAATAGCAGCAGCCCTTCTCCTTATATAGCCTTCAGTAACTCTTCTTAATTCTGTAGCCAATCTTCTAAAATTGATTTGTTTCTAATTTATGAGTGATCCAATAAGGAAACAAATACAACAGGAATATATCTTTTAAAGATTCTGCAGAAATAATACGAGCTTCATAATTTAATACCAAATCTTCATTAAATCTTCTCCAAATAAATCAGCATTCTAGAAGCAATAATCCTGGAACAAATCCTTGCCAATTTTCACCAAGATTCGCATAAAAACAACTTGAAAATATCAGCTTCTGATGTAGTCAACAAAAGTCAACGCGTCCATCAGAACCTGAATCAGCTTCTGAAGTGCTACAGTACTTCTGATGAAGCATTCAGCTTCTGAAGTCATTTTGAGCTTCTGAACAGCTTCAAATGAAATTTCTTGCAACTGAAGAAATGTTCTAATCATGGAGATGCTTCTATTCATTACCTTGGTTTTGCCAAAACATGCAGCCAACACCAAAACACTCAACAATAATGACGCCAACTACTTATTAAGCGAAGCACAAGTAATCTGTAAGAATTCCGCGAATTCTTGAGAATTTTATAGTGGAGGTAATGATTATGATTGCGACAAGAAGCATATTGTGATGGCATAAAGAAAGGAGCAGGTGCTAGAGGTGAAAACCTCCTGCTTGTACTTAGAATATTAAATGAAGTTGGAATGATTCTTGCATTTACATGTGCGTATGATTCTATATGGAAATGTATGATGTAAGTCTATAAGTAAGATATCGTCGTGTAAGACGAAAGATAAAGATAATGATTCACTGGTATTAGTCGTAGTGCAATAGACCTCTCAAAAGGAGGGGAATAATTGAGGAAATGAAATCGATCCAATGTCGTCAGAATAAGAATGTATGGATTCAGAGCAAGTGTTAGGACTGGTTAACTTTAATTTGAATTTGCAAGAAGTGCATATACAAGAAGCATAGCTAAGTGAGTCGGGTAGATTGGTTCAGACAACCGCACACTCTACTATGTATGAATTATGTAATGTATATCAGGCCCTTCTATTAAGGGAAAGATTGCCGAGCGTAATTGACTTATATAGAGTTGGAAAACTAAGTGATTATGACAAGTAAGACGAACTGGGGTTTTGACTAGTGGTATGAGAGGATTCTAAATTTCGAGGACGAAATTTCTTTAAGGGGGGTAGATTGTAATATCCCGCTCAGACGTAATTTTAAATGATGTTAGTAGATTGATGAGCAAGTATGGCATTTCTGTAATTAAGTGGGAATGGAGAAATATTTTTATAAAAGGGGACAAGATATTTGTTTCTACCATTTTCCTTCTTTCCCTTTCTCCCCCAAAATCGGTTTCCCCTTCCCTTTCTCTACTCTCCATGCCACTTCCACCCCTCTCCTCCAAGATTCATCAATCTTCATCTATGATTCTCAAGCTTTATGCTAGCTCTCAATTCTGGGAAGTTTGGAGCAAGGAAAAGCAAGGAAAAACCAAGAATCAAGCTAGGGTTTTGGGAAGAGATCAAGCTAGGAATTGAAGGGGAACTTGGCAAGGAAGTTATCTAGTGATTCAGGTGAGTTCCCTAGGGGTTTTAGAACCCACCATGTTGAGTTTTAATGAATATTTGTATTATGAACAAGTTTAGGGTTTTAGTGCTTAATTTTCCTCTCTATGTGATTCCTTGATTACTCATGATGTAAACTATCTATATGTCTTAGAAATTGACCCATTAAGTTGTTATGATGTCTGGGTATGTTTGGATAAGCTGAAATGGTGAAAATCACGTTTTAAACTTGCCAAATGCTGTCCAACTGCAGGTAAAATCGTGTCACGATTTCACAGGCAGAACCAAACACGTTTTCTGGGTAGAAAATCGTGCCACGATTTCCAAATCGTGACACGATGGGACAGTAGGCAGAATATGTTGTTTTTCATCAAATTCTTGCACCATTCCGGCTATCTAATGCTACCTCGGACTCAATAACGATATGTAGTGACTAAGTGTCGCTAACAAGTATAGAAAGGCCTATCCTTTAGAGAATGTATGGATGACTTATAGATGAGGATAGGTACAATGTTAAGAGAGGATTATCTTAATCCATAAGTTGTCATAGAAATGTTAAGGAACTAGTTTAGGGTTTGTACCTTACTAGGCATTGTTATGAACTCGATTCGGTATATACGATCCAAGAATGATGCAATGGTCAAGCTTAGAACCTTTTATAGGTTAAGTACTCATTAATGATTACCTAAAGAATGCATTAGATATGCACAAGAGTATGGAATGTAATAGGTATACTTATGAACTTAAGTTAAGAATTCAATGATAAAGAATATGATAACGTGTTCATCAGACTCCGGATTATGCCGGATGGGATTTCTCCGAAAGCGTTATCCACACGTAAGTTATAAGAATATGATAACGTGTCCAGCAGGCTCCGGGTTTCGCCGGATGGGACTTCTCCGAGAGGATTGTCCACACGTATGTTAAAACTTTAAGCATGTCCAGCAGGCTCCGGGATACGCCGGATGGGACTTCTCCGAGAGGGTTGTCTACATGCAAAGTTAAGTTGTGTTCAGCAGACTCCGGGATTCGCCGGATGGGACTTCATCGAGAGAGTTGTCCACACAACGATAAGAGGAGTCCGGTGTTAGCCTGATATGATAGGAATTTCACCGGTATGATGGGAGATGTACTTCGGGGTTACTCCACCCGGATGCACTCCGTAAAATGAACCAAGATAATGATATGTTTGTTCAACGCTAACTTCTAACTCTATGTTATGAAAAGATGAATATGAATATGAATATGAACATGTGTACGAAATATGTACTAAGAGTTAAGACAAATAGTCATTAGACATCAGCAAGTGATCATAGACTTCCCCTCGATCACTAAGCATAAGATTATGTACAAGAAAGTATAAGATAAGTTAAGTTAGCATATGATGAGATATGATTAAGTTATGCAGCGATCCTAAGTTTCCCTTGATCGCGAATTAAGTCGAGTAAAAGATTGGTGATCATAGGTATCCCCAGGATTGCCAAAGTAGGCACGGCGACCCTAGGTTTCCCCCGTGGTTGCCAACAGTAGGTTGGGCTGGAGCTCACTGAGACATTATGTCTCATCCCAATCCTTCTGGTGCAGGTTTTACAGGTCAGCAAGAGATGTTCAGAGGAAGTTCTTCAGGAAGACGCTGGATGGAGTGCAGATGCTCGTCACGAACAAGCTCAAGAGGTTGACAATTTATCTATGTATATGAGAGTGTAATTGTAAATGATATTTGGATATTTGTATAAACGAGCTATTTGTACTCATTCAATAGTTTTGTATATATTATTATTGAAAAATTTAATGTATCCGGTATCAGATTAATACACATGCTAAATATTCTAGATAATTTAGTATGGGTGTTACAATTAATCTTTTCGATAGTGTATGCGGTTGAGTTTGAAAAACAAAATTAGAGGTGCCAAATTATTTCAAATTTTGTTGGAAAATTTAAATCAATAATATTAATTTTATTTTAGAAGTTTAGTCGTAAATTTTTAATGTAAACACCAATTTGATCATTAAAAGAATTAAATAAAATAAAATTATAATATTACACTCATTTTTTTTATGTAAATATTTAAATTTCATTCAGTGTAATAGATAATTTATAATATTTAAGACATTACATATGTATAAATTGGACAAAATAGATATTATATTTTATAATTATTGTTCTTTTTAATAGAAAAATATTTTTTTAAACGTATGTATTAAATGCATACACACTACAATAAAATAGTCATATTGGATATGACCTCTATTCAAAAATATAATATATTTACTCACATAATTCAAAATTTCCATAATTATGTTTATATCAAATTAATTTAGTCAAACAAGTATCTAAAACATCTGCCTATAAATAAAGACACATGATTTATCATATCACAAGTAATTAAGCAGTTTGATTCCCGTTAAAAAAAGACCGCTTTTATCACGGAGAGTTCATTGAAAATGGTGTTGAAGTTGGTGATGCTTTTTCTTGCTATTGCTATGGTCCTTTTGGGGAGTGCAAATGGTAGAAGTGGAATCAATATTCCACAAGGAGTTGCATATCCTGATTGGAATTGGTGCATACCAGCACTTTGCCCAAGTAACCCGAAATGTTGCCCTCCTCCTAGTCATACAACACCATGAGATTAAGTTCCATTAATATTAAAATATTATAATAATTAGTTTGGGTCTTAGAAAAGGCTCATTCTCTATGTGATATTTGAAATTATATAATAAATGAGTAATTTTTATTCCTTTTGTCTTTTAATTTTTATATTATTTCTATAAATTATATTAAAGTTTAGAACAAATCATTTAGATTAATCTTTTCGACAGTGTATGCGGTAGAGTTTGAAAAACAAAATTAGAGGTGCCAAATTATTTCAAATTTTGTTGGAAAATTTAAATCATTAATATTAATTTTATTTTAGAAGTTTAGTCGTAAATTTTTAATGTAAACACCAATTTGATCATTAAAAGAATTAAATAAAATAAAATTATAATATTACACTCATTTTTTTATGTAAATATTTAAATTTCATTCAGTGTAATAGATAATTTATAATATTTAAGACATTACATATGTATAAATTGGACAAAATAGATATTATATTTTATAATTATTGTTCTTTTTAATAGAAAAATATTTTTTTAAACCGTATGTATTAAATGCATACACACTACAATAAAATAGTCATATTGGATATGACCTCTATTCAAAAATATAATATATTTACTCACATAATTCAAAATTTCCATAATTATGTTTATATCAAATTAATTTAGTCAAACAAGTAACTAAAACATCTGCCTATAAATAAAGACACATGATTTATCATATCACAAGTAATTAAGCAGTTTGATTCCCTTGAAAAAAAGACCGCTTTTATCACGGAGAGTTCATTGAAAATGGTGTTGAAGTTGGTGATGCTTTTTCTTGCTATTGCTATGGTCCTTTTGGGGAGTGCAAATGGTAGAAGTGGAATCTGTAACACCCATACTAACTTTAACTAGTATATTAGCATGTGCGTTAATCTGATATCAGATACATTAAAATTTACAATAATAAATATACAAATCACTGAATGAGTACAATTTGCTCGTTTACATAAATATCCAAAATCTCATAATAATACATGTTCATATACATATATAAAATCTATCAACCTCCTGAGCTTGCCATGACGAGCATCTGCACTCCATCCAGCATCTTCCTGAAGATCTTCATGAACATCGCTTGCTAACCTATGAACCTGCACCAGAAGGATTGGGGTGAGACATACGTCTCAGTGAGCTCCAACCCAACCTACTGTTGGCAACCACGGGGGAAACCTAGGGTCGCCGTGCCTACTCTTAGCGATCTTGGGGATACCTACGATCGCTGTCATTCTTTACATATATCGCGATCAAGGGGAAACCTAGGATCGCTACATGTCTATTCTCATGCATTTCATACTCTATTCTTATCTTAGTCTTAGACGTAGTGATCTTGGGGACATCCTATGATCACATCTCGTTCACTAGGAACTATTCATCATGTCTCGTGTTACATATAAATATACATATTCATTTCATATTCGTATTCATCTTTTCATATCATAAAGTTAGAAGTTAGCGTTGAACAAACAATACATTATCTTGGTTCATTTTACGGAGTGCATCCGGGTGGAGTAACCCCGAAGTACATCTCCCATCATACCGGTGAAATTCCTATCATATCAGGCTAACACCGGACTCCTCTTATCTTTGTGTAGGCAACCCTCTCGGTGAAGCCCCATCCGGCATAATCCGGAGCCTGCTGGACACAACTTTGCATGTAGACAACCCTCTCGGAGAAGTCCCATCCGGCGTATCCCGGAGCCTGCTGGACATGCTTAATCTTTTAACATACGTGTGGACAATCCTCTCGGAAGAGTCCCATCCGGCGAATCCCGGAGTCTGATGAACACGTTTAATATCGTCTTATAACTTACGTGTGGATAGCCCTTTCGGAGAAATCCCATCCGGCATGATCCGGAGTCTGATGAACACGTTATCATATTCTTTATCATTGAATTCTTAACTTAAGTTCATATACGTGTCTTATACGTTCATAATCTTGTGCATATCTAATGCATTTCTAAGTATTCATTCTTAATTGCCTAACCTATAAAATAGGTCCTTAACTTAAACATTAATCCTCATCTTAAGTAATTGTAAGTACTTCTAATACTTTCTCTAGCCTTGGCATATTAATGCATTCTTAGGGGGAAATAACCTCCCAAAACATAACTTATTAACTTAGGGTCTTACGCTCATTGTTCTCCTAAGCCTTGCTTGGTTATTTGGAAACATTCCGTAGCTTAATAATCTCTCTTTGACATCTTAGGGATTGAATATTCATCTCCCAATGTGTGCCTATCCTCATCTTACGTTAGTTTGTGCATTTCTGAAGAACAGGGAAATCGGGGGCCGATTTGGAGAAATCGGGGGCCGATTTATGTCGAAACCCCCATGGAAGGCCAATCTCAAAATCGGTGGCCGATGCTATGAAATCGGTGGCCGATTTTAGCATCTGCAGAATGCGAAATTGTGCTTCCAAGGCTATTCTAATCCTGTCCAAACAACATAGCAGCTTATGGGAAAGAATTCCAAAACATATAGGTAGCTAACAACATGATTAACTAAGGGATTTACCAAGCATAAGGAATTGGGCACAAATCCTAAACTTTAACTCAACTTGCAAATTCTACTAAACTTACTCAAACGGGTCCTAAAACCCTGTGGAACTCACCTTGTTTGCTAGCTTCCTTGACAAGCTCTCAATCATCAAACCCTAGCTTGATCCATCTTCTTTTCTTTAATTCCTTGCCAAACCCTAGATTCCAATTCTTTTCTCCTTTCTTGTTTCCTTGACTTCCAATGGTCCAAGAGTTCCCAAAGTTGATGCTTGCTCATGAATTGGCCATGTTAATGGATGATTATGTGAAGATTGAGGTGAGGAGGAAGGGAGGGTGGCGTGAGAGAAGAGGAAGGATGGAAGGAGAATGAAAAATGGGAAATATCTTCCCTTTTCTTTTCTTATAATCCTCCTTTTCAAAATAATCACCAAATTGCCATTGCCCATAATTACAAGATTGCCATGCTTGCTTCATACGTTTCTAGCGCTAATAACTGATACTTTAAGCGGAATATTACTCTTGCCATATAAATAAACCTATTAACTGACAATTTACCAAATTGTCCTTTGCTTAAAACATTTCTGATACATGCCTCAACATTAATAAATATTCGAGTCTTAGGCGGGATGTTACAATCTACCCCCCTTAAAGAAATTTCGTCCTCGAAATTTAGAATCCACTATCATACATGAATTAATCTCACATACTACTTCCTTCATTAGCTAAGACTCCAGTTCATCTTACTTATCGGAATCCCTTAGATTCCAATTCTATAAGTCGAATGTATTCGACAATCTCTTCGTTATCTGAAACGCTTGATGTACATTACACTTTTCTTGCGTAGCCGAATATGAGGTTATCCGAACCATCGCATCCAACTTGTTGACTATATTCTTGTTCATACACTCCTTGTAACCCAAACTAGAGTTATCCAATCCTAACACTTGTGCTGAATTCTTATAATCTCGTCATAGTCCGCGTAATCTTACCTTAACGACATTGGACTTCCTTATTATCCTCGACGATTCCATTGAATTCTTACATTCGATCCTTGCCTTATACAACGGCATCCTACATTTATGGTTTTACCATAAACATACCATTCTTTATTGAGAGTAAAATTACCGCACTACCTCCAGTATACAAATACAAGGAGGAGGCATCATTATAGTACCTTCTCTTTTCCTTCTGGTATCCTGGTGAGTTACTTTCCATAGTCTTAATCATTGCTTCCACTACGGAATTCCTCAAGGGCTCGCGAAAACTTACTGATTACCCGCGCCCTGCTACGATTGATCTATGACATTACTTATCTTAATAACTTAGGAATTATTCTTCATACTAGGAGTTTTGCCAATCTCCCATCGTTCTTGTCACAACTCATTCTCGTTTTCTTGTCGTAGCATAAATGTTTTCTACACCGATAATCCCAAACTTATAGGAATTTAATCCAAGTGATGAGCGGCTTAAGTCGTCTCACATATCATTATATAATATATATTTCATAGCATATAACTTACATACATAAGCGAGTACGTGTACACTTTACATTACCTCATCTTTGTCCGACTAACGGGACATCATTCTTAATCTTAACATATTTGAGACAATACCACATCAATCGGAAATCTTTTCTTACTTTGAACTCATTTCGTAACATCCGGGATTTGCCTTTCAATTGGCTTGCCAGGTTTGCCCCGCCAATGTTACTCATGTTTATTCTTAAGTATACAACAACCTATAATGTAAATTTACGGTTATAATTCACCAGCATCACAAACTTATTTCTCGTTTTAGATGTCAAATCCAAAATCCTTATTTTCAACAGAAAACTCTACTCGATTGCTACCCAAATAGCACACTCAATCTTTAATCCTTTAATCATAACCTGACATTACGCAGCCCTTTACCGTGGTCTACGAATAACTTTTAATCTACGTAAAAGTTCTCCGTCCTTTACTGGTGAACACAAAGTTCAAAACTTTCCAAAATCTTCAGCTAAGATAGGTTAACATGACATGGGTACAACATGAAATTAAACTCATTCGCCACTGCATTGTCGTATCTGATCAAGGCCTCTATTCAAATATTTCATTCCTCATAGATTTTGAGGTTTAAGGTATTCATCAACCTAACTTTCATAACTTTCCATTAGAATTCATGATATGTTCAAATCGCTTATACTTACTACTATCCCGTATAATAGGAGTTAAGCACTTAACATCTTTTCATACTCTAAGCCTCGGCTTAGCGTTGTTCATTATATCATTCTTGGATTACCACTCCGCTGCGCCACTCTGATTTTTAACACTCGAGTTAGCATCGGGGGAAGACTTCACTATTGTCACATAAAGTTCCATCGATCAATCATTTTACTCTATCATTTTGTAATCACTGTAACAAATTTGTCTGACGTTACATTTCTCTTGGTCAGCTCTTCATGTATAATTCATCAAACATTGCAGAAACCCGACTGGAAGTATGTTTGAGGCAGCTTAAATTCATGTACATCCATTTGTGGCAACTTCTAAAAACACTTATAGCTTCTGAAGGTTCATACCTTTCATATGAGTCTTGTTACTATTCGCTCTTTCTTTTTCCTTAATGATTTCATATCCATAATCTTCCCGGGACAACTTTGGTCTCCTAGCTCTATCATGTCCCTTAAATTACCCTTGAGTTTCTACAGAACAATCTGTCCTGAAAAGTTCCATATTCTTACCGGTTCTCTAGAACGCCCGACATAGGTTGCGTTTCTTCGAGTACCCGATTAATCGATCTTAAACTTTTGAACATTATCATGATCTATTGGATCCCTCCAGCAACTCGTTATTGTATTCACAATTCAAATCTATACCTTATTACTACCCTCGGAAGCTTATCAATACGAGGTGATCTCTTTCTGGAAGAAAACTCTTCAGTTAAGAACATATAACTCCTTAGCATTAACCTCAATCCTAAACTTTCATGTTCAAGACGATCCTCCGTATATTAAAATTTCAACATAATTCTCGGCTGAAATCCCGATCATCCTTCAACACTGGTCTACTATAACATTGCGTTATCTTGAACTTGCATTCTTCAACCAATCAAGAAAATTCAATAATGTTCGTCTAATCAAGAGTGTTCAACTTAATTCGTCCATCAGCATAATAAATTCCAGCAACTTATCATTTATTATCCAACCTTCATTAAGTAAAATTCCAGTCTAGCTTATCTTACTTCTAATCTTCTTACCTTTAGGATACATCCAACAATTGATTCACGCTTTGTCCTGCAACGAGTCTTATTGTTACCACTTATTCATCCATCTTAGTTCTTAGGCTGTACATCATCTCCTCTTCTTATTTCACAAATCTGGTTCAGTAGACGTAGCTGATCTGATGGGGGTCAAACTTACTTGTGATTCATACTCAATAACCACACTTGAGTGGATAGTTTCATCTATTCAAATAACTCTCTTAGTCCATAATTAATTCTCTTAACTGTCCGGACATTCAAATCTCATCCGATTCAAGTTCGATTCTTCAACTCTGTACTCAGAATTGTTACTTAGTCCACACTTCACTTTAACTTCTCAAACTACGGTTTCCGTCAAGGTTCCACGTCATTCCTTAGAGCATTCCATGATTCCTTAATCCTTATGTCTTCCGCAAACGAGGCATCGTCCAACGATGCGTCCAACTGGGTTAAGGCGCTTCACCTCACTGCCAAACATCCTTTATGTCTCTAAGACCTTGCCACTATCAGGCTTCGTCACTTTACAGTTTGATGGCCACCATTTGGCGTTGATTACTTCTTCGCTAAATCCGTCTTAGAATTCTGTCACCTTAATCTTCGCCCTTCATACACTTCATTCCTCCTTGGTCACATTCAGCTCTCAGACATTTATCCTAACTGTCATATACTAGATTGAGTTGATCAGGCTCAACTAGATGTGACCTTTAGAACAATATCCGTAACCCAATGGTCCCACTACTTTTATTGAAACTTTAATGACCCAAGGCACGGTCTGAATCGACCTGCTCTGATACCAATTGTAACACCCATACTAACTTTAACTAGTATATTAGCATGTGCGTTAATCTGATATCGGATACATTAAAATTTACAATAATAAATATACAAATCACTGAATGAGTACAATTTGCTCGTTTACATAAATATCCAAATCTCATAATAATACATGTTCATATACATATATAAAATCTATCAACCTCCTGAGCTTGCCATGACGAGCATCTGCACTCCATCCAGCATCTTCCTGAAGATCTTCATGAACATCGCTTGCTAACCTATGAACCTGCACCAGAAGGATTGGGGTGAGACATACGTCTCAGTGAGCTCCAACCCAACCTACTGTTGGCAACCACGGGGGAAACCTAGGGTCGCCGTGCCTACTCTTAGCGATCTTGGGGATACCTACGATCGCTGTCATTCTTTACATATATCGCGATCAAGGGGAAACCTAGGATCGCTACATGTCTATTCTCATGCATTTCATACTCTATTCTTATCTTAGTCTTAGACGTAGTGATCTTGGGGACATCCTATGATCACATCTCGTTCACTAGGAACTATTCATCATGTCTCGTGTTACATATAAATATACATATTCATTTCATATTCGTATTCATCTTTTCATATCATAAAGTTAGAAGTTAGCGTTGAACAAACAATACATTATCTTGGTTCATTTTACGGAGTGCATCCGGGTGGAGTAACCCCGAAGTACATCTCCCATCATACCGGTGAAATTCCTATCATATCAGGCTAACACCGGACTCCTCTTATCTTTGTGTAGGCAACCCTCTCGGTGAAGCCCCATCCGGCATAATCCGGAGCCTGTTGGACACAACTTTGCATGTAGACAACCCTCTCGGAGAAGTCCCATCCGGCGTATCCCGGAGCCTGCTGGACATGCTTAATCTTTTAACATACGTGTGGACAATCCTCTCGGAAGAGTCCCATCCGGCGAATCCCGGAGTCTGATGAACACGTTTAATATCGTCTTATAACTTACGTGTGGATAGCCCTTTCGGAGAAATCCCATCCGGCATGATCCGGAGTCTGATGAACACGTTATCATATTCTTTATCATTGAATTCTTAACTTAAGTTCATATACGTGTCTTATACGTTCATAATCTTGTGCATATCTAATGCATTTCTAAGTATTCATTCTTAATTGCCTAACCTATAAAATAGGTCCTTAACTTAAACATTAATCCTCATCTTAAGTAATTGTAAGTACTTCTAATACTTTCTCTAGCCTTGGCATATTAATGCATTCTTAGGGGGAAATAACCTCCCAAAACATAACTTATTAACTTAGGGTCTTACGCTCATTGTTCTCCTAAGCCTTGCTTGGTTATTTGGAAACATTCCGTAGCTTAATAATCTCTCTTTGACATCTTAGGGATTGAGTATTCATCTCCCAATGTGTGCCTATCCTCATCTTACGTTAGTTTGTGCATTTCTGAAGAACAGGGAAATCGGGGGCCGATTTGGAGAAATCGGGGGACCGATTTATGTCGAAACCCCCATGGAAGGCCAATCTCAAAATCGGTGGCCGATGCTATGAAATCGGTGGCCGATTTTAGCATCTGCAGAATGCAAAATTGTGCTTCCTAGGCTATTCTAATCCTGTCCAAACAACATAGCAGCTTATGGGAAAGAATTCCAAAACATATAGGTAGCTAACAACATGATTAACTAAGGGATTTACCAAGCATAAGGAATTGGGCACAAATCCTAAACTTTAACTCAACTTGCAAATTCTACTAAACTTACTCAAACGGGTCCTAAAACCCTGTGGAACTCACCTTGTTTGCTAGCTTCCTTGACAAGCTCTCAATCATCAAACCCTAGCTTGATCCATCTTCTTTTCTTTAATTCCTTGCCAAACCCTAGATTCCAATTCTTTTCTCCTTTCTTGTTTCCTTGACTCCCAATGGTCCAAGAGTTCCCAAAGTTGATGCTTGCTCATGAATTGGCCATGTTAATGGATGATTATGTGAAGATTGAGGTGAGGAGGAAGGGAGGGTGGCGTGAGAGAAGAGGAAGGATGGAAGGAGAATGAAAAATGGGAAATATCTTCCCTTTTCTTTTCTTATAATCCTCCTTTTCAAAATAATCACCAAATTGCCAATGCCCATAATTACAAGATTGCCATGCTTGCTTCATACGTTTCTAGCGCTAATAACTGATACTTTAAGCGGAATATTACTCTTGCCATATAAATAAACCTATTAACTGACAATTTACCAAATTGTCCTTTGCTTAAAACATTTCTGATACATGCCTCAACATTAATAAATATTCGAGTCTTAGGCGGGATGTTACAGAATCAATATTCCACAAGGAGTTGCATATCCTGATTGGAATTGGTGCATACCAGCACTTTGCCCAAGTAACCCGAAATGTTGCCCTCCTCCTAGTCATACAACACCATGAGATTAAGTTCCATTAATATTAAAATATTATAATAATTAGTTTGGGTCTTAGAAAAGGCTCATTCTCTATGTGATATTTGAAATTATATAATAAATGAATAATTATTATTCCTTTTGTCTTTTAATTTTTATATTATTTCTATAAATCATATTAAAGTTTAGAACAAATCATTTAGATTACTCTTTACGATAGTGTATGCGGTAGAGTTTGAAAAACAAAATTAGAGGTGCCAAATTATTTCAAATTTTGTTGCAAAATTTAAATCAATATTATGAATTTTATTTTAGAAGTTTAGTCGTAAATTTTTAATGTAAACACCAATTTGATCATTAAAAGAATTAAATAAAATAAAATTATAATATTACACTCATTTTTTATGTAAATATTTAAATTTCATTCAGTGTAATAGATATTTTATAATATTTAAGTCATTACATATGTATAAATTGGACAAAATAGATATTATATTTTATAATTATTGTTCTTTTTAATTGAAAAATATTTTTTTAAACCGTATGTATTAAATGCATACACACTACAATAAAATAGTCATATTGGATATGACCTCTATTCAAAAATATAATATATTTACTCACATAATTCAAAATTTCCATAATTATGTTTATATCAAATTAATTTAGTCAAACAAGTAACTAAAACATCTGCCTATAAATAAAGACACATGATTTATCATATCACAAGTAATTAAGCAGTTTGATTCCCTTGAAAAAAAGACCGCTTTTATCACGGAGAGTTCATTGAAAATGGTGTTGAAGTTGGTGATGCTTTTTCTTGCTATTGCTATGGTCCTTTTGGGGAGTGCAAATGGTAGAAGTGGAATCTGTAACACCCATACTAACTTTAACTAGTATATTAGCATGTGCGTTAATCTGATATCAGATACATTAAAATTTACAATAATAAATATACAAATCACTGAATGAGTACAATTTGCTCGTTTACATAAATATCCAAATCTCATAATAATACATGTTCATATACATATATAAAATCTATCAACCTCCTGAGCTTGCCATGACGAGCATCTGCACTCCATCCAGCATCTTCCTGAAGATCTTCATGAACATCGCTTGCTAACCTATGAACCTGCACCAGTAGGATTGGGGTGAGACATACGTCTCAGTGAGCTCCAACCCAACCTACTGTTGGCAACCACGGGGGAAACCTAGGGTCGCCGTGCCTACTCTTAGCGATCTTGGGGATACCTACGATCGCTGTCATTCTTTACATATATCGCGATCAAGGGGAAACCTAGGATCGCTACATGTCTATTCTCATGCATTTCATACTCTATTCTTATCTTAGTCTTAGACGTAGTGATCTTGGGGACATCCTATGATCACATCTCGTTCACTAGGAACTATTCATCATGTCTCGTGTTACATATAAATATACATATTCATTTCATATTCGTATTCATCTTTTCATATCATAAAGTTAGAAGTTAGCGTTGAACAAACAATACATTATCTTGGTTCATTTTACGGAGTGCATCCGGGTGGAGTAACCCCGAAGTACATCTCCCATCATACCGGTGAAATTCCTATCATATCAGGCTAACACCGGACTCCTCTTATCTTTGTGTAGGCAACCCTCTCGGTGAAGCCCCATCCGGCATAATCCGGAGCCTGCTGGACACAACTTTGCATGTAGACAACCCTCTCGGAGAAGTCCCATCCGGCGTATCCCGGAGCCTGCTGGACATGCTTAATCTTTTAACATACGTGTGGACAATCCTCTCGGAAGAGTCCCATCCGGCGAATCCCGGAGTCTGATGAACACGTTTAATATCGTCTTATAACTTACGTGTGGATAGCCCTTTCGGAGAAATCCCATCCGGCATGATCCGGAGTCTGATGAACACGTTATCATATTCTTTATCATTGAATTCTTAACTTAAGTTCATATACGTGTCTTATACGTTCATAATCTTGTGCATATCTAATGCATTTCTAAGTATTCATTCTTAATTGCCTAACCTATAAAATAGGTCCTTAACTTAAACATTAATCCTCATCTTAAGTAATTGTAAGTACTTCTAATACTTTCTCTAGCCTTGGCATATTAATGCATTCTTAGGGGGAAATAACCTCCCAAAACATAACTTATTAACTTAGGGTCTTACGCTCATTGTTCTCCTAAGCCTTGCTTGGTTATTTGGAAACATTCCGTAGCTTAATAATCTCTCTTTGACATCTTAGGGATTGAGTATTCATCTCCCAATGTGTGCCTATCCTCATCTTACGTTAGTTTGTGCATTTCTGAAGAACAGGGAAATCGGGGGCCGATTTGGAGAAATCGGGGGCCGATTTATGTCGAAACCCCCATGGAAGGCCAATGTAATATCCCGTTTAAATGTAACAGTTATAAGCGTTAGAGACTTCGTTTACAAGCAAGGGCAAAGTAGTATTAAGAGAAGTGGCATAATAGTAATTAAGAGGAAAAGGCTTTTTGGATATATATGAAATTTGGAAAGAGTTTCTACTCATTTCTTTCTCTCACAAAATCAGAATTTTTCCCTTCCTTTCTCCCCTCATTTTCGCCCCATATCCTCACTATCTTCATCATCAAATCTTCATCCTTTAAGCTAGTAAACTCCTTCCTAAACATTTGTGAGGCAAGCAAGCTTTTGTTGGGAAATTTTGGAGCAAGAACAAGAAGGAAAGCCAAGGAAATAGAGGTGTTCTTGAGTAGAGTTTTGGAGCTTGAAGCTAGGGTTTGGAATCAAAACTTAGCAAGCAATCTTTGAGTTTGAGGTGAGCTCTTAGAGGGTTTTAGAACCCTACTTTGTTTAAGCTTTAAAGTCTTAGTATTAAGAGTTATTTTGATGGAATCATGCCTTAAATCCCTTGTTGGTTTGTGAATACATGTTTGGTATGTGTTATCTTGTTCATATGTCATAGAAAAATCCATTCCCATAAGTTAATTGATGATTGGGTATGTTTGGGATAGCCTAGGAAGTGAAATTATGAGTGCTGCTGAAGCCAAAATCGTGCTCCGATTTATGGGCATCGTGCTACGATTTTATGTCCTGTTTTTCATGGAACTTTCGCATAAAATCGTGCTCCGATATCCTCATATCGTGCTACGATATTGGTCCCCTTCAGCATAATTTTTCGTGAACTTTGGCTTGGAAAGGGGGAAGGATAAGGGATAGGCATGGCTTTAGGAGATGTATACATGTACTCCTAAGTTATATAGATGTGGTTAGGGATTGGTAATGGGATTATTTGTTTATAAGTGAAGTCCCTACATTCCCATAACTTGTGCAAACATTAGGATATTGAAAGTATGAATGTATACCCATCATAGTTGTAGACAAGTTAATAGAGTTGGATTTCCAACAATTATAGGAGGCTTATGAGAACGATAAGCCAAGATTATAGGTTATGGATTACAAGAAATGTTTATATGATCAAAGTAACAGGCAAGTATATATATTTATACACTCTTTATCAAAGTCAAAGTATAATAATAATTCAAAGTCAAAGGCATGTTCAGCAGACTCCGGGATTCGCCGGATGGGATCTCTCCGAGAGGGTTATCCACATGCAATTTCATAGGGAGTCCGGTGATAGCCTGATATGATAGGAGTTTCACCGGTTCATAGGGAGCTGTCCTCGGGGTTACTCCACCCGGGCCGCACTCCGTAAAACGAACTCAGATTAATTGTTTGTTCAACGCTAACAGCTAACATAAAACACTTTATTGCTTTATGTTATACAGTCATAGTAAAAGTTATAGTTATAGAGAGTTTTACAGTTAAAGATAGGTTATAGTTAAAGTCATAGGCAGGTTTAAAGACTTGGCGATTCTAGAATTCCCCTAAATTGCCAAGGTAGGCATGGCGACCCTAGGTTCCCTGTGGTTGCCAAACAGTAGGTTGGGTAGAGCTCAGTGAGACATTATGTCTCATCCCATTCCTTCTGGTGCAGGTTCACAGGCAGGATCGCAATCAGCACGCAACAAGGGTAAGGAGAAGGCTACGGACTGATCGTGCTGTTGTTTTATGTTATGGTTGTTTGTACTATATGGATTGTACATCTGATGTATATATTTTCGAGATGTTGTATAAACCTTGGATTTGTAATATTACAATGTTATGTAATATGTGGATGAATTTTATATTGTAAATTAATGTATCCAGTACGAAATTTTAATACTCGTATAAGATCCTAGGCAATCTTATTATGGGTGTTACAGCCAATCTCAAAATCGGTGGCCGATGCTATGAAATCGGTGGCCGATTTTAGCATCTGCAGAATGCAAAATTGTGCTTCCTAGGCTATTCTAATCCTGTCCAAACAACATAGCAGCTTATGGGAAAGAATTCCAAAACATATAGGTAGCTAACAACATGATTAACTAAGGGATTTACCAAGCATAAGGAATTGGGCACAAATCCTAAACTTTAACTCAACTTGCAAATTCTACTAAACTTACTCAAACGGGTCCTAAAACCCTGTGGAACTCACCTTGTTTGCTAGCTTCCTTGACAAGCTCTCAATCATCAAACCCTAGCTTGATCCATCTTCTTTTCTTTAATTCCTTGCCAAACCCTAGATTCCAATTCTTTTCTCCTTTCTTGTTTCCTTGACTCCCAATGGTCCAAGAGTTCCCAAAGTTGATGCTTGCTCATGAATTGGCCATGTTAATGGATGATTATGTGAAGATTGAGGTGAGGAGGAAGGGAGGGTGGCGTGAGAGAAGAGGAAGGATGGAAGGAGAATGAAAAATGGGAAATATCTTCCCTTTTCTTTTCTTATAATCCTCCTTTTCAAAATAATCACCAAATTGCCATTGCCCATAATTACAAGATTGCCATGCTTGCTTCATACGTTTCTAGCGCTAATAACTGATACTTTAAGCGGAATATTACTCTTGCCATATAAATAAACCTATTAACTGACAATTTACCAAATTGTCCTTTGCTTAAAACATTTCTGATACATGCCTCAACATTAATAAATATTCGAGTCTTAGGCGGGATGTTACAGAATCAATATTCCACAAGGAGTTGCATATCCTGATTGGAATTGGTGCATACCAGCACTTTGCCCAAGTAACCCGAAATGTTGCCCTCCTCCTAGTCATACAACACCATGAGATTAAGTTCCATTAATATTAAAATATTATAATAATTAGTTTGGGTCTTAGAAAAGGCTCATTCTCTATGTGATATTTGAAATTATATAATAAATGAATAATTATTATTCCTTTTGTCTTTTAATTTTTATATTATTTCTATAAATCATATTAAAGTTTAGAACAAATCATTTAGATTACTCTTTACGATAGTGTATGCGGTAGAGTTTGAAAAACAAAATTAGAGGTGCCAAATTATTTCAAATTTTGTTGGAAAATTTAAATCAATATTATGAATTTTATTTTAGAAGTTTAGTCGTAAATTTTTAATGTAAACACCAATTTGATCATTAAAAGAATTAAATAAAATAAAATTATAATATTACACTCATTTTTTATGTAAATATTTAAATTTCATTCAGTGTAATAGATATTTTATAATATTTAAGTCATTACATATGTATAAATTGGACAAAATAGATATTATATTTTATAATTATTGTTCTTTTTAATAGAAAAATATTTTTTTAAACGTATGTATTAAATGCATACACACTACAATAAAATAGTCATATTGGATATGACCTCTATTCAAAAATATAATATATTTACTCACATAATTCAAAATTTCCATAATTATGTTTATATCAAATTAACTTAGTCAAACAAGTAACTAAAACATCTGCCTATAAATAAAGACACATGATTTATCATATCACAAGTAATTAAGCAGTTTGATTCCCGTTAAAAAAAGACTGCTTTTATCCCGGAGAGTTCATTGAAAATGGTGTTGAAGTTGGTGATGCTTTTTCTTGCTATTGCTATGGTCCTTTTGGGGAGTGCAAATGGTAGAAGTGGAATCAATATTCCACAAGGAGTTGCATATCCTGATTGGAATTGGTGCATACCAGCACTTTGCCCAAGTAACCCAAAATGTTGCCCTCCTCCTAGTCATACAACCCCATGAGATTAAGTTCCATTAATATTAAAATATTATAATAATTAGTTTGGGTCTTAGAAAAGGCTCATTCTCTATGTGATATTTGAAATTATATAATAAATGAGTAATTTTTATTCCTTTTGTCTTTTAATTTTTATATTATTTCTATAAATTATATTAAAGTTTAGAACAAATCATTTAGATTAATCTTTTCGATAGTGTATGCGGTAGAGTTTGAAAAACAAAATTAGAGGTGCCAAATTATTTCAAATTTTGTTGGAAAATTTAAATCAATAATATTAATTTTATTTTAGAAGTTTAGTCGTAAATTTTTAATGTAAACACCAATTTGATCATTAAAAGAATTAAATAAAATAAAATTATAATATTACACTCATTTTTTTATGTAAATATTTAAATTTCATTCAGTGTAATAGATAATTTATAATATTTAAGACATTACATATGTATAAATTGGACAAAATAGATATTATATTTTATAATTATTGTTCTTTTTAATAGAAAAATATTTTTTTAAACCGTATGTATTAAATGCATACACACTACAATAAAATAGTCATATTGGATATGACCTCTATTCAAAAATATAATATATTTACTCACATAATTCAAAATTTCCATAATTATGTTTATATCAAATTAACTTGGTCAAACAAGTAACTAAAACATCTGCCTATAAATAAAGACACATGATTTATCATATCACAAGTAATTAAGCAGTTTGATTCCCGTTAAAAAAAGACCGCTTTTATCCCGGAGAGTTCATTGAAAATGGTGTTGAAGTTGGTGATGCTTTTTCTTGCTATTGCTATGGTCCTTTTGGGGAGTGCAAATGGTAGAAGTGGAATCAATATTCCACAAGGAGTTGCATATCCTGTGTAACACCCATAATAAGATTGCCTAGGATCTTATACGAGTATTAAAATTTCGTACTGGATACATTAATTTACAATATGAAAGTTCATACATTTATTACAACACACTGTAATATTACATCCAAGGTTAAAACAATTCTCTTGTTACTTGTACATCATGTATCACAACATATAATACATCCATATAATACAATCATCCAAACATATAACAAACAGCACGATTAGTCTGTAGCCTTCTCCTTACCCTTGTTGCGTGCTGATTGCGATCCTGCCTGTGAACCTGCACCAGAAGGAATGGGATGAGACATAATGTCTCAGTGAGCTCTACCCAACCTACTGTTTGGCAACCACAGGGAACCTAGGGTCGCCATGCCTACCTTGGCAATTTAGGGAAATTCTAGAATCGCCAAGTCTTTAACCTGTCTATGACTTTAACTATAATCCATCTTTAACTGTGAACTTTCTATAACTGTAACTATAACTATGAATCACAAAACAAATAAAGTGTTTTATGTTAGCTGTTAGCGTTGAACAAACAATTAATCTGAGTTCATTTTACGGAGTGCGGCCCGGGTGGAGTAACCCCGAGGACAGCTCCCTATGAACCGGTGAAACTCCTATCATATCAGGCTATCACCGGACTCCCTATGAAATTGCATGTGGATAACCCTCTCGGAGAAATCCCATCCGGCGTAATCTCGGAGTCTGCTGAACATGCCTTTGACTTTGAATTATTATTATTCTTTGACTTTGATAAATAAGTGTATAAATAAATATACCTGCCTATTACTTTGATCATATAAACATTTCCTATAATCTTTAACCTTTGACAAAGGGTACTTGGCTTATCGTTCTCATAAGCCTCCTATAACTGTTAAACATTTCCTATTACATTATATCCTAAAGTGGATAAACTATGAATTGTTCCTCATGCCATAACCCTCGTTTCTATCAAGGAAATTGGCATATCGTTGTCATATGCCACTATAAAGGTTGCCTATTCATTGAACTTCATTTCTATACATTTCCAAGCCTTGCTTAATCCTCGTTTCCATACTTTTATAAACAATTGGAAGCATTTAGAATGAGTTAAAATGGTGGGCAAGATTTCCAAAATGTATTTATAAAACAGTTGCCAAAAAGCCATGCCCGCGCGCACCAAGACCCCCAGAACAGCTCAACGAAGTTGGGCTGTACAGGGTTCCTGGTCGCTACAAGCGCCAGCGTGGTCGCTTGAAGCGCGGGTAGGCAGGGAATTTCCCTGCTCGGTCGCTACAAGCGACGGCCCGTCGCTACAGCGACCATATCAGTAGAAAATCATGTAAAAATGCGATTTTCCACCATTTTCTCTCATTCAAGGTTACCCAAGCTTCCAGAACATGTTAAAAATGATTTTCTTTCATAAAACATCAATTAAAAACACTTACAAACAAGGATTAAGTCTAGCAAGGAAATTAGGGTAAAATATCAAACTTTCTATAATTGTTCCTATGAATCAAAACTCATAAAACTCACACCATGAGGGTTCTAAAACCCAAGATGAGCTCACCTATGATCTGTAGCAGGCTGGTTTAGCTTTAATCCCAAACTCTAACTTATAAAACCCTCTTTTCTTGATTTTCTTTAGTTTTTCTTGCTCCAAGTTCTTACCAATCCTTGATTGCTTGAAACCCCAAAGATTTAAGGATGAGATGGTGGATTAAGAGTGAAGGAAAGGGTGGGTCGAATTTCTAGAGAGAAGGAAGAGAGATTTGTGATTTTTGAGAGAGAAAAGAGTGAGATAATTATGAAGAAATTCATATTTATCCACTTATATACTTTGTCTCATTAATTACGACTTTGCCATTCCAATACGTTTAATTCCTATAACACTGTTAAATGCCTCGCATAAGTGGGTTATTACACTCTACCCCCCTTAAAGAAATTTCGTCCTCGAAATTTAGAATTTACCTGTAAAAAGATGCGGGTAGCTCTCCATCATCTCTGATTCCAATTCCCATGTAGCTTCTCCATAGGGAGAACCTTTCCATATAACTTTGACAATCGGAATCTCTTTGTTTCTCAATGCTTTGACATCACGTTCAACAATCCGTTCCGGTTCGGGTCGAAAAGTCAAATCCGATCTTAAGTCGATAGATTCCAACTCTACTGGTTGGTGAGGATCAGGAATGAACTTCCTTAACTGTGAAACATGGAAAACATCATGTAATCCTGACATCGCCGGTGGCAGAGCCAATTGGTAAGCTGCTGGTCCGACTCGTTTAAGTATCTCAAATGGCCCAATAAATCTTGGACTCAATTTCTTAGTCCTGAAAACACCTCGTAATCCTAGCTTAGGGGTAACTCTTAGGAAAACATGATCTCCCACTTCAAACTCTAGAGGTCTTCGCCTCTTGTCCGCATAACTCTTCTGTCGACTTTGAGCAGTTCTAATCTTATCCTGAATGGATTTAATCTTCAAAGTGGTTTCCTGGATAATCTCAGGTCCCAAAATACTTTTATCTCCAACCTCTGACCAACAAAGCGGTGTCCTACACCTCCTGCCATACAGTGCCTCATAGGGTGCCATTCCGATGCTAGAATGGTAACTGTTATTATACGAAAACTCTATCAAAGGCAGATGATTATTCCAACTTGCTCCATCCTCTAAAATGCATGCACGTAGCATGTCCTCTAACGTCTGAATAGTTCTCTCTGATTGCCCATCTGTTTGAGGATGATGAGACGTACTCAACTTTAACCTTGTTCCCAAAGCCTTCTGAAAAGCTTTCCAAAAGTGAGAAGTAAAGATAGGATCTCTATCTGACACAATGCTGGTCGGAACACCATGTAGTTTCACAATCTCCGCTATGAACAATTCTGCGTACTGAGCAGCCCTGTAAGTAGTCCTAACCGGTAAAAAGTGAGCAGACTTCGTTAGCCGATCGACAACTACCCAAATTGAATCATGTCCCCGTTGAGTCCGAGGTAACCCGGTCACAAAATCCATAGAGATTTCTTCCCATTTCCACTGAGGGATTTCCAATGGTACAAGCATCCCTGCCGGCCTCTGATGTTCAATTTTCACTTGTTGACACACAACACAACGTGATACAAACTCCGCAATATCAGTCTTCATCCCTGGCCACCAATAATCTTTCTTTAAATCTTGGTACATTTTAGTGGTACCCGGATGAATACTGAAACTACTCTTGTGTGCCTCTTCTAGAATCAACCTCTTTAAACTAGCATCATTTGGAACACAAACTCTACCTTCAAACAGCAGAGTACCATCCGAAGCCCTTGAAAATTCTGACTGACCAATCCTCCTCTGAAGATTCACATCTGAATCTTGAGCTTGTGCGATTCGGGACCGCAAATCACAAGTAACCTCTAATCTTTGCAACAAGATGCCATCATCCATTTCGGTAACGCTGAGATTAAGATCTCGAAATTTCTCATACAAACCACAGGTATGCATCAATACTTCTGCTTTAATCAAAGATTTCCTGCTTAAGGCGTCCGCAACTACATTCGCCTTTCCAGGGTGATACTTTAGCTCGAAATCAAAATCCTTTAAATACTCCATCCATCTTCTCTGCCTCATGTTCAGTTCCCGTTGATCAAACAAATACTTTAAACTTTTGTGGTCACTGAACAAGTCAAATTGTGCTCCATATAAATGGTGCCTCCACACTTTCAAAGCAAAAACTATTGCCGCCAACTCAAGATCATGAGTGGGGTAATTCTCCTCGTGAGATTTAAGCTGTCGAGAAGCATAAGCTATAACATTACCTTCTTGCATGAGCACACAGCCTAGTCCTTTAGAGGACGCATCACAATAAACCACGTATTTCTTTTCAGGGTCAGGTATTGCCAATACTGGAGCCTTGGATAATTTCTTCCTCAAAGTCCGGAAACTTTTCTCGCAATCCTCGTCCCAGACGAACGACACATCTTTCCTTGTGAGGCGTGTCAATGGCAAAGCAATCTGTGAAAATCTCATAATAAATCTTCGGTAGTAACCTGCTAAACCCAGGAAACTCCGAACCTCTGTTACATTCGTTGGTCTGGCCCAATTAAGGACAGCTTCAACCTTTGATGAGTCAACTGACACTCCTCCTTTAGAAATGACATGCCCCAAAAACTGGATTTCCGATAACCAAAATTCACATTTGCTGAATTTTGCATATAACTGATTTTCTCTGAGAATGTCCAACACAATCCTCAGATGTTGAGCATGTTCCTGTGAGTCCTTTGAATAAATCAAAATATCATCTATGAAGATTACCACAAACTGATCCAGGTAAGGCTGGAAAATCCTATTCATGTAGTCCATAAACACAGCTGGAGCATTAGTCACTCCGAATGGCATAACCAAAAATTCATAATGTCCGTAACGTGTTCTGAACGCCGTCTTGGACACATCTGATGATTTGATACGAATCTGGTGGTATCCTGATCTGAGATCAATCTTTGAAAACACTGCAGCTCCTTTGAGTTGATCCAAAAGATCATCAATTCTTGGTAACGGGTACTTGTTCTTAATAGTTACTTTGTTCAATCGACGGTAGTCAATGCACAATCTCATGCTACCATCCTTCTTCTTAACCAACAACACTGGCGCACCCCAAGGTGACACACTAGGCCTGATGAAATGTTTCTGAATCAAGTCTTCTAACTGAGACTTCAATTCCTTTAACTCTGATGGTGACATTCTATAAGGCGCCACTGATACTGGTTCTGATCCTGGGATGAGATCAATAGAAAACTCAACTTCCCGTTCCGGGGGTAAATTACTTATCTCTGAAGGAAAAACATCCAAATAGTCACTGACAACAGGAATGTCACTGGGACTCAGTTCTGATTCTGAAGTCACAGTAACCATCACATAAAAACCATTATCCTGGGCACACATAAGCTGAGTAAGCTGATGGGTGCGGTTGATTAACTCTGATAAAGCCACACCTTCGGTCGTATCATCTGTAGGCATAAAGATACACTTCTCCGCACAACCAATATACACATGATTAGCAGATAACCAATCCATTCCTAGAATCACATCAAGCTGTACCATAGGAAGACACACCAAATCTATGTAGTATGTCTTACTAGATACAGTGATCGGGCAGTTTTCACATATAAAGCTAGCTACAACTCCGCCCTCAGTAGCGGTAGATACCGTCATAGGAGGTATCAATGGTGACATAGACAATTGTAATGCTTCTACACACTTGTAAGAAATAAAGGAACATGTTGCACCACAATCAAAAAGCACTTTAACTGGAGTTTGGCCTAAGTAACACATACCGGCAATTAAATCTTCATTTGCCAAAGCCTTCTGACCATCAAGGGAGTACACTCTACCCTTACTTGTTGTAGTTCCTTCAGCTCCACTCTTATTCTTTCTTTCTGGACAATTAGCAAAAACGTGCCCCGGCTGCCTACACCAGAAACACACACCCGTACGTCTCATGCACTCACCACGATGTAATTTTCCACAGTATTTGCAAGTGTCATTCGCCTGCGGTGTAAATGACTGTTTTCCCCTTTTTGGAGAACCCTTAGGCTTGTTCTCTTGGTACCTATCTGGAAACTTTCCCTTTCTCTTTTCATATGCTGCAGCTTTCTCTTTCGCGGTCTTGGCAAAACCCGCCTCCGCAACCAAACTATCATGAACCATCTCGTCATAGCTAGTGTTCCTTTGTAAACTCACTGCTGTATCAATCTCACCCCTCAAACCACGCCTGTACTGATTCATCTTCCAATTCTCATTAGCGGCATACTCGTTGTGAGAGGAGTAATACGACAATTCTTCAAACTTCTTTGTAAACTCGGTGACTGACATGCCACCTTGCTTCAGCTCAAGAAATTCCTGTTCTTTCTTCACTTTATAAGACATTGGAATATACTTCTCTATCATTGCTTCCTTGAAGTTATCCCAATTAACCTCAACATCGTTTGCTATCATTCGGCGTTGAGCGGATTCCCACCAATCCTCCGCTGCGCCTCTGAACTGGTTAGTGGCCAACAATACTTTACTTTCCTCAGGGCAATCCACCATCCGGAACACTTTCTCTATCTGTTTCAGCCATCTCTTGGCCTCTGGAGGTTCACCTTCCCCATTAAACTCTGGAGGGTGATTTTTGTTAAATTCCCGGTAGGCTGGATTCGCCACTGCTGGTGGTGGTGTCTGTTGCTGAGCACCTTGTCCATGGTGCATCATTCCCATCCATTCTTGTTGAGCCTGAGCCTGTTGTTGGGCTTGCTGCTGCATCATAAGCATCATCTGCTGATGTTGTAACGCAGCCTGAGCTTGCTGCTCTTGGTATTGTTGCTGCAACGCCTGTTGCTGTTGCATCATCTGAGCCCAAAATTGCATATTAGGGTCTCCACTAGCTTCCTCAGCATTAGCCTGATTCGTTCTAGGCCTGCCAGGACCTCTTCTCCTCCCAGACATCTTATCCTAACTGTCATACACAAGTCAAAGTGATCAGTTCCAACCAGTTATAACATTTAGAATAATGTCCCGGATCCAAGAGATCCACAAACTTGAATTGTATTTTAATGACCCAAGGCACGGTCTGAATCGACCTGCTCTGATACCAAATTGTAACACCCATAATAAGATTGCCTAGGATCTTATACGAGTATTAAAATTTCGTACTGGATACATTAATTTACAATATGAAAGTTCATACATTTATTACAACACACTGTAATATTACATCCAAGGTTAAAACAATTCTCTTGTTACTTGTACATCATGTATCACAACATATAATACATCCATATAATACAATCATCCAAACATATAACAAACAGCACGATTAGTCCGTAGCCTTCTCCTTACCCTTGTTGCGTGCTGATTGCGATCCTGCCTGTGAACCTGCACCAGAAGGAATGGGATGAGACATAATGTCTCAGTGAGCTCTACCCAACCTACTGTTTGGCAACCACAGGGAACCTAGGGTCGCCATGCCTACCTTGGCAATTTAGGGAAATTCTAGAATCGCCAAGTCTTTAACCTGTCTATGACTTTAACTATAATCCATCTTTAACTGTGAACTTTCTATAACTGTAACTATAACTATGAATCACAAAACAAATAAAGTGTTTTATGTTAGCTGTTAGCGTTGAACAAACAATTAATCTGAGTTCATTTTACGGAGTGCGGCCCGGGTGGAGTAACCCCGAGGACAGCTCCCTATGAACCGGTGAAACTCCTATCATATCAGGCTATCACCGGACTCCCTATGAAATTGCATGTGGATAACCCTCTCGGAGAAATCCCATCCGGCGTAATCCCGGAGTCTGCTGAACATGCCTTTGACTTTGAATTATTATTATTCTTTGACTTTGATAAATAAGTGTATAAATAAATATACCTGCCTATTACTTTGATCATATAAACATTTCCTATAATCTTTAACCTTTGACAAAGGGTACTTGGCTTATCGTTCTCATAAGCCTCCTATAACTGTTAAACATTTCCTATTACATTATATCCTAAAGTGGATAAACTATGAATTGTTCCTCATGCCATAACCCTCGTTTCTATCAAGGAAATTGGCATATCGTTGTCATATGCCACTATAAAGGTTGCCTATTCATTGAACTTCATTTCTATACATTTCCAAGCCTTGCTTAATCCTCGTTTCCATACTTTTATAAACAATTGGAAGCATTTAGAATGAGTTAAAATGGTGGGCAAGATTTCCAAAATGTATTTATAAAACAGTTGCCAAAAAGCCATGCCCGCGCGCACCAAGACCCCCAGAACAGCTCAACGAAGTTGGGCTGTACAGGGTTGGTCGCTACAAGCGACGCCTTGGTCGCTACAAGCGAGCCTGGTCGCTACAAGCGCCAGCGTGGTCGCTTGAAGCGCGGGTAGGCAGGGAATTTCCCTGCTCGGTCGCTACAAGCGACGGCCCGTCGCTACAGCGACCATATCAGTAGAAAATCATGTAAAAATGCGATTTTCCACCATTTTCTCTCATTCAAGGTTACCCAAGCTTCCAGAACATGTTAAAAATGATTTTCTTTCATAAAACATCAATTAAAAACACTTACAAACAAGGATTAAGTCTAGCAAGGAAATTAGGGTAAAATATCAAACTTTCTATAATTGTTCCTATGAATCAAAACTCATAAAACTCACACCATGAGGGTTCTAAAACCCAAGATGAGCTCACCTATGATCTGTAGCAGGCTGGTTTAGCTTTAATCCCAAACTCTAACTTATAAAACCCTCTTTTCTTGATTTTCTTTAGTTTTTCTTGCTCCAAGTTCTTACCAATCCTTGATTGCTTGAAACCCCAAAGATTTAAGGATGAGATGGTGGATTAAGAGTGAAGGAAAGGGTGGGTCGAATTTCTAGAGAGAAGGAAGAGAGATTTGTGATTTTTGAGAGAGAAAAGAGTGAGATAATTATGAAGAAATTCATATTTATCCACTTATATACTTTGTCTCATTAATTACGACTTTGCCATTCCAATACGTTTAATTCCTATAACACTGTTAAATGCCTCGCATAAGTGGGTTATTACATCCTGATTGGAATTGGTGCATACCAGCACTTTGCCCAAGTAACCCAAAATGTTGCCCTCCTCCTAGTCATACAACCCCATGAGATTAAGTTCCATTAATATTAAAATATTATAATAATTAGTTTGGGTCTTAGAAAAGGCTCATTCTCTATGTGATATTTGAAATTATATAATAAATGAGTAATTTTTATTCCTTTTGTCTTTTAATTTTTATATTATTTCTATAAATTATATTAAAGTTTAGAACAAATCATTTAGATTAATCTTTTCGATAGTGTATGCGGTAGAGTTTGAAAAACAAAATTAGAGGTGCCAAATTATTTCAAATTTTGTTGGAAAATTTAAATCAATAATATTAATTTTATTTTAGAAGTTTAGTCGTAAATTTTTAATGTAAACACCAATTTGATCATTAAAAGAATTAAATAAAATAAAATTATAATATTACACTCATTTTTTTTTGTAAATATTTAAATTTCATTCAGTGTAATAGATAATTTATAATATTTAAGACATTTGGACAAAATAGATATTATATTTTATAATTATTGTTCTTTTTAATAGAAAAATATTTTTTTAAACCGTATGTATTAAATGCATACACACTACAATAAAATAGTCATATTGGATATGACCTCTATTCAAAAATATAATATATTTACTCACATAATTCAAAATTTCCATAATTATGTTTATATCAAATTAATTTAGTCAAACAAGTAACTAAAACATCTGCCTATAAATAAAGACACATGATTTATCATATCACAAGTAATTAAGCAGTTTGATTCCCTTGAAAAAAAGACCGCTTTTATCACGGAGAGTTCATTGAAAATGGTGTTGAAGTTGGTGATGCTTTTTCTTGCTATTGCTATGGTCCTTTTGGGGAGTGCAAATGGTAGAAGTGGAATCAATATTCCACAAGGAGTTGCATATCCTGATTGGAATTGGTGCATACCAGCACTTTGCCCAAGTAACCCGAAATGTTGCCCTCCTCCTAGTCATACAACCCCATGAGATTAAGTTCCATTAATATTAAAATATTATAATAATTAGTTTGGGTCTTAGAAAAGGCTCATTCTCTATGTGATATTTGAAATTATATAATAAATGAGTAATTTTTATTCCTTTTGTCTTTTAATTTTTATATTATTTCTATAAATTATATTAAAGTTTAGAACAAATCATTTAGATTAATCTTTTCGATAGTGTATGCGGTAGAGTTTGAAAAACAAAATTAGAGGTGCCAAATTATTTCAAATTTTGTTGGAAAATTTAAATCAATAATATTAATTTTATTTTAGAAGTTTAGTCGTAAATTTTTAATGTAAACACCAATTTGATCATTAAAAGAATTAAATAAAATAAAATTATAATATTACACTCATTTTTTTTATGTAAATATTTAAATTTCGTTTAGTGTAATAGATAATTTATAATATTTACATATGTATAAATTGGACAAAATAGATACTATATTTTATAATTATTGTTCTTTTTAATAGAAAAATATTTTTTAAACGTATGTATTAAATGCATACACACTACAATAAAATAGTCATATTGGATATGACCTCTATTCAAAAATATAATATATTTACTCACATAATTCAAAATTTCCATAATTATGTTTATATCAAATTAATTTAGTCAAACAAGTAACTAAAACATCTGCCTATAAATAAAGACACATGATCTATCATATCACAAGTAATTAAGCAGTTTGATTCTGTAATATCCCGCTTAAGCGAGACATTTAACAGTATCACAGAAATTAAACGAATGGAATGGCAATGTTGTAATTTTGGAAGGAAGAATTATTTAAAAGGGGGAATTAAGATATTTTCCTCACTTTCTCCTTCCACTTCTCTCTCTAAGGTTCATGAACTTCTCTCCCTCTCTCTCTAGGCACACACCTCCCTCTCCTTTGCCATCATCCATTAATTTTTCTTCCACAACTCTTGGATCACAAGTAAACAAGCTAGCTTGGGGAGATTTAAAGCAAGAAAAGAAGTTGAGGAAGCAAGAAGAAAGGAAAGGTTATGAGCTAGGGTTTTGAGGAAAGTTGGAAAGCAAGCTAAACCAGCACCAATCCAGTTTGACGTGAGCTCCCTAGGGGTTTTAGAACCCCTCTTTGTGAGATTTATAGTGAATTTCTTCATAGGCAAGTTTATGGTTTTTACCCTAATTCTCTATACTTGCTAATTCCTTGCTCATATATGTTTTAAACTACCAATTTGTAATAGAAAATCATTCCTAGCATGTTTGGGATGCTTGGGTAACTTGGATTGAGCAAAAATGGTGGAAAAACATGATTTTTAACAAGTTTTGAACTGTCATGGTCGCTACAGCGACCAGCCGTCGCTACAGCGACCAGACAGCTTTGATTTCTGCCTACGGTCGCTTCAAGCGACCAGCCGTCGCTACAAGCGAGCAGCAAATTTTTCAGACTTTTACCTACAGTCGCTGTAGCGACAGGCCGTGGCTATTGCGACAGCAACAGGACAGCACTTGACAGCTTTGCTGTTTTGGGCATTCTGGTGCGCGTAGGCATGGTTTTTCACCTCCGTTTTCTCTTGAAACATTTTAGAAACATTATCCACCATTTTAACCCATCCAAAAAGGCTTCCAATGGTTGAAAGATTATAGGAGCAAGGAATACGCAAGGCGTGGGAAATGTAGGAACAATGGTTAAATGAATAGTTAAGTCCTAAGAACGACATATGATAACGATATGTCGAATCCTTGATAGGAAAACAAGAATTATAGTATGAGTGTAAGGATTTAATGGATAGATTCCTTGCACGTGAGTTGTTAACTCTTAAGGAAAAGCATGCGAATTTGAAAGTCAAGAACCTACTTTAGCTAAACAAGATTATAGGAGTATTCGGATTAGAATACAAGGGTTGTAGGAATGTTTCGACAATCATAGTTACAGATAAGCTTATAGTGTTGTTTCTCCAACAATTAATAGGTGGCTTATGAGAACAATAAGCCAAGAGTTCATGTAATATCCCACTTAAGCGTGACTTTTAACAGTATCACAGGAATTAAACGAATGGAATTGCATAATTGTAATTATGGAAGAGGAGGATTTATATAAGTGGGATATGAGATATTTCTCATTTATCCTCGTCCTCTCTCTCTCTAAAATATGAGTTTCTTCCTCCCTCTCTCTCTAATTTTCGTGCATCATCATCATCACTACCAACCTCCTAATTATCATCCAATCTTGTGGATTAATGGCTAGAAAGCTTGGTTTAAGGAGTTGGAACAAGAAGAAGTTAAAGAAAAGCAAGAAAATAGCAAGAGATCAAGCTAGGGTTTTGAAGCTTGAGCATAACCAGCACCAAATCAGTTTGAGGTGAGCTCCCTAGGGGTTTTTAGAACTCCCTTTGAGAGAATTATAGTGAAATTCTTCTTGTGTCAAGTTTTATAGTGTTTTTACCCTATTTCCTTTTACTTGCTAATTCCTTGCTCATATATGTTTTAAACTATCAATTTGTAATAGAAAATCATTCCTAGCATGTTTGGGATGTTTGGGTAACTTGGATTGAGCAAAAATGATGGAAAAACATGATTTTTAACAAGTTTTGAACTGTCATGGTCGCTACAGCGACCAGCCGTTGCTACAGCGACCAGACAGCTTGGATTTCTGCCTACGGTCGCTTCAAGCGACCAGCCGTCGCTACAAGCGAGCAGTGCTTTTTTCAGACTTTTACCTACAGTCACTGTAGCGACAGGCCGTGGCTATAGCGACAGCATCAGGACAGCACTTGACAGCTTTGCTGTTTTGGGCATTCTGGTGCGCGTGGGCATGGTTTTTCACTCCCGTTTTCTCCAGAAACATTTTAGAAACATTATCCACCATTTTAACCCATCCAAAAAGGCTTCCAATGGTTGAAAGATTATAGGAGCAAGGAATATGCAAGGCATGGGAAATACGAGAACAATGGTTATTTGAATAGGAAAGCTTTAAGTACGGCATATGATAACGATATGTCGAATCCTTTGATAGGAAAACATGAATCATAGTATGAGTGCAAGGATTTAATGGATAGATTCCTTGCACGTGAGTTGTTACTCTTAAGGAAAAGCATATGACTTGGATAAGTCAAGAATCTATTTTAGGTGAACAAGGTTATAGATGTATTCGGATTAGAATACAAGAGTAATAGGAATGCTTCGGCATTTGAAGTTACAGATAAGATTATAGTGTTGGTTCTCCAACAATTATAGGTGGCTTATGAGAACGATAAGCCAAGAATTCATAAGTTATAGGTTAAGAGTTACAGGATTGCTATTATATGTTTAAAGTAACAGTTATGTATATTTATATATCAAAGTTAAAGAATCAAAGATCAAAGATATTGGCGTGCTTGCACGTTTTGTAACACCCCGATTTTTAATATTAATTTATTAGCATTAGTGTTATATAATATTAGTAATATTAGTACTATTAGGAATTGTTTGTTTGGTGTTTTCAATATAAATTGTTGGATTGCGGGTATTGAGAAAATGGATTAGTTAGTTAGTGGTGGAAAAATAAGAAATGATGAGAAATTAAGGAGAAAAGGATATTTTTAGTGAACATGAGAGAATAAAGGTGTATTAGCGAAAAGGAGGTTTAAGTAAGTAAATAAGTAGTGTTTAATTAAATAGGAAAGAAGGAAGTGTAAATAGTGGAGAATAAACTGGTGTAAAAGTTATGAGAAGAACCTAGCCCAATTAAAAGATTATAAATAGAAGGAAGTCACAAGAGAATTAGGTTACAAAACACAAAGATCAGAATTGAGAGGAGGCAAGGAAACTAGGGTTGTGAAGAGAAGAGGCAAGGAGAGAAGCTTAGAAAGAAACCTAGCCGTAGAAGTTGCTTATTCCGCTGAATTAAGGTAATGGGGGAGTCTCTATTCACCATAAGGGTTGTATGAATATATGGGTAGTGAAGGGTTTGTGTTTTTTTTCGTGATCTTTTAATGAATTCATGTTAAATTCGTACTCTAATTTATTGTTGTAATTATATGTTTGGTTTATTGAGATTGTTTGAATTATACTATGTTTGGATTTTATAAATTATTATGAATCCTGTTTTATTTTTATTCGGTGCTTTTCTTGATTCATCGTAAATTCCGTATGTCTTGTTATCATCCTTATATCGCAGTGAAAAGCATATATTTCGTTCTACGATTGATTATTATTTTTATAACTTTCAAGTTAATTGTTGAGAGTTTTGATCGGTGGATATACTTTCTTTTTATGAGGGATTGTGGGTTGCTTATATATACTACTTATACATATGCCCTTTGAATGGCTGATGTTTTTTCATCGAAGATCAAAATTGTAGTTAAATAGTGAATGATGAAGGGTAACTCATCTATAATAGTGTAATGCAGTGTATAAGTGTACTATAATGTAACAATATAACTCACTGCAGCAATTGTCATCAAGTTATAAGTAACTCATTCATTTTTTTTAATTGACTATCATGTAAAAAGTCTATCAGGATATCTATAAGTTCATAAGCACTAATAGAATTAGTAGCTAAACCGAAGACCAACACGAGGAATATGATTTCTTCCTTGCTGCACCTACACGCATGCATGTCTAAGAGTCAAGAAACTGAACAATATATTTATGCTAGTACAAAATCACATAGCTTATAATGTGAACTACTATATGAACTATAGTAATTATAATGGAGATATTTTACTATTATAAGTGTATACATAGTATATGAATATTACTACAACAGAATTATAATGGGTTAATATAATAAGTTTTAAATGATGAATTATTTGATGATGTGTGATTTAATGATGTGTTATATAAAGATGTGTTATATGATGATGTGTGATTTAATGATGTGTTATATAAAGATGTGTTATATGATGATGTGTGATTTAAAGATGTGTTATATGAAAATGTGTGATTTAAAGATGTGTTATTTAAAGATGTGTAATTGTACGTTGAGTCATATAAAGATGTGCATTATTGAGTCATTATTTGATGTTCATGCATTCATGGTCAGTCCGATTTAAAGATGTGATTTAAAGATGGGGGATAAATCAGTAACATACCTCTGATATCCAAAACCGGTACCACATGCATATAGAGTCGAGTTAGGGACATTGCATACATAACTGCAAGTCTATTTGAAGATGTGTAATTAAAAGATGTGTCATTTAAAGATGTGTAACTATTTAAAGATGTGATATTCAATGATGTGCTTCTATATGATTATGTGTGGATGGCATGTATTTTACTATATGCCTACTTGATATTCTTAAATGATGTTGATGATTGTATCTTATTATAAGATGTTGATTGATGCCTATTAATTTTTATTTAATGAATGTTTATGATTAAATGTGAATACTACCTGTCTGTGATGTATACATACCTAACTGCAATTGATGATTATTTTATCTGAATCTATACATGTGTTTGTACCTCTCTTGTGTTGAATATATTCTCACCCTCTTAAATTTGGACTGTACTCTCGCCGGGTACAGATTCGCAGGAAGAAGATAATTAGTAGCAGTGAGTCTCGGAGGATGGCGTTGGAGCCTTCTCTTTTTATCGCTTTTGGGAGTCTTTATCGAGTCGATGCTCTGATTAGTAACACTAGGGATTGGGAGCTTATTTTTATTTAAGACTTTGTTTTAGAATTCATTTTGAATTCGGTTTGATGTTGATTTCATAATGTGACAATTACTTTGCATACTTTGAAATTTATTCCGCTGCGACGTTTTCGATATTAAATGAAGGATTTTTGGATTGATTAAGATGTGTGACACCCTTGCGTGTTTAATTATTTATTGAATTTTATTAGAAAATAAAATATGGGGTTTAGGGTGTTACACGTTTCACAGTCATAGGGCGTGTTCATCAGACTCCGGGATTCGTCGGATGGGACTTCTCCGAGAGGGTTGTCCACACGTTTCATAGGGAGTCCGGTGTTAGCCTGATTGATAGGAATTTCACCGGGTCATAGAGATGTTGTACTTTGGGTTACTCCACCCGGATGCACTCCGTAAAATGAACTCAGATAATATTGTTTGTTCAACGCTAACAGCTAACATAAAACTGCTATAGAACTGTTTATATGTTTTATGTTTCACAGTTATAGTCAAAGTTACAGTTACAGTTACAGTTATAGTTATAGTTATAGACAGTTAACAGAAAGTGGTCCTAGGTTTCCCCTCGATCATTGAGTTATACAGTTACAGGTAGTTACAGTGATAGTTACAGATAGGTTACAGTTACAGTTATAGGCGGGTTACAGTTATAGTCATAGTTAGAGATATAATTACAGACAGATTCACAGTCATAGGCAGATACATACCCTTTGAGGATAAAGTAAAGACTTGGCGATTATAGGAAATCCCCAAGATTGCCAAGGTAGGCATGGCGACCCTAGGTTCCCTGAGGTTGCCAACAGTTGGTTGGGCTGGAGCTCACTGAGACATTATGTCTCATCCCATTCCTTCTGGTGCAGGTTTACAGGTAAGTCAGAGGTTCGTGATGGAGATCTTCATAGAGATACTGGATGGAGTACAGCTGCTCGTCGTGTACCAGCTCAGGAGCGTTTTGGACATTTGTTTAAGTATTGTAATAGTAATGGATTATTTGTACATACGAGTAAACTTGTATTAATTCATTGTGATGTATTATTATTAGTGAAATTTTTAAATGTATCCAGTATCAGTTTAACGCGCATGCTAATATACTAGTTAAAGTTAGTATGGGTGTTACAATTGGTATCAGAGCAGGTCGATTTAGACCGTGCCATGGGTCATTTAAGATTCAATAAAAGTAGTGGAATCATTGGGTTCCGGATGTTGTTCTAAATGTCACATCTAGTTGAGCCTGATCAACTCAGTCTAGTATATGACAGTTAGGATAAATATCCGAGAGCTGAATGTGACCAAGGAGTAAAGAAGTGTACGAAGGGTGAAGATTTAAGCGTCAGATTTTTAAGATGAAATTGGCAGTATTTAATGCCAAAGGATGGTTCTCTAACAGTGAATTAACTGAGCCAGTTAATGGCAAAGTTTCAGGAATATAAGAGGTATTAAAGAGTAAGGTCAAGTACCTTAACTAGCTGGACGCATCATTGAGCGATGCCTTCTCCGAGGAGATGTGTAGAGTAAAGAATTATGGAATACTCTAAGAAATGATTTGGAATCTTAACGGGAACCGTGATTTGGAAAGTTAAAGTGAATGGTAGAATAAAGTTTTAATTCCGGGTGCAGAGGTGAAGAATTACGGTACTAAACCCAGCGACTTGGAATAAGGAATGATCGGTTAATTGTTGGAAGCTCAGGACTTCCAGTAAGGATATAGTGTGTAAGGATGGAAGGACTTGCGCACTTGGGACGGATGAGATCTTAACATCCGACAGGTAAGAGACTTATTCAGGGATTAAGTGAATATTGGACAGAGGAAACAGATTATCTTCCATTGTTATGGGTCATCAAGATGCTTTGTATGAGGAACGCAAGCTTAGCGAGAAGTGAAGGAAACCCCCGGTAAGGGTATGAAGTATAGAATGAATCTTATGTTGTCAGATTAAAGCAGACCGGTTTCGAGGATTAAGCAGGAAGATCGTCACTAACGTACAAGTTATGGTTAAAGTTATGGTTGAAGTTAAGGAGTCCTATGTTTTATTTTAAGGGGTGTAACATGTGTTTGGGCTTACAGGAGAGCCGGTAAAAGGTGAGTCTTACCGAGACGGATTATTTCCGGAGAAACCCGAGGAGTAACCAAGAGATATGATAGAGTTATGTGGATCTAAGTTGTATTGGAAAAGGGTCGTGAATGTGAAATCCTTGCGGATAATTATAGGACGGAACTCGATTCATAATATGAAGAGTAAAGCTAGAACCAGCGTATAAGTTGTTTTGATAGGAGCATTGTTGAGCTCGTAATTATTGCTAAAGACTGTTTACATGTTTTGGCATATTTTCGTGAAAGTAAGAATATGGTTTATATCCGGAAGGAAACATAAAGTCAAGTGTCGATCAATCAGTAAGTTAAACAGGTGGATTAAACCACAAGAGAAATTATGATGTAAGATGGTCATGTATGGTAATTACAAGTTATAAAGTCAAAGGATTGGCCAAGGAGATTTTATATGGTAATAGTGGTGTCTTCTATCTCAAGGTGAATTGTTTAAATCAGAGTTGCGCAGCGGAGAAGTAATCCAATAATGAGTTAACAGACAATTCAAAGCTGAAGTTTAGAGAAAAAGGATGTTTGTGAAGTCCTTGCCAGATGAATTATAGGAAAGGTGTTCAGAGATTAATTCTCAAGCTACAGAATATGTGTAAGTAGTGATGACTCGAACTTATCATCAGTGCTAACAGGAAATTTTAAGAGATAAGTCGAGGAATGCTTCGGGCCTCGAAACTCATGAGATAAGGGAATCGAAGCGGTTGAGAAATTTAAAGGATGTGTTTTTAGCACAATAAGTACAGGGCGAAGGAAGCCACATTTATTACGGTAATCTAGCTGTTTTAACTCAGTACCTCCAAGTTGATTTGAATAATAAGTTTTACCAAGAGAATTGATTATGAGGTTATTCCACATCGTACCCATGTTATGCTAGCATGTCGCATGTAACAGGTTATGATTAGTATTATGTATACTGATCAGGCAGAGATTATGCTACTTAGATAGTAGTGTAACATATTTATAGTCATGAGACATGTATTAGTAATCGTGGTACGCACTCAGTAATGTTTTAACAGGAAAGTCTTAAGCAGAACAGGTTTGTTGTTACCGAACAAATCTTAGTTGAGGAGTTCAGAAATTCTTGAACTTAATGTTAATAGTTAAAGGAAGGAAATGTTTTACACGGATCAGAGGATTTCTCATAGTTTACAGTAAAAGGCTACGTGAATTAAAGTTATGAAATAAAGGATTAAGAGTTTAAGAGTGCTATTTTGATAGCGATCAGAATAGAGTTTTCTTTTAGAAAACAGGGTAGGTCCTTGGACAAAATAAGTTATAACGTCAATGGGACGTAATCATAGTTACGTATGGGATTGTAGATACTCAAGAATACAAGCATGAGTTAAGAGTAAGAAGAGTGACCTTAGTTGGCGTGGTATTGTCTCGAGTATGTTATGACTAAGTATGATGTCCCATTAGTTGGACAATGATGATGCGACGTATTGTGTACCCGATAGTAGAGTACACGTACTCGATCATGTGTGGAAGCTATGTGCTATGGACAGTATTATATGATGGTATGTGAGACGGCTTATGCCACACGTCACTTATACTAGACTTTCATAAGTTTGAAATTATTGGCAAAGAAAGTATTAATCCCATGAGTAAGAAATATCTTGATGGTGCAAGATTGTCAGAGTCCTAGAAAGAAGAAAGCTCCTAAAACCTTTGGCTACGCGTTATCGTTGATTAATTAAATCGGAGCACGAGTGGCTCACATGATTTCTCGAGCCTTAAGGTTTCTCGCAGTGGGAATGTGAACAATGTACATGGTTGAGATAATAGTTACGCTAGAATGTCAGAAGAAAGGAACTTGTACCATAAGTTCAGCCACCTCCTCGTATTTTAAATTGTGAAGGTAGTTGTAATAGACTTCACTTCCGTTTGAGAATACTCTATATCAGATGCTTTGCAGTGCAAGACTAATCTATACGAAGAATGATACGAATGTAACAGTAAAAGGTCGTCTTATGAGGCGAGGGTCAAAGACAAGAATTCTTTCGAATTAAAAGTAATGTAATAGATTCCTCGGAAAGTTGGAATAATTGAGGAAAAACATATTGACCCGACGTCTTCAGGTTAAGATTGAACGGTCAATGAAAGAAGAACGGATAGAATTCAGTAAAGGAAATCCAAGACTTAATAATTTTAAATTGGATTTGTAAAGAAATATGTCGAACAGAGATCATAGTCAGATAAGATGGAAATGTTGGTTCAGATAACCATACGTCCTAATAGGTAATAGTTATGTATTATACGTCCGACCTTTCGGCCGGAAAGAGATTGTCATATGTTTTGACTTACAGAGATGGAAATTATGGCTAAAGAACAAGTTTTAACCAGTATGGTTTAATCGGGGTGCTTGACTAATCTACATGTCAAACCCTAGTGTTGCCAAGGAATCCCAATAAGTAAAAAGGAATTGGAGATGTTTATAGTAGAGAAAGAGGTAGAAAGGATTTATCTTTTCAGGATCTCATAAGGATTATCTAAATTTCGAGGACGAAATTTCTTTTAAGGGGGGTAGAGTGTAATATCAAGCTTAAGCGTGACTTTTAACAGTATCACAGGAATTAAACGAATGGAATGGCATAATTGTAATTATGGAAGAGGAGGATTTATATAAGTGGGATATGAGATATTTCTCATTTATCCTCATCCTCTCTCTCTCTCTAAAATATGAGTTTCTTCCTCCCTCTCTCTCTAATTTTCGTGCATCATCATCATCACTACCAACCTCCTAATTATCATCCAATCTTGTGGATTAATGGCTAGAAAGCTTGGTTTAAGGAGTTGGAACAAGAAGAAGTTAAAAAAAAGCAAGAAAAGAGCAAGAGATCAAGCTAGGGTTTTGAAGCTTGAGCATAACCAGCACCAAATCAGTTTGAGGTGAGCTCCCTAGGGGTTTTTAGAACTCCCTTTGAGAGAATTATAGTGAAATTCTTCTTATGTCAAGTTTTATAGTGTTTTTACCCTAATTCCTTTTACTTGCTAATTCCTTGCTCATATATGTTTTAAACTATCAATTTGTAATAGAAAATCATTCCTAGCATGTTTGGGATGTTTGGGTAACTTGGATTGAGCAAAAATGGTGGAAAAACATGATTTTTAACAAGTTTTGAACTGTCATCGTCGCTACAGCGACCAGCCGTCGCTACAGCGACCAGCCGTTGCTACAGCGACCAGACAGCTTGGATTTCTGCCTACGGTCGCTTCAAGCGACCAGCCGTCGCTACAAGCGAGCAGTGCTTTTTTCAGACTTTTACCTACAGTCACTGTAGCAACAGGCCGTGGCTATAGCGACAGCATCAGGACAGCACTTGACAGCTTTGCTGTTTTGGGCATTCTGGTGCGCGTGGGCATGGTTTTTCACTCCCGTTTTCTCCAGAAACATTTTAGAAACATTATCCACCATTTTAACCCATCCAAAAAGGCTTCCAATGGTTGAAAGATTATAGGAGCAAGGAATATGCAAGGCATGGGAAATACGAGAACAATGGTTATTTGAATAGGAAAGCTTTAAGTACGGCATATGATAACGATATGTCGAATCCTTTGATAGGAAAACATGAATCATAGTATGAGTGCAAGGATTTAATGGATAGATTCCTTGCACATGAGTTGTTACTCTTAAGGAAAAGCATATGACTTGGATAAGTCAAGAACCTATTTTAGGTGAACAAGGTTATAGATGTATTCGGATTAGAATACAAGAGTAATAGGAATGCTTCGGCATTTGAAGTTACAGATAAGATTATAGTGTTAGTTCTCCAACAATTATAGGTGGCTTATGAGAACGATAAGCCAAGAATTCATAAGTTATAGGTTAAGAGTTACAGGATTGCTATTATATGTTTAAAGTAACAGTTATGTATATTTATATATCAAAGTTAAAGAATCAAAGATCAAAGATATTGGCGTGCTTGCACGTTTCACAGTCATAGGGCGTGTTCATCAGACTCCGGGATTCGCCGGATGTGACTTCTCCGAGAGGGTTGTCCACACGTTTCATAGGGAGTCCGGTGTTAGCCTGATTGATAGGAATTTCACCGGGTCATAGGGATGTTGTACTTCGGGGTTACTCCACCCGGATGCACTCCGTAAAATGAACTCAGATAATATTGTTTGTTCAACGCTAACAGCTAACATAAAACTGCTATAGAATTGTTTATATGTTTTATGTTTCACAGTTATAGTCAAAGTTACAGTTACAGTTACAGTTATAGTTATAGTTATAGACAGTTAACAGAAAGTGGTCCTAGGTTTCCCCTCGATCACTGAGTTATACAGTTACAGGTAGTTACAGTGATAGTTACAGATAGGTTACAGTTACAGTTATAGGCGGGTTACAGTTATAGTCATAGTTAGAGATATAATTACAGACAGATTCACAGTCATAGGCAGATACATACCCTTTGAGGATAAAGTAAAGACTTGGCGATTATAGGAAATCCCCAAGATTGCCAAGGTAGGCATGGCGACCCTAGGTTCCCTGAGGTTGCCAACAGTTGGTTGGGCTGGAGCTCACTGAGACATTATGTCTCATCCCATTCCTTCTGGTGCAGGTTTACAGCTAAGTCAGAGGTTCGTGATGGAGATCTTCATAGAGATACTGGATGGAGTACAGTTGCTCGTCGTGTACCAGCTCAGGAGCGTTTTGGACATTTGTTTAAGTATTGTAATAGTAATGGATTATTTGTACATACGAGTAAACTTGTATTCATTCATTGTGATGTATTATTATTAGTGAAATTTTTAAATGTATCCAGTATCAGTTTAACGCGCATGCTAATATACTAGTTAAAGTTAGTATGGGTGTTACAGTTCATAAGTTATAGGTTAAGAGTTACAGGATTACTATTATATGTTTAAAGTAACAGATATGTATATTATATGATCAAAGTTAAAGAATATTATATCACAGTCATAGGCATGTTCAGCAGACTCCGGGATACGCCAGATGGGACTTCACCGAGAGGGTTGTCCACATGCAATTTCATAGGGAGTCCGGTGTTAGCCTGATATGATAGGAATTTCACCGGTTCATAGGGAGATGTCCTCGGGGTTACTCCACGCGGGCCGCACTCCGTAAAATGAACTCAGATAATATTGTTTGTTCAACGCTAACAGCTAACATAAAACTGCTATAGAACTGTTTATATGTTTTATGTTTCACAGTTATAGTCAAAGTTACAGTTACAGTTACATTTATTGTTATAGTTATAGACAGTTAACAGAAAGTGGTCCTAGGTTTCCCCTCGATCACTGAGTTATACAGTTACAGGTAGTTTACAGTGATAGTTACAGATAGGTTACAGTTACAGTTATAGGCGGTTTACAGTTATAGTCATAGTCAGAGATATAATTACAGACAGATTCATAGTCATAGGCAGATAAATACTCTTTGAGGATAAAGTAAAGACTTGGCGATCATAGGAAATCCCCAAGATTGCCAATGTAATATCCCGCTTAGAAGTATCAGTTAAACGTGTTAAAAACTTCATGAGCAAGCAATGGCAAGGTTGTAATTAGAGGAGTGGCATAGTTGTAAATAGAGGGAAAGTAACTATTTCGATAAATATGAATTTTCCAAGTTAATCCTCATATTTCTAGTAAAGGAAAAACTGATTTTTCTTCCCCCTCTCCCTCACTTTTGCGCCCTCCATCTTCACTCCATCATCATCATCATCAATCATCAACCCTTAATCTAGTAAACTCCTCCCCAAACTCTTGTGTGGCAAGCAAGCTTGTGTTGGTGAATTTTGGAGCAAGAAGAAGAAGGAAAGTCAAGGAATAGAAGTTTTCTTGAGTAGAGACTTTGGAGCTTGAAGCTAGGGTTTGGATTCTAAACTTAGCAAGCATCTTTTGGGGTTAAGGTGAGCTCCTAGAGGGTTTTAGAACCCACTTTGCTTAAGCTTTGAAGTTTATAGTTATATGAGTAAGTTTGAGACTTATAGAACCCTAGTTCTCCTTTTGATGAAATTACATGATCTCATATGTTATAAGCTGATTATATGTCTTAGAAATAGGCCTTAAGCTGTATGATGTTTGAGTGTGTTTGATTGTGCCAAGAATGGTGAAAATTATGCTTTGAAACTGCTCTATGCTGTCCAACTGCAGGTAAAATCGTGTCACGATTCTGCAACCGTGTCACGATTTTACAGGCAGAACATAACACGATTTCTGGGCATGAAATCGTGACACGATTCCAAAATCGTGTCACGATTTTGAAGGGGGACAGAACATGTTGTTTTTCAACTTTTCTTGCACCATTCCAGCCGTCCAATACTACTTCAAACTCATTAAGCAACGTGCAATGGCTATGTACCTCTTTTAAGTGTTAAAGGACCTATCCCTTAGAGAATGAATAGATCATTAGGAAAGGCTTATAGCTTGTTAAGTTGAGACCCTATATCAGGTGATTAAAGTTATAGACGTATCCTTTTGGGATACATAAGCAATGGGAAATGTAACACCCATATAGCGATTGCCTAGGATCTCTTACGAGTATTAAAATTTTGTACCGGATACATTAAATACAATACAGAAAGTTGTTAAATAATTATACAATACATAAGTCTTCAATACAATCCATAATCCGATACAAACATTCTCCATGATATACATCATTTATATACAAAAATCCATGTAATAAAACATAAGCAGCACGATCAATCCATAGCTTTCTCTTTACCTTTACGTCGTGCTACCTGCGAAGAACCTGCACCAGAAGGAAAGGGATGAGACATAACGTCTCAGTGAGCTCCTACCCTACCTACTGTTGGCAACCACGGGGGTAACCTAGGGTCGCCGTGCCTACTCTTGGCAATCTTGGGGATTCCTACGATCGCCATCATTCTTTGCTAACTTCGCGACCAAGGGAAAAACCTAAGGTCGCTACATGTCTCTATCATATCTCATCATATGCTATCTTTAACTTAACTTGTACTTAGTGATCAAGGGGAATTATCTAATGATCACTTCTCGTTCACTAGGAACTAACTGTCATATTCTCAATATAAATATACATAATCATCTTCATATCTTATGTTAGAAGTTAGCGTTGAACAATCAATAATTATCTGAGTTCATTTTACGGAGTGCATCCAGGTGGAGTAACCCCAGAATACATCTCCCTTCTTACCGGTGAAATTCCTATCATATCAGGCTAACACCGGACTCCTCTTACTTTGTGTGGCTGCCTTCGCGAGCGGTTACTTCACCGTCCCAGCTGCCATTTAAGGCGGTACTTCACGGGGACCCCCTGTATACTAACTAACGAGCAGACAGGAGACACATTAAATTTATAGACTTGGATGTGCAGCTGCCCTCACGAGCGGTAACTTCACCGTTCCGGCTGCCATTTAAGGCGGTAACTTTACAGGAACCCCTCGTATACTAACTAACGAGCATACGAGAGACACATCAAGCCCATCTTATAATTTAATTCTCATTCTTTAAAATAATAAGGCTTGAATACTTAACCTATAAAAGGTTCCTTAATTCTCGTCTTAAGTACTTATGCATACTTCAAAACTTTCTATAACTTAGGCTTACTAATGTATTCTTAAGGAGACAACCTCCCAAAACCTAAACTTGTAAACTCATGGTCTTAGGCTTATTGTTCTCTTAAGCCTTTGCTTGATTATTAGCAACATTCCATAGCTTAATAACCTCTCTATATCAACTTATGGATTAAGGTATCCATCTCTCAATTATTGTACCTTACCTCATCCTACATTGGTCTATACATCCTCTAAAATAACATGCAATTCGGTGGCCAAATTGGCCAATTCGGTGGCCGATTTTCTGCGAACCAAAAATGGAGATTTTGCTGTCAAATTCGGTGGCCGAATTTGGCCATTCGGTGGCCGAATTGCAACTGTTCAAAACGTGAATTTCACAGTTTTGGCTAATTCAGGCATACTCAAACACCATAACAGCTTAAAGGATCATTTTCTAAGACTTATAGACAGATTACAACATGATTTATCAATGAATTATCAAGCAAAAGAAGTTAGGATACAATTCTAAACTTTAACTCAAATTTGTAAACTTCCACTAAACTTACTCAAAGCGGGTTCTAAAACCCTGTGGAGCTCACCTTAATCCTCAATTGGTGCTTGCTAGCTTCTAAACTCCAAATCCTAGCTCCAATCTACTCTTCTCTTGATTTCTTCCTTGTTTCTCCTCTTCTTTCTTTTGCTCTAGTCTTTCCAAACACAAGCTTGCTTTGCAAGATTTTCCCACAAGAACTAGGATGAAGCTTACTAGATTGTGGCAATTTAGGGAGGAGGGCGTGTGACTAATGGGAAGGAGGGAGATGAGCTGGTTTTTGGTAGAGTGAAGAGAAGAAGAAAATGGTAATGGGATAAATATCTTGTTCCATTTTAAAATAATCCCCCCCTCATCCAATATTTACCATAATGCCCTGCCACACAATTAATAAATTGCCACGCTTCTTAATTAACTTCTAACACTGATAATAATTACTTCTAAGCAGGATATTACAATCTACCCCCCTTAAAGAAATTTCGTCCTCGAAATTTAGAATTTACCTGAAAATAGATGCGGATAATTCTCTTGCATCTCTGACTCTAGCTCCCACGTAGCTTCGCCGTCGGGAGAACCTTTCCAAACCACCTTAACAATAGGAATTTCTTTGTTCCGCAAAGATTTAACATCACGATCAATTATCTGATCTGGCTCGGGTTGGAAGGTTAAATCTGATCTCAAATTAATACTGTCCAGCTCCACTGGTTGAAAAGGATCGGGAATGAACTTCCTCAGTTGAGAGACGTGGAAAACATCATGCAAACCTGACATAGCCGGTGGCAGCGCTAACTGATAAGCTGCTGGACCGACGCGTCTAAGTATCTGAAATGGTCCAACATACCTTGGACAAAGTTTCTTGGTTCTGAAAGCTCCTCTTAATCCCAACTTGGGTGTGACCTTGAGAAATACATGATCTCCTTCTTCAAATTCCAAAGGCCTTCGCCTTTTATCTGCATAACTTTTCTGGCGACTTTGGGCTACTCTCATCTTATCCTGAATGGATTTGATCTTTAGGGTCGTCTCCTGAATTATTTCTGGTCCCAAAATACTCTTGTCTCCAACCTCAGCCCAACAAAGTGGGGTTCTACATTTCCTACCGTACAAAGCTTCATATGGTGCCATTCCAATGCTAGAATGGTAACTATTGTTGTAAGAAAATTCAATCAATGGTAGGTGATTGTTCCAACTTCCTCCATCTTCTAGGATACATGCACGTAACATATCCTCTAACGTCTGAATAGTCCTCTCTGATTGTCCGTCTATTTGAGGATGATGGGACGTGCTCATCTTTAATCTTGTCCCCAAAGCCTTCTGAAAAGCTTTCCAAAAATGAGATGTGAAGATCGGATCTCTATCAGATACAATACTAACAGGAACACCATGGAGTTTCACAATCTCTGAGATAAATAATTCAGCATACTGAGAGGCTCGGTAAGTAGTCTTAACCGGCAAGAAATGAGCTGACTTGGTTAAACGGTCCACTATTACCCAAATGGAGTCATGTCCTCGTTGTGTTCGAGGTAATCCACTTACAAAATCCATTGTTATCCCTTCCCATTTCCATTGAGGTATCTCCAAAGGTACTAACATTCCTGCAGGCCTTTGATGTTCAATCTTCACCTGCTGACACACAATGCATCGTGACACAAATTCCGCAATATCCCTTTTCCTGCTAGGCCACCAATAATCTTTCTTCAAGTCTTAATACATCTTGGTGGTACCTGGATGAATACTAAAACTGCTCTTGTGCGCCTCCTCTAAGATCAACCTTTTCAACTCCGCATCACTCGGAACATAAATTCTTCCTTCAAACAGTAAAGTTCCATCATGGGCTAAAGAAAACTCCGGTTGGTCAATTTTCCTTTGAAGATCCATATCCATAGTTTGCGCTTGTACAATACGAGGTCGTAGATCGCATGAAATCTCTAACTTGTTCAACAAGATGCCACCATCCAACTCGGTAACATGGAGGTTAAGATCTCTAAACTTTTCATATAGTCCACATGTATGCATCATCACCTCAGCTTTAACTAAAGCCTTTCGGCTCAAAGCATCCGCTACTACATTTGCTTTTCCTGGGTGGTACTTCAGATCAAAATCAAAATCCTTCAAGTATTCCATCCATCGCCTTTGCCTCATATTTAAATCTCGTTGATCAAACAAATACTTCAAACTTTTGTGATCACTAAACAAATCAAACTGCGCACCATACAAATGATGTCTCCATATCTTCAATGCAAAAACTATGGCTGCTAACTCAAGATTATGGGTGGGATAATTCTCTTCATGAGTCTTGAGCTGTCTGGATGCATAAGCTATCACATTCTCCCCTTGCATAAGAACACTACCCAGTCCTTTAGAGGATGCATCGCAGAAAACGGTGTATCTCCTTTCAGGATCTGGTATTTCCAACACGGGTGCTTTAGTCAATTTCCTCTTTAAAACTCTGAAGCTCTCTTCACATTCTTCGTCCCAAATAAAGGGCACATCTTTTCTGGTGAGGCGTGACAGGGGTAAAGCAATCTGAGAAAACTTCATGATAAACCTTCGATAGTAACCTGCCAAGCCTAGAAAGCTCCTGACTTCAGCCACATTCTTGGGTCTTTCCCAACTGAGAACGGCTTCAAATTTAGACGGATCAACGGCTACTCCTCCTTGAGAAATAACGTGACCCAGAAACTTAATCTCGGATAACCAGAACTCACACTTGCTGAACTTAGCATACAACTGTTTGTCTCTGAGGACATTCAAAACAATTCTCAAGTGTTGAGCATGCTCATGTGGATCCTTGGAATAGATCAAAATGTCATCTATGAAAATCACCACAAATTGATCGAGGTAAGGCTGAAATATCCTGTTCATATAATCCATAAATACTGCTGGAGCATTGGTTACACCGAAAGGCATAACCAGAAATTCATAGTGCCCATAACGCGTTCGAAACGCCGTTTTAGACACATCTGAAGATTTAATACGAATCTGATGATAACCTGATCGAAGATCAATCTTAGAAAATACCGTTGCTCCCTTGAGATGATCTAGGAGATCATCAATCCTTGGCAAAGGATACTTGTTCTTAATAGTCACTTTATTCAGTTGGCGGTAGTCTATACACAGCCTCATGCTTGCATCTTTCTTCTTGACTAACAAAACTGGAGCACCCCAAGGTGACACACTAGGCCTGATAAAATGCTTCTGGATTAACTCTTCGAGTTGAGATTTCAGCTCTTTAAGCTCTGTTGGTGACATTCTATACGGTTCCACAGATACCGGCTCCGCTCCTGGAATCAAATCAATAGAAAACTCCACCTCACGCTCTGGAGGTAGACTAGTTACTTCTGAAGGAAAAACATCCAAGTACTCGTTCACAACAGGAATATCACTGGGACATAGTTCTGGTTCTGAAGTCACAGTGAGCATAACATAAAATCCTCTATCTTGGGCACAAATAAATTGGATTAACTGGTGGGTGCGGTTAATCAATTCAGACAAAGCCACACCTTCCGCCGTATCACTGGTCGGCATATAAATACTCTTCTCAGAACATCCAATGTACACATGGTTGGCGGAAAGCCAATCCATGCCTAAGATCACATCAAGTTGCTCCATCGGGAGACATACTAAATCAACATAATAAGTCTTACTAGACACAGTGATAGGACAGTTTTCACAAACATAACTTGCCTCAATTCCGCCTTCAGTAGCGGTAGATACTATCATTGGAGGATTCAATGGAGACAAAGGTAATTGCAGCGTCTCTACACATTTATATGAAATAAAAGAACAAGTAGCGCCGCAATCAAAAAGAACTTTGACTGGATATGAACCAAGATAACACATACCGGCAATCAAATCTTCATTGGCCAGAGCCTTTGCGCCATCAAGGGAATATACTCTGCCTCTACTAGTAGTAGTTCCTTTGGCTGCTCCTTTACTACGCCTATTCGGGCAATCATACACGAGATGTCCGGGTTGTTTACACCCATAACAGACACCCATGCCTAACATGCACTCTCCTTTGTGATTCTTCCCACACTTCTTGCAAGCAGAATAAGCTAAGGGCGAACCGGATTATTTTCCTCTTTGCGGGGATCCTTTAGGCTTAAGCTTGTCATGATATTTATCCGGCATCCTGCTCTTCCTTCTTTCAAAAGCTGCTGATCTCTCTTTCGAGGTCTTTGCAAGTCCTGCTTCAACCACTAAACTGTCATGCACCAATTCATCGTAACTTGCAGTTCTTTGCAGACTCACTGCAGTGTCGATCTCGCCTCTTAAACCTCGTCTATATTGGTTCATCTTCCATACCTCATTCTCAGCATACTCATTATGTGTGGAATAATAGGACAGCTCTTCAAACTTTTTAGTAAACTCGATGACTGACATGCCACCTTGTTTCAATTCAAGGAACTCCTGTTCTTTCTTTACTTTGTATGACATCGGTATGTACTTCTCTAGCATTGCTTCTTTGAAATTCTCCCAATTAATCTCAATGTCATTTGCTATCATTCGGCGTTGAGCAGATTCCCACCAATCTTCTGCTGCGCATCTGAACTGATTGGTAGCCAACAATACCTTATTCTCTTCTGGGCACTCCACCATCCGGAACACTTTCTCAATTTGCTTTAGCCACCTCTTGGCCTCCGGAGGTTCACCTTCCCCATTAAACTCAGGAGGGTGGTTTCTATTAAATTCCCGGTAACACGGGTTTGCCACGACTGGCGGTGGTGTCTGCTGCTGAGCACCTTGCCCTTGGTGCATCATCTGCATCCATTCATGTTGAGCCTGAGCCTGTTGTTGGGCTTGCTGCTGCATCATAAGCATCATTTGCTGATGCTGTAACGCAGCTTGAGCCTGCTGCTCTTGGTACTGTTGCTGCAACGCCTGCTGCTGTTGCATCATTTGAGCCCAAAAATTCATATTAGGATCTCCTCCGGCTTCTTCAGCATTGGCCTGATTTACTCTAGGCCTCCCAGGACCTCTTCTTCTCCCGAACATTGTATCCTAACTGTCATACACAAGTCAAAGTGATCAGTTTCAACCAGATATAACATTTAGAATAATGTCCTGGATCCAAGAGATCCACAACTTGGATTGTATTTTAATGACCCAAGGCACGGTCTGAATCGACCTGCTCTGATACCAAATTGTAACACCCATATAGAGATTGCCTAGGATCTCTTACGAGTATTAAAATTTCATACCGGATACATTAAATACAATACAGAAAGTTGTTAAATAATTATACAATACATAAGTCTTCAATACAATCCATAATCCGATACAAACATTCTCCATGATATACATCATTTATATACAAAAATCCATGTAATTAAACATAAGCAGCACGATCAATCCACAGCTTTCTCTTTACCTTTACGTCGTGCTACCTGCGAAGAACCTGCACCAGAAGGAAAGGGATGAGACATAACGTCTCAGTGAGCTCCTACCCTTCCTACTGTTGGCAACCACGGGGGTAACCTAGGGTCGCCGTGCCTACTCTTGGCAATCTTGGGGATTCCTACGATCGCCATCATTCTTTGCTAACTTCGCGACCAAGGGAAAAACCTAAGGTCGCTACATGTCTCTATCATATCTCATCATATGTTATCTTTAACTTAACTTGTACTTAGTGATCAAGGGGAATTATCTAATGATCACTTCTCGTTCACTAGGAACTAACTGTCATATTCTCAATATAAATATACATAATCATCTTCATATCTTATGTTAGAAGTTAGCGTTGAACAATCAATAATTATCTGAGTTCATTTTACGGAGTGCATCCAGGTGGAGTAACCCCAGAATACATCTCCCTTCTTACCGGTGAAATTCCTATCATATCAGGCTAACACCGGACTCCTCTTACTTTGTGTGGCTGCCCTCGCGAGCGGTTACTTCACCATCCCAGCTGCCATTTAAGGCGGTACTTCACGGGGACCCCCTGTATACTAACTAACGAGCAGACAGGAGACACATTAAATTTATAGACTTGGATGTGCAGCTGCCCTCACGAGCGGTAACTTCACCGTTCCGGCTGCCATTTAAGGCGGTAACTTCACAGGAACCCCTCGTATACTAACTAACGAGCATACGAGAGACACATCAAGCCCATCTTATAATTTAATTCTCATTCTTTAAAATAATAAGTCTTGAATACTTAACCTATAAAAGGTTCCTTAATTCTCGTCTTAAGTACTTTTGCATACTTCAAAACTTTCTATAACTTAGGCTTACTAATGCATTCTTAAGGAGACAACCTCCCAAAACCTAACTTGTAAACTCATGGTCTTAGGCTGATTGTTCTCTTAAGCCTTTGCTTGATTATTAGCAACATTCCATAGCTTAATAACCTCTCTATATCAACTTATGGATTAAGGTATCCATCTCTCAATTATTGTACCTTACCTCATCCTACATTGGTCTATACATCCTCTAAAATAACATGCAATTCGGTGGCCGAATTGGCCAATTCGGTGGCCGATTTTCTGTGAACCAAAAATGGAGATTTTGGTGGCCGAATTGCAACTGTTCAAAACATGAATTTCACAGTTTTGGCTAATCCAGGCATACTCAAACACCATAACAGCTTAAAGGATCATTTTCTAAGACTTATAGACAGATTACAACATGATTTATCAATGAATTATCAAGCAAAAGAAGTTAGGATACAATTCTAAACTTTAACTCAAATTTGTAAACTTCCACTAAACTTACTCAAAGCGGGTTCTAAAACCCTGTGGAGCTCACCTTAGTCCTCAATTGGTGCTTGCTAGCTTATAAACTCCTAAATCCTAGCTCCAATCTACTCTTCTCTTGATTTCTTCCTTGTTTCTCCTCTTCTTTCTTTTGCTCTAGTCTTTCCAAACACAAGCTTGTTTTGCAAGATTTTCCCACAAGAACTAGGATGAAGCCTACTAGATTGTGGCAATTTAGGGAGGAGGGCGTGTGACTAATGGGAAGGAGGGAGATGAGCTGGTTTTTGGTAGAGTGAAGAGAAGAAGAAAATGGTAATGGGATAAATATCTTGTTCCATTTTAAAATAATCCCCCCCTCATCCAATATTTACCATAATGCCCTGCCACACAATTACTAAATTGCCACCCTTCTTAATTAACTTCTAACACTGATAATAATTACTTCTAAGCGGGATATTACAGGAAAGCTTTGGCAATCATAGTTACAGATAGGTTTATAGTGTTGGTTCTCCAACGATCATAGGTGGCTTATGAGAACGATAAGCCAAGAATCATAGGTTATAGGTTATATGTTACAGGAATGTTATACGATTATAGTACTGATTATATGATTATATGTCAAAGTTAAAGAATTAATCAAAGATAATGGCGTGCTCGCACGTTTCACAGTCATAGGGCGTGTTCATCAGACTCCGGGATTCGCCGGATGGGACTTCTCCGAGAGGGTTGTCCACACGTTTCATAGGGAGTCCGGTGTTAGCCTGGTTGATAGGAATTTCACCGGGTCATAGGGAGATGTACTTCGGGGTTACTCCACCCGGATGCACTCCGTAAAATGAACTCAGATTAATTGTTTGTTCAACGCTAACAGCTAACATAAAACACTTTATTGTACTATGTTTTACAGTTATAGTTAAAGTTATAGTCACAGGAAATTTACAGTTACAGGCAGGTCATAGTTAAAGTTATAGGCAGGTTTAAAAGACTTGGCGATTCTAGTTTTCCCCTAAATTGCCAAGGTAGGCATGGCGACCCTAGGTTCCCTGTGGTTGCCAACAGTAGGTTGGGTAGAGCTCACTGAGACATTATGTCTCATCCCATTCCTTCTGGTGCAGGTTCACAGGCAGGATCGCAGTCAGCACGCAACAAGGGTAAGGAGAAGGCTACGGACTGATCGTGCTGTTGTTATATGTTTATAGTTGACTGTATTATATGGATATACTTGTGTTGTATACGTATCAGAGATGTTGTATAAACTTTGGATTGTAATATTACAATGTGATGTAATATTTGTATGAACTTTTATATTGTAAATTAATTTATCCAGTACGAAATTTTAATACTCGTGTAAGATCCTAGGCAATCTTATTATGGGTGTTACAATTTGGTATCAGAGCAGGTCGATTCAGACCATGCCTTGGGTCATTAAAATACAATGCAAGTTTGTGGATCTCTTGGATCCGGGACATTATTCTAAATGTTATATCTGGTTGAAACTTATCACTTTGACTTGTGTATGACAGTTAGGATAATATGTCCGGGAGGTGAAGAGGTCATGGCAGGCCTAGATCGAATCAGGCCAATGCTGAGGAAGCCGGAGGAGACCCTAGTATGAATTTTTGGGCTCAAATGATGCAACAGCAGCAGGCGTTGCAGCAACAGTACCAAGAGCAGCAAGCTCAGGCTGCATTACAGCATCAACAGATGATGCTTATGATGCAGCAGCAAGCCCAACAGCAGGCTCAAACTCAGCATGAATGGATGGAGATGATGCACCATGGACAAGGTGCTCAACAGCAGACACCACCACCAGTAGTGGCTAATCCGTCCTACCGGGAATTTAACAGAAACCACCCTCCTGAGTTTAATGGGGAAGGTGAACCTCCAGAGGCCAAGAGATGGCTCAAGCAGATTGAGAAAGTGTTCCGAATGGTGGATTGCCCAGAAGAAAGTAAAGTTTTGTTGGCTACTAACCAGTTCAGAGGCGCAGCAGAAGATTGGTGGGAATCTGCTCAACGCCGAATGATAGCAAATGACACGGAGATTAACTGGGATAACTTCAAGGAAGCAATGATAGAGAAGTATATCTCGATGTCCTATAAAGTAAAGAAAGAACATGAGTTTCTTGAGTTGAAACAAGGTGGCATGTCAGTCACCGAGTTTACAAAGAAGTTTGAAGAGTTGTCATATTACTCCTCTCACAAAGAGTATGCCGGTAATGAGAACTGGAAGATGAATCAGTATAGGCGTGGGTTGAGAGGTGAAATTGATACAGCAGTGAGCCTTCAAAGGAATACCAGCTATGACGAGATGGTACACGATAGTTTGGTTGCGGAAGCGGGTTTCGCCAAGACCGCTAAAGAGAAAGCTGCAGCATATGAAAAGAGAAAGGGCAAGTTTCAAGATAGGTACCATGAAAATAAGCCGAAGGGTTCTCCTAAGAGGGGTAGGCAGTCGTTTCCACATCAGGCGAGTGCTGCTTGTAAATATTGTGGGAAAATGCATTACGGTGAATGCATGAGGCAAACGGGTGTGTGTTTCGGGTGTAGGCAGCCGGGGCACGTTTTAGCCAATTGTCCAGAAAGAAGAGGTAAAAGTGGAGCTGAAGGTACTACAACAAGTAAGGGTAGAGTGTACTCCCTTGATGGCCAGAAGGCTTTGGCAAATGAAGATTTAATTGCCGGTATGTGTTACTTAGGCCAAACTCCAGTTAAAGTGCTTTTTGATTGTGGTGCAACATGTTCCTTTATTTCTTACAAGTGTGTAGAAGCATTACAGTTGTCTATGTCACCGTTGATACCTCCTATGACGGTATCTACCGCTACTGAGGGCGGAGTTGTAGCTAGTTTTATATGTGAAAATTGCCCGATCACTGTATCTAGTAAGACATACTACATAGATTTGGTGTGTCTTCCCATGATACAACTTGATGTGATCCTAGGAATGGATTGGTTATCTGCTAATCATGTGTATATTGGATGTGCGGAAAAGTGTATTTTTATGCCTACAGATAATACGACTGAAGGTGTGGCTTTATCAGAGTTATTCAACCGCACAGGATAGGGGTTTTTATGTGATGGTTACTGTGACTTCAGAATCAGAACTGAGTCCCAGTGACATTCCCGTTGTCAGTGATTATTTAGATGTCTTTCCTTCTGAGATAAGCAATTTACCCCCAGAACGGGAAGTTGAGTTTTCTATTGATCTCATCCCAGGATCAGAGCCAGTATCAGTGGCGCCTTATAGAATGTCACCGTCAGAGTTAAAGGAATTGAAGTCTCAGTTGGAAGACTTAATACAAAAACATTTTATCAGGCCCAGTGTGTCACCTTGGGGTGCACCAGTGTTGTTGGTTAAGAAGAAGGATGGTAGTATGAGATTGTGCATCGACTACCGTCGGCTGAATAAAGTAACAATAAAGAATAAGTATCCGTTACCGAGGATTGATGATCTTTTGGATCAACTCAAAGGACCCGCAGTGTTTTCAAAGATTGATCTCAGATCAGGATACCACCAGATTCGTATCAAATCGTCAGATGTGTCCAAGACGGCGTTCAGAACACGTTACGGACATTATGAATTTTTGGTTATGCCGTTTGGAGTGACTAATGCTCCAGCTGTGTTTATGGACTACATGAATAGAATTTTTCAGCCCTACCTGGATCAGTTTGTAGTGATCTTCATAGATGATATTTTGATCTATTCAAAGGACTCACAGGAACATGCTCAGCATCTGAGGATCGTTTTGGACATTCTCAGAGAAAATCAGTTATATGCAAAATTCAGCAAATGTGAATTTTGGTTATCAGAAATTCAGTTTTTAGGCCATGTTATCTCTAAAGGAGGAGTGTCAGTAGACTCATCTAAAGTTGAAGTTGTCCTTAATTGGGCCAGACCAGCGAATGTACCAGAAGTTCGGAGTTTCCTGGGTTTAGCAGGTTACTACCGGAGATTTATTATGAGATTTTCACAGATTGCTTTGCCTTTGACACGCCTCACGAGAAAAGATGTGTCTTTCGTCTGGGACGAAGATTGTGAGAAAAGTTTCCGGACTTTGAGAAAGAAGTTATCCAAGGCTCCAGTATTAGCAATACCGGATCCCGAGAAGAAATATGTTGTTTATTGTGATGCGTCCTCTAAAGGACTGGGCAGTGTGCTCATGCAAGAAGGTAATGTAATAGCTTATGCTTCTCGGCAGCTTAAATCTCATGAGGAGAATTACCCTACTCATGACCTTCAATTGGCAGCTATAGTTTTCGCTCTGAAGGTATGGAGGCATCATTTATATGGAGCACAATTCGACTTGTTCAGTGACCACAAAAGTTTAAAGTATTTGTTCGATCAACGGGAACTGAACATGAGACAGAGAAGATGGATGAAATACTTAAAGGATTTTGATTTTGAGTTAAAGTATCACCCTGGAAAGGCGAATGTAGTTGCTGACGCCTTGAGCAGAAAATCTTTGATTAGAGCGGAAGTGCTGATGCACACTTGTGGGTTGTATGAAAAATTTAGAGATCTTAATCTCAGCGTTACGGAGATGGGTGATGGCATTTTGTTGCAAAGATTAGAGGTTACTTGTGATTTGCGATCCCGAATCGCACAAGCTCAAGAATCGGATGTGGATCTTCAGAGGAAGATTGGACAATCAGAGTTTTCAAGGGCATCGGATGGTACTCTGCTGTTTGAAGGCAGAGTTTGTGTTCCTAATGATGCTAATTTAAAAAGATTGATTTTGGAAGAGGCACACAAGAGTAGTTTCAGTATTCACCCAGGTACCACTAAAATGTACCAAGATTTAAAGAAAGATTATTGGTGGCCGGGGATGAAGATCGATATTGCGGAATTCGTATCGCGATGTATTGTGTGTCAACAAGTAAAGATTGAACATCAGAGGCCTGCAGGGATGCTTGTACCATTGGAAATCCCTCAGTGGAAATGGGAAGAGATCTCTATGGATTTTGTAACAGGGTTACCTCGGACTCAACGGGGACATGATTCAATTTGGGTAGTTGTCGACCGGTTAACTAAGTCTGCTCACTTTTTACCGGTTAGGACTACGTACAGGTCTTCTCAGTATGCAGAATTGTTCATAGCAGAGATTGTAAAACTGCATGGTGTTCCAACCAGTATTGTTTCGGATAGAGATCATATCTTTACTTCTCACTTTTGGAAAGCTTTTCAAAAGGCTTTGGGAACAAGGTTAAAGTTGAGTACGTCTCATCATCCTCAAACTGATGGACAATTCGAGAGAACTATACAGACGTTAGAGGATATGCTGCGTGCATGCATCTTAGAGGATGGAGAGAGTTGGAATAATGATCTGCCGTTAATTGAATTTTCTTATAATAACAGTTATCATTCCAGTATAGGAATGGCACCTTATGAGGCACTGTATGGCAGGAGGTGTAGAACACCACTTGGTTGGTCAGAGATTGGAGATAAAAGTATTCTGGGACCTGAGATTATCCAAGACACCACTTTAAAGATTAAATCCATTCAGGATAAGATCAGGACTGCTCAAAGTCGACAGAAGAGTTATGCGGACAAGAGGCGAAGACCTCTAGAGTTCGAAGTAGGAGATCATTTTTTCCTGAAGGTTACTCCTAAGTTGGGACTACGAGGAGTTTTCAGGACAAAGAAATTGAGTCCAAGATTTATTGGGCCATTTCAGATACTTAAACGTGTCGGACCAGCAGCTTACCAATTGGCTCTGCCACCGGCTATGTCAGGATTACATGATGTTTTCCATGTTTCACAGTTAAGGAAGTTCATTCCTGATCCTCACCAACCAGTAGAGTTGGAAACCATCGACTTAAGATCAGATTTGACTTTCCGGCCCGAACCGGAACGGATTATTGAACGTGATGTCAAAGCATTGAGGAACAAAGAGATTCCAATTGTCAAAGTTATATGGAAAGGTTCTCCCTACGGTGAAGCTACATGGGAATTGGAATCAGAGATGATGGAGAGCTATCCGCATCTTTTTACAGGTAATTTCTAAATTTCGAGGACGAAATTTCTTTAAGGAGGGTAGAGTGTAATATCCCGCTTAGAAGTATCAGTTAAACGTGTTAGAAACTTCATGAGCAAGCAATGGCAAGGTTGTAATTAGAGGAGTGGCATAGTTGTAAATATTGGGAAAGTAACTATTTGGATAAATATGAATTTTCCAAGTTAATCCTCTTATTTCTAGTAAAGGAAAAACTGATTTTTCTTCCCCCTCTCCCTCACTTTTGCGCCCTCCATCTTCACTCCATCATCATCATCAATCATCAACCCTTAATCTAGTAAACTCCTCCCCAAACTCTTGTGTGGCAAGCAAGCTTGTGTTGGTGAATTTTGGAGCAAGAAGAAGAAGGAAAGTCAAGGAATAGAAGTTTTCTTGAGTAGAGACTTTGGAGCTTGAAGCTAGGGTTTGGATTCTAAACTTAGCAAGCATCTTTTGGGGTTAAGGTGAGCTCCTAGAGGGTTTTAGAACCCACTTTGCTTAAGCTTTGAAGTTTATAGTTATATGAGTAAGTTTGAGACTTATAGAACCCTAGTTCTCCTTTTGATGAAATTACATGATCTCATATGTTATAAGCTGATTATATGTCTTAGAAATAGGCCTTAAGCTGTATGATGTTTGAGTGTGTTTGATTGTGCCAAGAATGGTGAAAATTATGCTTTGAAACTGCTCTATGCTGTCCAACTGCAGGTAAAATCGTGTCACGATTCTGCAACCGTGTCACGATTTTACAGGCAGAACATAACACGATTTCTGGGCATGAAATCGTGACACGATTCCAAAATCGTGTCACGATTTTGAAGGGGGACAGAACATGTTGTTTTTCAACTTTTCTTGCACCATTCCAGCCGTCCAATACTACTTCAAACTCATTAAGTAACGTGCAATGGCTATGTACCTCTTTTAAGTGTTAAAGGACCTATCCCTTAGAGAATGAATAGATCATTAGGGAAGGCTTATAGCTTGTTAAGTTGAGACCCTATATCAGGTGATTAAAGTTATAGACGTATCCCTTTTGGGATACATAAGCAATGGGAAAGCTTTGGCAATCATAGTTACAGATAGGTTTATAGTGTTGGTTCTCCAACGATCATAGGTGGCTTATGAGAACGATAAGCCAAGAATCATAGGTTATAGCTTATATGTTACAGGAATGTTATACGATTATAGTACTGATTATATGATTATATGTCAAAGTTAAAGAATTAATCAAAGATAATGGCGTGCTCGCACGTTTCACAGTCATAGGGCGTGTTCATCAGACTCCGGGATTCGCCGGATGGGACTTCTCCGAGAGGGTTGTCCACACGTTTCATAGGGAGTCCGGTGTTAGCCTGATTGATAGGAATTTCACCGGGTCATAGGGAGATGTACTTCGGGGTTACTCCACCCGGATGCACTCCGTAAAATGAACTCAGATTAATTGTTTGTTCAACGCTAACAGCTAACATAAAACACTTTATTGTACTATGTTTTACAATTATAGTTAAAGTTATAGTCACAGGAAATTTACAGTTACAGGCAGGTCATAGTTAAAGTTATAGGCAGGTTTAAAAGACTTGGCGATTCTAGTTTTCCCCTAAATTGCCAAGGTAGGCATGGCGACCCTAGGTTCCCTGTGGTTGCCAACAGTAGGTTGGGTAGAGCTCACTGAGACATTATGTCTCATCCCATTCCTTCTGGTGCAGGTTCACAGGCAGGATCGCAGTCAGCACGCAACAAGGGTAAGGAGAAGGCTACGGACTGATCGTGCTGTTGTTATATGTTTATAGTTGACTGTATTATATGGATATACTTGTGTTGTATACGTATCAGAGATGTTGTATAAACTTTGGATTGTAATATTACAATGTGATGTAATATTTGTATGAACTTTTATATTGTAAATTAATGTATCCGGTACGAAATTTTAATACTCGTGTAAGATCCTAGGCAATCTTATTATGGGTGTTACAGCCAAGGTAGGCATGGCGACCCTAGGTTCCCTGAGGTTGCCAACAGTTGGTTGGGCTGGAGCTCACTGAGACATTATGTCTCATCCCATTCCTTCTGGTGCAGGTTTATAGGTAAGTCAAAGGTTCGTGATGGAGATCTTCATAGAGATACTGGATGGAGTACAGTTGCTCGTCGTGTACCAGCTCAGGAGCGTTTTGGACATTTGTTTAAGTATTGTTATAGTAATGGATTATTTGTACATACGAGTAAACATGTATTCATTAAGATGTGGTGTATTATTATTATTGAAATTTTTAAATGTATCAAGTATCAGTTTAACGAACATGCTAATATACTAGTTAAAGTTAGTATGGGTGTTACAGATTCCCTTTAAAAAAAGACCGCTTTTATCACGGAGAGTTCATTGAAAATGGTGTTGAAGTTGGTGATGTTTTTTCTTGCTATTGCTATGGTCCTTTTGGGGAGTGCAAATGGTAGAAGTGGAATCAATATTCCACAAGGAGTTGCATATCCTGATTGGAATTGGTGCATACCAGCACTTTGCCCAAGTAACCCGAAATGTTGCCCTCCTCCTAGTCATACAACACCATGAGATTAAGTTCCATTAATATTAAAATATTATAATAATTAGTTTGGGTCTTAGAAAAGGCTCATTCTCTATGTGATATTTGAAATTATATAATAAATGAGTAATTTTATTCCTTTTGTCTTTTAATTTTTATATTATTTCTATAAATTATATTAAAGTTTAGAACAAATCATTTAGATTAATCTTTTCGATAGTGTATGCGGTAGAGTTTGAAAAACAAAATTAGAGGTGCCAAATTATTTCAAATTTTGTTGGAAAATTTAAATCAATAATAATAATTTTATTTTAGAAGTTTAGTCGTAAATTTTTAATGTAAACACCAATTTGATCATTATAAGAATTAAAAAATATAAAATTATAATATTACACTCATTTTTTTTATGTAAATATTTAAATTTCATTCAGTGTAATAGATAATTTATAATATTTAAGACATTAGATATGTATAAATTGGACAAAATAGATATTATATTTTATAATTATTGTTCTTTTTAATAGAAAAATATTTTTTTAAACGTATGTATTAAATGCATACACACTACAATAAAATAGTCATATTGGATATGACCTCTATTCAAAAATATAATATATTTACTCACATAATTCAAAATTTCCATAATTATGTTTATATCAAATTAATTTAGTCAAAAAAGTAACTAAAACATCTGCCTATAAATAAAGACACATGATTTATCATATCACAAGTAATTAAGCAGTTTGATTCCCTTTAAAAAAAGACCGCTTTTATCACAGAGAGTTCATTGAAAATGGTGTTGAAGTTGGTGATGCTTTTTCTTGCTATTGCTATGGTCCTTTTGGGGAGTGCAAATGGTAGAAGTGAAATCAATATTCCACAAGGAGTTGCATATCCTGATTGGAATTGGTGCATACCAGCACTTTGCCCAAGTAACCCGAAATGTTGCCCTCCTCCTAGTCATACAACACCATGAGATTAAGTTCCATTAATATTAAAATATTATAATAATTAGTTTGGGTCTTAGAAAAGGCTCATTCTCTATGTGATATTTGAAATTATATAATAAATGAGTAATTTTTATTCCTTTTGTCTTTTAATTTTTATATTATTTCTATAAATTATATTAAAGTTTAGAACAAATCATTTAGATTAATCTTTTCGATAGTGTATGCGGTAGAGTTTGAAAAACAAAATTAGAGGTGCCAAATTATTTCAAATTTTGTTAGAAAATTTAAATCAATAATAATAATTTTATTTTAGAAGTTTAGTCGTAAATTTTTAATGTAAACACCAATTTGATCATTATAAGAATTAAAAAAAATAAAATTATAATATTACACTCATTTTTTTTATGTAAATATTTAAATTTCATTCAGTGTAATAGATAATTTATAATATTTAAGACATTAGATATGTATAAATTGGACAAAATAGATATTATATTTTATAATTATTGTTCTTTTTAATAGAAAAATATTTTTTTAAACGTATGTATTAAATGCATACACACTACAATAAAATAGTCATATTGGATATCACCTCTATTCAAAAATATAATATATTTACTCACATAATTCAAAATTTCCATAATTATGTTTATATCAAATTAATTTAGTCAAACAAGTAACTAAAACATCTGCCTATAAATAAAGACACATGATTTATCATATCACAAGTAATTAAGCAGTTTGATTCCCGTTAAAAAAAGACCGCTTTTATCACGGAGAGTTCATTGAAAATGGTGTTGAAGTTGGTGATTGTAACACCCATACTAAATTATCTAGAATATTTAGCATGCGTATTAATCTGATATCGGATACATTAAAATTTACAATAATTAATATATTACAAACCACTGAATGAGTACAATTTGCTCGTTTACATAAATATCCAATTACAACATATTACACGTTCATATACATATATAAAATCTGTCAACCTCCTGAGCTTGCCTTGACGAGCATCTGCACTCCATCCAGCGTCTTCCTGAAGATTTTCATGTGAAAACCACTTGGCTGCCTGGAAACCTGCACCAGAAGGATAGGGATGAGACATAATGTCTCAGTGAGCTCCTACCCTACCTACTGTTGGCAACCACAGGGAACCTAGGGTCGCCGTGCCTACCTCGGCAATCTTGGGGAATACTACGATCGCCAAGTCTCATCTTTACTTATTTCGCGATCAAGGGGAAACCTAGGATCGCGTCATGACTTTATCTTTCTTATACTTGTAATTTACATGATCTTATGCATTTTCATACTCTATTCTTATCTTAGTCTTAAACGTAGTGATCTTGGGGACATCCTATGATCACATCGCGTTCACTAGGAACTATTCATCATGTCTCATATTACATATAAAATATACGTATTCATTTCATATTCGTATTCATCTTTTTCGTATCATAAGTTAGAAGTTAGCGTTAAACAAACAATTATTATCTTGGTTCATTTTACGGAGTGCATCCGGGTGGAGTAACCCCGAAGTACATCTCCCATCATACCGGTGAAATTCCTATCATATCAGGCTAACACCGGACTCCTCTTATCTTTGTGTAGGCAACCCTCTCGGTGAAGCCCCATCCGGCATAATCCGGAGCCTGCTGGACACATCTTGCATGTAGACAACCCTCTCAGAGAAGTCCCATCCGGCGAATCCCGGAGCCTGCTGGACATGCTTAAATCTTTTAACATACGTGTGGACAATCCTCTCGGAAGAGTCCCATCCGGCGTAACCCGGAGTCTGATGAACACGTTTAATATCGTCTTATAACTTACGTGTGGATAGCCCTTTCGGAGAAATCCCATCCGGCATAATCCGGAGTCTGATGAACACGTTATCATATTCTTATCATTAGATTCTTAACTTAAATTCATAAACATATTTATTACGTTTCATAATCTTGTGCATATCTAATGCCTACTTGACTATTCATTCTTAAAACTTAACCTATAAATAGGCTCTTAACTTTGATCATTGAATCACTCTTAATCTCATTAATCCTTAACCTTTGCACTTAAAGGTACGTCTAACACTTATCATACGCTTTGCATACTTAATGTGTCTCTTAAGGGAAACTAATCCCCAATACATAACCTATGAGAAAAGCTTTGAAATCGGTGGCCGAACCCTCCAAATCGGTGGCCGATTTAGTCATTTGCAGGATTCAATTTCTTGCTTCCTAGGCCAAACCAATCCATTCCAAACATACAAACAGCTTATGGGAATAATTACTAAGACATAATGATAGTTAAAAACATACTTGGACATGGGATTAGTAAACAATTAGATTTATGGCATAATTCCTAAATTCAATCTCAACTTATAAAATTCTACTAGCTTACACAAAACGGGTTCTAAACCCTGTGGAGCTCACCTTAAGCTTCGGCTGATGCTTGCTAAGTTCTGGTTACCAAAACCCTTGCTTAATACCACTACTTCCCTTGATTGTTCTTTGTTCTCTTTCTTGTTTCTTCCTCCTTATTCCTCTTGCTCTAAATCTCCAAAGCTTAGCTTGCTTGCAAAGTTTCTTACTAGGTTTTAGAATGAAGTTGATGAGTGTAGGTGGAGAGATGGGGGGGGCGTGTGATCAAGAGGGGAAAGAGGGAGAAGAGTTGAAGTAAGAAGGTTGTAGAATAATGGAGAAAAGATAGTAAGAATTATCTTACTCCTTATTTTAAAAACAATCTCCACATTCCTATTATTTACCAAAAAGCCATTCCACTTATTTTACAAGTTTGCCATGTTTCTTAATCGCGTCTAATACTGATAATTGATACTTATAAACGGGATATTACACTTGCCATATAAATAACCCATTAACTGACAATTTACCAAATTGTCCTTTGCTTAAAACATTTCTGATACATCGTCCAAATATTAATAAATACTCGAGTCTTAGGCGGGATGTTACAATCTACCCCCCTTAAAGAAATTTCGTCCTCGAAATTTAGAATCCACTATCATGTATGAATTAATCTCCCATGTTACTTCCTTCATTAGCCAAGACTCCAGTTCATCTTACTTATCGGAATCCCTTAGATTTCAATTCTATAAGTCGAAGGTATTCGACAATCTTTTCGTTATCTGAGCGACTGATATGTATTACACATTCCTTGCGTAGAAGAATATGAGGTTATCTGAACCATCGCATCCAACTTGTTGACTATGTCCTTGTTCATACACTTCTTGTAACCCAAACTAGAGTTATCCAATCCTAACACTTATACCGAATCTTATAATCTCGTCATAGTCCGCGTAATCTTACTTAGACAACATTAGACTTTCTTATTATCCTCGACAATTCTTATATTCGATCTTTGCCTCATACAACGGCATCCTACATATATGGTTTTACCATAATATACCATTCTTTAATGAGAGTAAAACTACAGCACTACCTCCATTATATAAATACAAGGAGGAGGCATCCTGGTGTGTTACTTTCCATGATCTTAACCATTGCTTCCACTACGGAATTCCTCAAAGACTCGCGAAATCTTACTGATTGCCCGCGTTCTGCTTCGATTGATCTACGACGTTACTTATCTTAATGACTTAGAAATCATCCTTCATACTAGGAGTTTGCCAATCTCCCATCGTTCTTGTCACATCTTATTCTCGTTTTCTTGTCGTAACATAAATGTTTTCTATACCGATAATTCCAAACTCATGGGAGTTTAGTCCAAATGAAGAGTGGCTTAAGTCGTCTCACATATCATTTTATAATATATTTCATAGCATATAACTTACATACATAAGCGAGCACGGGTAAACTATACATTACCTCATCTTTGTCCGACTAACGGGACATTATTCTTAATCTTAACATACTTGAGACACTACCACATCAATTGGGGAAATCTTTCTTACTCTTAACTCATTTCGTAACATCCGGGATTTGCCTTTCAACTGGCTTGCCAGGTTTGCCCCGCCAAAGTTACTCATGTTTATTCTTAAGTATACAACATCCTATAATGTAAATTTACGGTTACAATTCACCAGCGTCACAAACTTATTTCTCGTTTTGGTTGTCAAATTCAAGATTCTTATTTTCAACAGAAAACTCTACTTGATTGCTACCCAAATAGCACACTCAGGCTTTAATCCTTTAGTCATAATCCTGAAATTACGCAGCCCTTTACCGTGGACTACGAGTAACTTTAAATCTACGTAAAAGTTCTCCTTCCTTTACTGGTGAACATTAAGTTCAAGACTTCCGAAATCTTCGGCTAATATAGGTTAACATGACATTGTTACAACATGGAATTAAACTTACTCGCCACTGCATTGTCGTATCTGGTCAAGGCCTCTACTCAAATATTCATCCCTCATGGATTTCGATGTTTAAGGTATTCATCAACTTAACTTCCCTAACTTTCCATTAGAACTCATGATATATTCAAATCGCTTATACTTACTACTATCCCGTATAATAGGAATTAAGCACTTAACATCTTTTCATACTCCAAGCCTCAGCTTAGCGTTGTTCATTATATCATTCTTAGATTACCACTCCGTTGCGCCACTCTGTTTTAACACTCGAGTTAGCATCGGAAGAAGACTTCACTATTGTCACATAAAATTCCATCGAGCAATCATTTTACTCTATCACTTCGTAATCACTATAACAAATTTGTCTGACGTTACCATTTCTCTTGGTCAGCTCTTCATGTAGAATCATTAAACATTGCAGAAACCCGACTGGAAATATCTCTGAGGTAGCTTAAATTCATGTACATCCATTTGTGACAACTTCTAAAAACACTCATAGCTTCTGACGGTTCATACCTTTCATTTGAGTCTTGTTACTATTCACTCTTTCTTCATTCGTAATGATTTCATATCCATAACCTTTCCGGGACAACTTCGGTCTCCTTAGCTCTATCATGTTCCTTAAGTTACCCTTGAGTTTCTACAGAACAATCCATCCTGAAAAGTTCCAAATTCTTACCGGTTCTCTAGAACGCCCAACATAGGTTGCGTTTCTTCGAGTGCCCGATTAATCGATCTTAAACTTCAGCACATTATCATAATCCATTGGATTCCTCTAGTAGCTCGTTATTGTATTTACAATTCAAGTCTATACCTCATTACTGCCCTTGGAAACTTATCAACACGGGGTGATCTCTTTCTATTCTATAATTTGTGGAAGGAACCTCTTCAATGGGGTGCATACAACTCCTTAGCATTTACCTCAATCTTAAAATTTCATGTTCAAGACGATCCTCCGTATATTAAAATCTCGACATAATTTCTCGGTTGAAATCCCGATCATCCTTCAACACTGGTATACTATAACCTTGTGTTAACTTAAACTTACCTTCTTTAACCAATCGAGGAAATTCAATACTGTTCATCTAATTAAGAGTGTTCAACTTCATTCGTCCATCAGCATAATAATTCTAGCTTAGCTTCTCTTACTTCTAATCTTCTTACCATTGAATACATCCAAAATTTGATTCACACTTTGGAAATGCAATGAGTCCTATTGTTACTACTTATTCATCCATCTTAGTTCTTAGGCTGCATATCATCTCCTCTTCTTATTTCACAAATCTGGTTCAGGAGACGTGGCTGATCTGATGGGGTCAAACTTACTTGTGATTCATACTCAATAACCACACTTCACTTTAAATTCTCAAACTTCGGTTCCCGTCAAGGTTCTACGTCATTTCCTAGAGCATTCCATGATTCCTTAATCCTTATGTCTTCCGCAGACAAGGCATCGTCCAACGATGCGTCCAACTGGGTTGAGGCACTTCACCTCAATGTTAAATATCCTTTATGTCTCTAAGACCTTGCCACTATCAGGCTTCGTCACCTCATGGTTGATGGCCACCATTTGGCATGAATACTTCTCCGCCAATTCCGTCTTAAAATTATGTCACCTTAATCTTCGCCCTTCATAGACTTCATTCCTCCTTGGTCACATTCAGCTCTCGGACATATATCCTAACTGTCATATACTAGGTTGAGTTGATCAGGCTCAACTAGATGTGACCTTTAGAACAATATCCGGAACCCAATGGTCCCACTACTTTTATTAAAACTTTAATGACCCAAGGCACGGTCTGAATCGACCTGCTCTGATACCAATTGTAACACCCATACTAAATTATCTAGAATATTTAGCATGCGTATTAATCTGATATCGGATACATTAAAATTTACAATAATTAATATATTACAAACCACTGAATGAGTACAATTTGCTCGTTTACATAAATATCCAATTACAACATATTACACGTTCATATACATATATAAAATCTGTCAACCTCCTGAGCTTGCCTTGACGAGCATCTGCACTCCATCCAGCGTCTTCCTGAAGATCTTCATCTGAAAACCACTTGGCTGCCTGGAAACCTGCACCAGAAGGATAGGGATGAGACATAATGTCTCAGTGAGCTCCTACCCTACCTACTGTTGGCAACCACAGGGAACCTAGGGTCGTCGTGCCTACCTCGGCAATCTTGGGGAATACTACGATCGCCAAGTCTCATCTTTACTTATTTCGCGATCAAGGGGAAACCTAGGATCGCGTCATGACTTTATCTTTCTTATACTTGTAATTTACATGATCTTATGCATTTTCATACTCTATTCTTATCTTAGTCTTATACGTAGTGATCTTGGGGACATCCTATGATCACATCGCGTTCACTAGGAACTATTCATCATGTCTCATATTACATATAAAATATACGTATTCATTTCATATTCGTATTCATCTTTTTCGTATCATAAGTTAGAAGTTAGCGTTAAACAAACAATTATTATCTTGGTTCATTTTACGGAGTGCATCCGGGTGGAGTAACCCCGAAGTACATCTCCCATCATACCGGTGAAATTCCTATCATATCAGGCTAACACCGGACTCCTCTTATCTTTGTGTAGGCAACCCTCTCGGTGAAGCCCCATCCGGCATAATCCGGAGCCTGCTGGACACATCTTGCATGTAGACAACCCTCTCGGAGAAGTCCCATCCGGCGAATCCCGGAGCCTGCTGGACATGCTTAAATCTTTTAACATACGTGTGGACAATCCTCTCGGAAGAGTCCCATCCGGCGTAACCCGGAGTCTGATGAACACGTTTAATATCGTCTTATAACTTACGTGTGGATAGCCCTTTCGGAGAAATCCCATCCGGCATAATCCGGAGTCTGATGAACACGTTATCATATTCTTATCATTAGATTCTTAACTTAAATTCATAAACATATTTATTACGTTTCATAATCTTGTGCATATCTAATGCCTACTTGACTATTCATTCTTAAAACTTAACCTATAAATAGGCTCTTAACTTTGATCATTGAATCACTCTTAATCTCATTAATCCTTAACCTTTGCACTTAAAGGTACGTCTAACACTTATCATACGCTTTGCATACTTAATGTGTCTCTTAAGGGAAACTAATCCCCAATACATAACCTATGAGGGGTCCTTAATTTAGACGTTTATTCTCATCTTGAGTACTTGTGAGTACTTACTTTACTTTACTATAGTTGGCATAAAATACATTCTTAGGGAGAACCAACTCCCAATACATACTTATGAAATCATAGTCTTAAGGTTATCGTTCTCATAAGCCTTAGCTTGATTAGGAATAAACCCAAAACTAGTTCCTTTACTCCTCAATATAACTTAGAAGTTGAGTAATCATCCTCCAATGTAGTACCCTTTATCCATCCTACCTTATAACCATACCTAACATCAAGAAAAATGAGTTTGAGGGGATGGGAAATCGGTGGCCGATTTGCTAAAATCGGGGCCCGATTTATGTCGTAAGTTCCATGGAAAATAAGCTTTGAAATCGGTGGCCGAACCCTCCAAATCGGTGGCCGATTTAGTCATTTGCAGGATTCAATTTCTTGCTTCCTAGGCCAAACCAATCCATTCCAAACATACAAACAGCTTATGGGAATAATTACTAAGACATAATGATAGTTAAAAACATACTTGGACATGGGATTAGTAAACAATTAGATTTATGGCATAATTCCTAAATTCAATCTCAACTTATAAAATTCTACTAGCTTACACAAAACGGGTTCTAAACCCTGTGGAGCTCACCTTAAGCTTCGGCTGATGCTTGCTAAGTTCTGGTTACCAAAACCCTTGCTTAATACCACTACTTCCCTTGATTGTTCTTTGTTCTCTTTCTTGTTTCTTCCTCCTTATTCCTCTTGCTCTAAATCTCCAAAGCTTAGCTTGCTTGCAAAGTTTCTTACTAGGTTTTAGAATGAAGTTGATGAGTGTAGGTGGAGAGATGGGGGGGGCGTGTGATCAAAAGGGGAAAGAGGGAGAAGAGTTGAAGTAAGAAGGTTGTAGAATAATGGAGAAAAGATAGTAAGAATTATCTTACTCCTTATTTTAAAAACAATCTCCACATTCCTATTATTTACCAAAAAGCCATTCCACTTATTTTACAAGTTTGCCATGTTTCTTAATCGCGTCTAATACTGATAATTGATACTTATAAACGGGATATTACACTTGCCATATAAATAACCCATTAACTGACAATTTACCAAATTGTCCTTTGCTTAAAACATTTCTGATACATCGTCCAAATATTAATAAATACTCGAGTCTTAGGCGGGATGTTACAGTGATGTTTTTTCTTGCTATTGCTATGGTCCTTTTGGGGAGTGCAAATGGTAGAAGTGGAATCAATATTCCACAAGAAGTTGCATATCCTGATTGGAATTGGTGCATACCAGCACTTTGCTCAAGTAACCCGAAATGTTGCCCTCCTCCTAGTCATACAACACCATGAGATTAAGTTCCATTAATATTAAAATATTATAATAATTAGTTTGGGTCTTAGAAAAGGCTCATTCTCTATGATATTTGAAATTATATAATAAATGAGTAATTATTATTCCTTTTGTCTTTTAATTTTTATATTATTTCTATAAATTATATTAAAGTTTAGAACAAATCATTTAGATTAATCTTTTCGATAGTGTATGCGGTAGAGTTTGAAAATCAAATTTAGAGGTGCCAAATTATTTCAAATTTTGTTGGAAAATTTAAATCAATAATATTAATTTTATTTTAGAAGTTTAGTCGTAAATTTTTAATGTAAACACCAATTTGATCATTAAAAGAATTAAATAAAATAAAATTATAATATTACACTCATTTTTTTATGTAAATATTTAACTTTCATTCAGTGTAATAGATAATTTATAATATTTAAGACATTACATATGTATAAATTGGACAAAATAGATATTATATTTTATAATTATTGTTCTTTTTAATAGAAAAATATTTTTTTAAACGTATGTATTAAATGCATACACACTACAATAAAATAGTCAAATTGGATATGACCTCTATTCAAAAATATAATAAATTAACTCACATAATTCAAAATTTCCATAATTATGTTTATATCAAATTAATTTAGTCAAAAAAGTAACTAAAACATCTGCCTATAAATAAAGACACATGATTTATCATATCACAAGTAATTAAGCAGTTTGATTCCCTTTTAAAAAAAGACCGCTTTTATCACAGAGAGTTCATTGAAAATGGTGTTGAAGTTGGTGATGCTTTTTCTTGCTATTGCTATGGTCCTTTTGGGGAGTGCAAATGGTAGAAGTGGAATCAATATTCCACAAGGAGTTGCATATCCTGATTGGAATTGGTGCATACCAGCACTTTGCCCAAGTAACCCGAAATGTTGCCCTCCTCCTAGTCATACAACACCATGAGATTAATTTCCATTAATATTAAAATATTATAATAATTAGTTTGGGTCTTAGAAAAGGCTCATTCTCTATGTGATATTTGAAATTATATAATAAATGAGTAATTATTATTCCTTTTGTCTTTTAATTTTTATATTATTTCTATAAATTATATTAAAGTTTAGAACAAATCATTTAGATTAATCTTTTCGATAGTGTATGCGGTAGAGTTTGAAAAACAAAATTAGAGGTGCCAAATTATTTCAAATTTTGTTGGAAAATTTAAATCAATAATAATAATTTTATTTTAGAAGTTTAGTCGTAAATTTTTAATGTAAACACCAATTTGATCATTATAAGAATTAAAAAAAAATAAAATTATTATATTACACTCATTTTTTTTATGTAAATATTTAAATTTCATTCAGTGTAATAGATAATTTATAATATTTAAGACATTAGATATGTATAAATTGGACAAAATAGATATTATATTTTATAATTATTGTTCTTTTTAATAGAAAAATATTTTTTTAAACGTATGTATTAAATGCATACACACTACAATAAAATAGTCATATTGGATATGACCTCTATTCAAAAATATAATATATTTACTCACATAATTCAAAATTTCCATAATTATGTTTATATCAAATTAATTTAGTCAAAAAAGTAACTAAAACATCTGCCTATAAATAAAGACACATGATTTATCATATCACAAGTAATTAAGCAGTTTGATTCCCTTTAAAAAAAGACCGCTTTTATCACAGAGAGTTCATTGAAAATGGTGTTGAAGTTGGTGATGCTTTTTCTTGCTATTGCTATGGTCCTTTTGGGGAGTGCAAATGGTAGAAGTGGAATCAATATTCCACAAGGAGTTGCATATCCTGATTGGAATTGGTGCATACCAGCACTTTGCCCAAGTAACCCGAAATGTTGCCCTCCTCCTAGTCATACAACACCATGAGATTAAGTTCCATTAATATTAAAATATTATAATAATTAGTTTGGGTCTTAGAAAAGGCTCATTCTCTATGTGATATTTGAAATTATATAATAAATGAGTAATTTTTATTCCTTTTGTCTTTTAATTTTTATATTATTTCTATAAATTATATTAAAGTTTAGAACAAATCATTTAGATTAATCTTTTCGATAGTGTATGCGGTAGAGTTTGAAAAACAAAATTAGAGGTGCCAAATTATTTCAAATTTTGTTAGAAAATTTAAATCAATAATAATAATTTTATTTTAGAAGTTTAGTCGTAAATTTTTAATGTAAACACCAATTTGATCATTATAAGAATTAAAAAAAATAAAATTATAATATTACACTCTTTTTTTTTATGTAAATATTTAAATTTCATTCAGTGTAATAGATAATTTATAATATTTAAGACATTACATATGTATAAATCGGACAAAATAGATATTATATTTTATAATTATTGTTCTTTTTAATAGAAAAATATTTTTTTAAACGTATGTATTAAATGCATACACACTACAATAAAATAGTCAAATTGGATATGACCTCTATTCAAAAATATAATAAATTTACTCACATAATTCAAAATTTCCATAATTATGTTTATATCAAATTAATTTAGTCAAAAAAGTAACTAAAACATCTGCCTATAAATAAAGACACATGATTTATCATATCACAAGTAATTAAGCAGTTTGATTCCCTTTAAAAAAAGACCGCTTTTATCACAGAGAGTTCATTGAAAATGGTGTTGAAGTTGGTGATGCTTTTTCTTGCTATTGCTATGGTCCTTTTGGGGTGTAACACCCATACTAACTTTAACTAGTATATTAGCATGTGCGTTAAACTGATACTGGATACATTTAAAAATTTCAATAATAATAATACATCACAAATGAATGAATACAAGTTTACTCGTTTGTACAAATAAATCCAATACTATTACAATGCTTATACAATATCCATTGCGCTCCTGAGCTGGTACACAACGAGCAACCGTACTCCATCCAGTATCTCTATGAAGAACTCCATCACGAACCTCTGACTTACCTGTAAACCTGCACCAGAAGGAATGGGATGAGACATAATGTCTCAGTAAGCTCTACCCAACCATCTGTTGGCAACCACAGGGAACCTAGGGTCGCCATGCCTACCTTGGCAATCTCGGGGATTTCCTATGATCGCCAAGTCTTTAACTGTCTTTGACTATAAGTTTTTCTGTAACTATAGCTTAGAACTGCCTATAACCATTGCCATAACAGCCTATGACTATAACTATAATTGCCTAAATCCATAACTGTGTTCATGTCTGTATCTATGACTTAGTGATCGAGGGGAAGACCTAGGATCACTTTCCGATAACTGTCTATAACTATAACTTTGAGTTTCCTGTAACTATAACTGTAACTGTAACTTTAACTATAACTATGAAACATAAAACATATACACAGTTCGATAGCAGTTTTATGTTAGCTGTTAGCGTTGAACAAACAATTATCTGAGTTCAATTTTTACGGAGGGCACCCCGGGTGGAGCAACCCCGAGATACGTCTCCCTATGAACCGGTGAAACTCCTATCATATCAGGCTATCACCGGACTCCCTATGAAATTGCATGTGGATAACCCTCTCGGAGAAATCCCATCCGGCGTATCCCGGAGTCTGATGAACATGCCTATGACTGTGAAACGTGCAAGCACGCCAATATCTTTAATCTTTAATTCTTTAACTTTAACGTATGAACATATAATCTGTAACTGTAATCATATAATAATCCTGTAACTTATAATCTATAACCTGTGATTCTTGGCTTATCGTTCTCATAAGCCACCTAGATTCGTTGGAAAACCAACACTATAAACCTTATCTGTAACTATGATTGTAGAAACATTCCTATAATCCTTGTATTCTAAACTGAATACATCTATGATTTCTTATACCTAAAGTAGGTTCTTGACTTAGTAAAGTCGTCTGCATTTCATAAGAGTTATCAACTCATGTGCAAGGAATCTATCCATAAAATCCTTGCACTCATACTATGATCCATGTTTTCCTATCAAGGGACTCGACACATCGTTGTCATATGCCGTTCTTAGAATTTCCTATTCCTTTAACCATTGTTCGTACATTTTCCAAGCCTTGCGTATTCCTTGCTCCTATAATCTTTCAACCATTGGAAGCCTTTTTGGATGGGTTAAAATGGTGGATAATGTTTCTAAAATGTTTCAGGAGAAAACGGGAGTGAAAAACCATGCCTACACGCACCAGAATGCCCAAAACAGCAAAGCTGTCAAGTGCTGTCCTGATGCTGTCGCTATAGCCACGGCCTGTCGCTACAGCGACTGTAGGTAAAAGTCTGAAAAATGCACTGCTCGCTTGTAGCGACGGCTGGTCGCTTGAAGCGACCGTAGGCAGAAATTCAAGCTGTTTGGTCGCTGTAGCGACGGCTGGTCGCTGTAGCGACCATGACAGGTCAAAACTTGTTAAAAATCATGTTTTTCCACCATTTTTGCTCATTCCAAGTTACCCAAACATCCCAAACATGTTAGGAATGATTTTCTATTACAAATTGGTAGTTTAAAACACATATGAGCAAGGAATTAGCAAGTATAGGAAAATTAGGGTAAAAACCATAAACTTGACATATGAAGAAAATCTCTATAAATCTCTCAAAGAGAGGTTCTAAAACCTCAAGGGAGCTCACCTTAAACTTGATTTGGTGCTGGTTTAACCTTTAGCTTCAAACCCTAGCTTGAGCTTCTTGCTTTTACTTGATTTCTTAACTTTTCTCATGTTCCAACTTTTCCCCAACAAAGCTTATTTGAAAAACATATGATCTAGAGAGAGGATTGATGAATTTGGAGCTTGAAGATGGCAAGGAGAGGGAGGCGTGTGCCTAGAGAGAGAGGGAGAGGAGTTTATGAATTTTTGAGAGAGAAGTGGAAGAAGAAAAATGAGGAAAATATCTTAATTCCTCCTTTTAAATAATTCTTCCTTCCAAAAATTACAACTTTGCCATTCTATACGTTTAATTTCTGTGATACTGGTAAAAGTCGCGTTTAAGCGGGATATTACACTCTACCCCCCTTAAAAGAAATTTCGTCCTCGAAATTTAGATAATCCTTATGAGATCCTGAGAAGATAAATCCTTTCTACCTCTTTCTCTACTATGAAAATTTCCCATCCTTTAAGCTTGTTGGAATTTCATGGCAACTCCAGGGCCTGACATGTAGATTAATCACGCACCCCGATTAAACTATACTGGTTAAAACTTGTTCTTTAGCCATGATTTCCATTTCTGTAAATCAAAACATGTGACAATCTCTTTCCGACCGAAAGGTCTGATGCATAATATATAACTATTACCAGTTAGGACGTATGGTTATCTGAACCAACATTTCCATCTTATCTAACTATGATCTCTGTTCGACATATTTCTTACAAATCCAATTTAAAATTATTAAGTCTTGGATTTCCTTCACTGAATCCTATCAGTTCTTCTTTAATTGACAATTCCATATTAACCTGAAGACGTCGGGTCGATCTGATTTTCCTCAATTATTTCAACTTTTCAAGGAATCTATTACATTACTTTTAGTTCTGAGAACTTTCGTCTATAACCTTCGCCTCGCAAGACGACCTTTTACTGTTACATTCGTATCATTCTTCATATAAATTAATTCCTGCACTGGAAGGTATCTGATAGTGAATATTCTCAAATGGAAGTGAAATCTATTACAACTACCTCCACGCTTCAAATTCAAAGTGGTGGCTGAACTTATGGTATACGTTCCTTTCTTTCTGTTGTCCTGGTGTAGCTATTATCACAACCATAAGCATTGCGCACATCCCCACTGCGGGAATCCTTTAAGCTCGAGAAATCTTATGAGCCACTCGTGCTCAGATTAATAAATCAACAATAACATGTAGCCAAAGGTCTTAGGAACCTTCTTCTTTACCAATACTTTCAAACTTATGAAAATCCAGTATAAGTGACGTGTGGCATAAGCCGTCTCACATATCACCATATAATATAGTCCATAGCACATAGCTTCCATACACGATCGAGTACGTGTTCACTACTACCGGATACATGGTACATCGCATCATTGTCCAACTAACGGGACATCATACTTAATAAAAATATACTTGAGATAAAACCTCGTCAACCAAGGTCACTCTCTTAACTCTTAATTCATCCTTTAAACATTCACAATCCCATAACGTAAATTATGGTTACATTCCGTTGTCGTAATAACTTACTTGTCAAAAGACATTCTCTGTTTACGAAAGGAAAACTCTATCCTGATCGCTATCAAAATAGCACTTTAAAACTCTTAATCCTTTAATTCATAACTTGAATTCACGTAGCCTTTTACTATAAACTATGAGTAATCCTCTGATCTGTGTAAAACATTTCCTTCCTTTAACTATGAACATTAAGTTCAAGAATTTCTGAATTCCACAACTAAGTTTTGTTCAGTAACAACAAACCTGTTAGGCTTAAGACTTTCCTGTTAAAACATTACCGACTGCGTACCACGATTACTAATACATGTCTCATGACTATAAAAATGTTACACTACTGTCTAAGTAGTATAAACTCTGCCTGATCAGTATACATAATACTAATCATAACCTGTTACATGCCTGTTACATGCAACATGCTAGCATAACGTGTGTACGATGCGGAATAACTGTATGCCACGGCATTATTCCCCTTTGGTTAAACTTACTATTCAAGTTAACTTTAAGTTACTAAGCTAAACAGCTAGATCACCGTATGAAATGTGGCCTCCTTCGCTATGCACTTATTGCGCTATGAACACATCCTTTAAAGTTATCAACTGCTTCGATTCTCTTATCTCATGAGTTTCGGGGTCTGGTACATTCCTCGACTTATCTATTAAAATTCCCTGTTAGAACTGATGATAAGTTCAAATCATCACTACTTACAATCATTCTGTAACTTGAGAATTAATCTCTGAATACCTTTCCTGTAATTCATCTGGCAAGGACTTCACCAACGTCCTTTTCTCCAAACTTCAGCTTTGATTTATCTGTTAACTCATAATTGGATTTCTTCTCCGCTGCGCAACTCTGATTTAAACAATTAACCTTGGGATCACTATTACCATATAAATTCTCCTTGGCCAATCCTTTGACTTTGTATTTCCTTTCGGACATAAATAATGTTCTTACTTTCACGGAATACACCGAACCCTGTAGACAGTCTTTAACAATGAATACGAGCCCAATGATGCTTCTATTAAAACAACTTAAGTTCATACATTATATACTTGTGGTAATTTCTAGAAACATTCTATGACTTCCGGAAATCCTCGTCTTTCATATACTTAATCGATTAATGAATCGAGTCTCTTCCTATAATTATCCGTAGGGATTTCTCATCCACAACCTTTTTCCAAGGCACTTAAGTCCACATAACTATAACATAACTCTTGGTTACTCCTCGGATTTCTCCGGAAATAATCCGTCTGGATAAAACTCAACTTTTACCGGCTCTCCTGTAAATTCAAACACATGAAACACCTCTTCGAGTACCCGATTAAACAATCTTAAATTTCAACTCTTATTATTCCCCATTGGATCCTTCCAATCTAATCTTTTTATCTGTATAATATTCCATATGTCTACTCGACCGTTACCCTCTTCATGGTTTCGAACAATCCAAGGTATATATATATCAACCATCTTTAACATCTTCCAACATAAGGTGATCTTTGTCGGCTTACCAAAATACTCGTGTAAGGAGCCCATCAAAAGGTAACATAGAACTCCTTAACATTAACCGTAGCTTTAACTATGACTCGTACGTTAGGGGCAATCTTCCTGCTTAATCTTCGAAACCGGTCTACTATAATCCGCCAACATAAGATTCCATCTTTAATCCATACCCTTACCGGGGGTTTCCTTTACTTATCACTACGTTCGCATTCTTCATACCAAGCATCTTGGTGTCACATAATAAAGGAAGGTGATATGTTTCATCTGTCCCATATTTCGCTTAATCCATAAATAAATCTCTTACCCGTCGAATATTAAAATCTCATCTTGTCCAGGTGCGTAAGTCCTTCCATCCTTACACACTTTATCCTTACCGAAAGTCCAGAGCTTCCAATCGTTAACTGATCATTCTTATTCCAAGTCGCTGGGTTTGGTACCGTAATTCTTTACCTCTGTATCCAGAATAAGACTCTATTCCACTTTAACTTTTCAAATTGTGGTTCCCGTTAAGGTTCCAAATCACTCATCAGAGTGTTCCAAAATTCTTTACTCTACACATCTCCTCGGAGAAGGCATCGCTCAAGATGCGTCCAACTAGTTAAGGTACCTGACCTTACTCTTTAATACCTCTCATAATTCCTGAAACTTTGCCATTAACAGGCATCGTCACTTCACTGTTAGTGAACCATCCTTTGACACTTTGCCAGATTCGTCTTAGGATCTGACGTCTTAACCTTTACCCTTCGTACCCTTCTTTCCTCCTTGGTCACATTCAGCTCTCGGATATTCATCCTAACTATCATATACTAGACTGAGTTGATCAGGCTCAACTAGATGTGACCTTTAGAACAACATCCGGAACCCAATGATTCCACTACTTTATTGAATCTTTAATGACCCATGGCACGGTCTGAATCGACCTGCTCTGATACCAATTGTAACACCCATACTAACTTTAACTAGTATATTAGCATGTGCGTTAAACTGATACTGGATACATTTAAAAATTTCAATAATAATAATACATCACAAATGAATGAATACAAGTTTACTCGTTTGTACAAATAAATCCAATACTATTACAATGCTTATACAATATCCATTGCGCTCCTGAGCTGGTACACAACGAGCAACCGTACTCCATCCAGTATCTCTATGAAGAACTCCATCACGAACCTCTGACTTACCTGTAAACCTGCACCAGAAGGAATGGGATGAGACATAATGTCTCAGTAAGCTCTACCCAACCATCTGTTGGCAACCACAGGGAACCTAGGGTCGCCATGCCTACCTTGGCAATCTCGGGGATTTCCTATGATCGCCAAGTCTTTAACTGTCTTTGACTATAAGTTTTTCTGTAACTATAGCTTAGAACTGCCTATAACCATTGCCATAACAGCCTATGACTATAACTATAATTGCCTAAATCCATAACTGTGTTCATGTCTGTATCTATGACTTAGTGATCGAGGGGAAGACCTAGGATCACTTTCCGATAACTGTCTATAACTATAACTTTGAGTTTCCTGTAACTATAACTGTAACTGTAACTTTAACTATAACTATGAAACATAAAACATATACACAGTTCGATAGCAGTTTTATGTTAGCTGTTAGCGTTGAACAAACAATTATCTGAGTTCAATTTTTACGGAGGGCACCCCGGGTGGAGCAACCCCGAGATACGTCTCCCTATGAACCGGTGAAACTCCTATCATATCAGGCTATCACCGGACTCCCTATGAAATTGCATGTGGATAACCCTCTCGGAGAAATCCCATCCGGCGTATCCCGGAGTCTGATGAACATGCCTATGACTGTGAAACGTGCAAGCACGCCAATATCTTTAATCTTTAATTCTTTAACTTTAACGTATGAACATATAATCTGTAACTGTAATCATATAATAATCCTGTAACTTATAATCTATAACCTGTGATTCTTGGCTTATCGTTCTCATAAGCCACCTAGATTCGTTGGAAAACCAACACTATAAACCTTATCTGTAACTATGATTGTAGAAACATTCCTATAATCCTTGTATTCTAAACTGAATACATCTATGATTTCTTATACCTAAAGTAGGTTCTTGACTTAGTAAAGTCGTCTGCATTTCATAAGAGTTATCAACTCATGTGCAAGGAATCTATCCATAAAATCCTTGCACTCATACTATGATCCATGTTTTCCTATCAAGGGACTCGACACATCGTTGTCATATGCCGTTCTTAGAATTTCCTATTCCTTTAACCATTGTTCGTACATTTTCCAAGCCTTGCGTATTCCTTGCTCCTATAATCTTTCAACCATTGGAAGCCTTTTTGGATGGGTTAAAATGGTGGATAATGTTTCTAAAATGTTTCAGGAGAAAACGGGAGTGAAAAACCATGCCTACACGCACCAGAATGCCCAAAACAGCAAAGCTGTCAAGTGCTGTCCTGATGCTGTCGCTATAGCCACGGCCTGTCGCTACAGCGACTGTAGGTAAAAGTCTGAAAAATGCACTGCTCGCTTGTAGCGACGGCTGGTCGCTTGAAGCGACCGTAGGCAGAAATTCAAGCTGTTTGGTCGCTGTAGCGACGGCTGGTCGCTGTAGCGACCATGACAGGTCAAAACTTGTTAAAAATCATGTTTTTCCACCATTTTTGCTCATTCCAAGTTACCCAAACATCCCAAACATGTTAGGAATGATTTTCTATTACAAATTGGTAGTTTAAAACACATATGAGCAAGGAATTAGCAAGTATAGGAAAATTAGGGTAAAAACCATAAACTTGACATATGAAGAAAATCTCTATAAATCTCTCAAAGAGAGGTTCTAAAACCTCAAGGGAGCTCACCTTAAACTTGATTTGGTGCTGGTTTAACCTTTAGCTTCAAACCCTAGCTTGAGCTTCTTGCTTTTACTTGATTTCTTAACTTTTCTCATGTTCCAACTTTTCCCCAACAAAGCTTATTTGAAAAACATATGATCTAGAGAGAGGATTGATGAATTTGGAGCTTGAAGATGGCAAGGAGAGGGAGGCGTGTGCCTAGAGAGAGAGGGAGAGGAGTTTATGAATTTTTGAGAGAGAAGTGGAAGAAGAAAAATGAGGAAAATATCTTAATTCCTCCTTTTAAATAATTCTTCCTTCCAAAAATTACAACTTTGCCATTCTATACGTTTAATTTCTGTGATACTGGTAAAAGTCGCGTTTAAGCGGGATATTACATGGGGAGTGCAAATGGTAGAAGTGGAATCAATATTCCACAAGGAGTTGCATATCCTGATTGGAATTGGTGCATACCAGCACTTTGCCCAAGTAACCCGAAATGTTGCCCTCCTCCTAGTCATACAACACCATGAGATTAAGTTCCATTAATATTAAAATATTATAATAATTAGTTTGGGTCTTAGAAAAGGCTCATTCTCTATGTGATATTTGAAATTATATAATAAATGAGTAATTATTATTCCTTTTGTCTTTTAATTTTTATATTATTTCTATAAATTATATTAAAGTTTAGAACAAATCATTTAGATTAATCTTTTCGATAGTGTATGCGGTAGAGTTTGAAAAACAAAATTAGAGGTTCCAAATTATTTCAAATTTTGTTGGAAAATTTAAATCAATAATATTAATTTTATTTTAGAAGTTTAGTCGTAAATTTTTAATGTAAACACCAATTGATCATTAAAAGAATTAAATAAAATAAAATTATAATATTACACTCATTTTTTTATGTAAATATTTAAATTTCATTCAGTGTAATAGATAATTTATAATATTTAAGACATTACATATGTATAAATTGGACAAAATAGATATTATATTTTATAATTATTGTTCTTTTTAATAGAAAAATATTTTTTTAAACGTATGTATTAAATGCATACACACTACAATAAAATAGTCATATTGGATATGACCTTTATTCAAAAATATAATATATTTACTCACATAATTCAAAAATTCCATAATTATGTTTATATCAAATTAATTTAGTCAAAAAAGTAACTAAAACATCTGCCTATAAATATAGACACATGATTTATCATATCGCAAGTAATTAAGCAGTTTGATTCCCTTTAAAAAAAGACCGCTTTTATCACGGAGAGTTCATTGAAAATGGTGTTGAAGTTGGTGATGCTTTTTCTTGCTATTGCTATGGTCCTTTTGGGGAGTGCAAATGGTAGAAGTGGAATCAATATTCCACAAGGAGTTGCATATCCTGATTGGAATTGGTGCATACCAGCTGTAATATCCCGCTTAAGCGTGACTTTTAACAGTATTACAGGAATTAAAAGTATGGAATGACAAAGTCGTAATTATAGAGAAAAGGACCGAAATGGATAAATATGAGTTTTGTCACATTTATCACTCATTTTCTCACTCTAGAAAATCTGAAATTCTTCTCCCCTCTCTCTAGATTTTCGCCCTTCTCAATCATCACACTTAATCCATCAAACTTCTTCCTAAACTCTTGTATTTCAAGCAAGCATAGTTTTGGGAAAACTTGGAGCAAGATAAAGCAAAGGAAAACCAAGGAAAGGAAGCTTTCTCAAGTTTAGGTTTTGAGTTTGAAGCTTGACAAGTTTGTTACCAGCTTTAGGTGAGCTCTCTAGGGTTTTAGAACCCACCTAGAGTGAGTTACATGAGTATTTCACTTATATGCAAAGTTATAGTATTTTAACCCTAATTCCTTGCTTGCTAATTCCTTGCTCATATATGTTCAAAACTATCATTTTGTAATAGAAAATCATTTCTAACATGGTTGGGATGCTTGGGTAACTTTGGTTGAGCAAAAATTGTGGAAAAACACGTTTTTGGACAAGTTCTGTACTGTCATGGTCGCTATAGCGACCAGACAGCAATTTTGTTCTGCCTACCAACGCTTGTAGCGACCAGGCTGTCGCTTGTAGCGACCAAACCAGAACAGCTCATGACAGTTGAGTTGTTTTGGGTGTTCTGGTGCGCGTAGGCGTGGCTTTTTGCAACCGTTTTCTCCTGAAACATTTAAGAAACATTAACCACCATTTTAACTCATCCAAAAGGCTTCCAATGATTGAGATATTATAGGAGCAAGGAATACGCAAGGCGTGGGAAATGTAAGATTAAAGGTTTAATGAATAGGTAAGCCCTAAGAACGGCATATGATAACGATATGTCGAATCCTTTGATAGGAAAACAAGATTTAAGAGTATGAGGGTAAGGATTGAATGGATAATCCATTACATGTGAGTTGATAACTCTTAAGGAAGGCATACGACTTTGATAAGTCAAGAACCTACATTAGGTAAACAAGATTATAGATGTATTCAGTTTTGAATACAATGGTAATAGGAATGTTTCGACATTCGAGGCTTCGGATAAGCTTATAGAGTTGGTTTCCAACGACCAAGTAAGTGGCTTATGAGAACGATAAGCCAAGAATCTTAAGTTATAGGTTAAGAGCTATGTGATTGTTATTATATGATTAATACATCAAATATGTATATGTAAAAGTTAAAGAATTATATGTCACAGTCATAGGCATGTTCAGCAGACTCCGGGATACGCCGGATGGGACTTCACCGAGAGGGTTGTCCACATGCAAAGATTGAATCTTATGTTGTCGGATTATAGCAGACCGGTTTCGAGAATTAAGTAGGAATTAGCCAAGAACTATCGTGAGGCTCTAGCAGCAGGAAGATCGTCACTAACGTACAAGTTGCAGTTAAAGTTATGGTTAATGTTAAGGAGTTCTGTGTTTTCTTTTGATAGGTTCCTTACACAAGTATTCGGGTAAGCCGACAAGGATCACCTTATGATGGTATGTGTTAAAGATGGTGGAAATACGAACCTTGGATTGCTCGAAACCATATGAAGAGGGCCATGGATGAAAAGATCTATGGAGAATTACTCAGATAATAAGATTAGATGTGAATTGTCGATACAGTAATAAGTTACTGGAAGGATCCAATAGGAAATGATAAGTGTTGAAGTTTAAGATTAATTAATCGGGTACTCGAAGAGGCGTAACATGTGTTTGGACTTACAGGAGAGCCGGTAAAGGTTGAGTCTTATCCAGACGGATTATTTCCGGAGAAACCCGAGGAGTAACCAAGAGATATGATAGAGTTATGTGGACCTAAATTGTATTGGAAAAAGGTTGTGGATGTGAAATCCTTACGGATAATTATAGAACGGAACTCGATTTAGAACATGAAGAGTAAGCTAGAACTAGTGTACAAGTTGTATTGACAGGAGCATTTGGGCTCGTAATAATTGCTAAAGACTGTTTACAGGTTTCGGCGTATTTTCGTGAAAGTAAGTATATTGTTTATGTCCGAAAGGAAATACAAAGTCGGATGACGATCAATCAATAAGTTAAGCATGTGGTTTAAGCCATTAAGGAATGAGTTTAACAAGGAGATCTATTTTGGTAATAGTGGTGTATTACTTCTATGCCAAGGTGAATTGTTTAAATCGGAGTTGCGCAGCGGAGAAGTAATCCAAGAATGAGTTAACAGACAATTCAAAGTTGAAGCTTAGAGAAAAAAAATGATGTTTGTAAAGTCCTTGCCAGATGGATTACAAGAAAGGTATTCAGTGATTAGTTTTCAAGCTACAGAATATTAGTAAGTAGTGATGACTTGAACTTATCATCAGTTCTAACAGGAAATTTTAAAGGATAAGTCGAGGAATGCTTCAGACCTCGAAACTCGTCAGAAAAGAGAATTGAAGCAGTTGAGAAATTTAAAGGATGTGTTTCTAGCACAATAAGTACATAGCGAAGAAAGCCACATCTAATACGGTAATCTAGCTGTTTTAGCTCAGTAACTTCAAGTTGACTTGAATAGTAAGTTTAACCAAAGAGAATTAGTTATGAGGTTATTCCACATCGTACCCACGTTATGCTAGCACGTCGCATGTAACAGGTTATGATTAGTATTATGTATACTGATCAGGCAGAGTTTATGCTACTTAGATAGTAGTGTAACTTATTTTACAGTCATGTGGCATGTATCGGTAACCGTGGTACGCAGTCAGTAATGTTTAACAGGAAAGTCTTAAGCAGAACAGGTTTGTTGTTACCGAACATATCTTAATTGAGGAGTTCGGAATTCTTGAACTTAAAGTTCACAGTTAGAGGAAGGAAATGTTTTACACAGATCAGAAGATTACTCATAGTTTACAGTAAAGGGCTACGTGAATTCAAGTTATGAAATAAAGGATTAAGAGTTTAAGAGTGCTATTTTGATAGCGATCAGAATAGAGTTTTCTTTTCGAAAACAGAGAATGTCCTTGAACAAAATAAGTGTATAACGCCAATGGAATGTAACCATAATTTACATTATGGGATTGTGGATACTCAAAGAATACAAACATGAGTTGAGAGAAAGAAGAGTGACCTTAGTTGGCGTGGCTCTGTCTCAAGTATATTTTGAATAAGTATTATGTCCCATTAGTTAGACAATGATGATGCGGCGTACTGTGTACCCGATAGTAGTTTACACGTACTCGATCATGTATGGAAGCTATGTGCTATGGACTGTATTATATGATGTTATGTGAGACGACTTATGCCACACGTCACTTGTACTAAACTTTCATAAGTTTGAATTTATTGGTAAAGAAAGTATTAATCCCATGAGTAAGGAATATCTTGAATGATACAAGGTTGTCAGAGTCCTAGAAGGAATAAAGCTCCTAAGACCTTTAGCTACGCGTTATCGTTGATTAATTAAATCGGAGCACGAGTGGCTCATATGATTTCTCGAGCCCTTAAGGATTTCCGCAGTGGGAATGTGATGCAATGCTCATGATTGTGATAATAGTTACACTAGTATGTCAGAAAGAAGGGAACATGTACCATAAGTTCAGCCACCTCCTTGTATTTGAATCGTGGGGGTAATTGCAATAGACTTTACTTCCGTTTGAGAATACTCAATATCAGATGCTTTTCAGTGCAAGACTAAATCTATATAAAGAATGTTACGAATGTAACGGTAAAATGTCGTCTTACGAGGCGAAAGTCAAAGACAAGAATTCTTTCGAATTAAAAGTAATGTAATAGATTCCTCTGAAGGTTGGAATAAATGAGGAAAATGAGATCGACCCAATGTCGACAGAATAAGGTTACACGGACTATGAAGAAGCTTATAAAAATTCAGTATGAGTGTCAAAGACTGGATAACTTTAATTGGAATTACAAGAAGTGTATGAATAAGAGGTTTAGCCAAGTGAGTTGGATACGATGGTTTAGATAACCTCACATCCTACTACGTAAGAGTTATGCAATGCACCACAAGCATTTCAGTTAAAGGAAAAATTGTCGAGTATGTTCGACTTATAGAGTTGGAAAATCCAAGGGATTCCGATAGGCAAGACGAACTAGAATTTTGGCTAGTAGAGAAGGTGTAATATCCCGCTTATTAGTATCCGTTACCAGTGTTAGAAGCATTTAATAAGCATGGCGTCTTAGTAAATAGTGGCAATGGCAAAAGTGTGATTAATTCAAAACAAGGGCTTATAAGAATAAGGAAGAGAAAGATATTTTCTCATTCTTCATGTTTTCTTTTCCTTCTTTCTCTCCAACCAGCCATCCTTCCCCATCACTCTTCTCACTCTCACGTCACTTTCCCTTACCCAAATCCTTCAAGCTTTCATCCCAATCTTTGTGAGAAGCTTATGCAAGCAAACTTGAGTTGGAAGCTAAAGTAATAGGGAGAATAAGGAAGGAACAAGCTAGGGTTTGCAAGAAACAAGTTGAACCAGCACCAATTAAGGCATAGGTGAGCTCATTTCAGATTATAGAACCAATTTTAGAGTGTTTTTGACAAGTTCCATAAGTTTTAGAAAGTTTCAAGTTTACCCTAATTTTCCTTGTTTGTTTAATCTTTGCTCATGAGTGTTTATAATTGTTGATTTATGGAAGAAAATCATATTTATCATGTTTGAGAAGCATGGGTACCATTAAATGAGCAAAAATGGTGGAAATCATGTTTTTACACAGATTTTTACTGATATGGTCGCTGTAGCGACGGACGGTCGCTTGTAGCGACCAGACTGGGTTTTTCCCTGCCTAGCCGCGCTTGTAGCGACCGCACTGGCGCTTGTAGCGACGGTTGTCGCTTGTAGCGAGGAACTGGGCGCTGTAGCGACCAAGTTCTGCCTACTGTCGCTTGTAGCGACCAGAAGGGCGCTGTAGCGACCAGCCTTGAACAGTCCAACCTAGTTGAGCTGTTCTGGGGGTTCTGGTTCGCGCGTGCATGGCTTTTGGCAACTGTTTTTCTATAACATATTTTAGAAACTTAAACCACCATTTTAGTTCATTTCAAATGCTTCCAAAGATCAAGATATTACTTGAGTAAAGGTTATACAAAGCTTGGAAATTCATGAATTAAAGTTGCAGGCTTAAGAAAGCCCTAGGAGTGGCTCATGAGAACGATGAGTCAGAACCTTAATAGGTCAATGAGAATAGAGCAAAATATTTCATATGTATTTGATACAAGTAAGAGCCAATTCTAAGTTATGAACCTTTATAGGTTAAGCATTTAAGACATGTAAAGAATAAGAATAAGTAATTATTAGATGGGCTTGATGTGTCTCTCGTATGCTCGCTAGTTAGTATACGAGGGGTTCCTGTGAAGTTACCGCCTTTAATGGCAGCCGGAACGGTGAAGTTACCGCTCGTGAGGGCAGCTACACATCCAAGTCTATAAAGTTATGTGTCTCCTGTCTGCTCGTCAGTTAGTATACAGGGGGTCCCCGTGAAGTTACCGCCTTAAATGGCAGCTGGGACGGTGAAGTTACCGCTCGCGAGAGCAGCCACACAAAAGATAAGAGGAGTCCGGTGTTAGCCTGATATGATAGGAATTTTCACCGGTAAGAAGGGAGATGTACTTCGGGGTTACTCCACCCGGATGCACTCCGTAAAATGAACCCAGATAATAATGTTTGTTCAACGCTAACAGCTAACTTAAAGTATTAGTTATTATTTATTTATATTATCAGTCAGAAAATAATTATTAGACTTCAGAAAATAGTTATCAGACGGTGATCCTAGGATTTTCCCTTGGTCACCAATTCGGCAGAATCAGTCAGATGACCCTCTATGGGTAAGATAAGACTTGGCGATCATAGGTATCCCCAAGATCGCCGAGGTAGGCACGGCGACCCTAGGTTCCCTGAGGTTGCCAAACAGTAGGTAGGGTAGGAGCTCACTGAGACTTTATGTCTCATCCCTTTCCTTCTGGTGCAGGTTCTTCTCAGGTAGCAAGACGCAAAGGTAAAGAGAAAGCTACGGATTGATCGTACTGTATTATGTTTTATTATGGGGTTGTTGTAAAAGATTAATGTATATGATGTATATTATAAGGAATGTTATGTATTGGATCTTGAGTTGTATCATGAACTTATGTATTGTGGATTTAATAAACAACTTTTCTGTATTGTATTTTATGTATCCAGTACGAAATTTTAATACTCGTAAGAGATCCTAGGCAATCTCTATATGGGTGTTACAGAAGGTAGTATGAGAGATTCATTCACATATGATTATGAGTGGATTCTAAATTTCGAGGACCTATCCTCTCCCTTCTCTCTTCCTCCCACTTGCGCCACTCTCATCCATCCCTCCATAATCATCAGATTTCATCTTCAATCACTCAATCCCCATGCAAGCAAGCAAGTTGCTAATTATGAGCAAGAAGAAGTTAAGGAAAAAGCAAGAAAAGATCAAGTGATCAAGCTAGGGTTTTGGAGTTAAGGTTAAGCCAGCACCAATCAAGTTTAAGGTGAGCTCTCTAGGGTTTTTAGAACCCACCTAGAGTGAGTTATATGAGTATTTCAATTTCATGCTAAGTTCTATAGTTTTTACCCTAATCCCTTTGCTTGCTAATTCCTTGCTCATATATGTTTAAAACTATCATTTTGTAATAGAAAATCATTCCTAACATGGTTGGGAAGCTTGGGTAACTTTGATTGAGCAAAAATGGTGGAAAAACACGTTTTTGGACAAGTTCTGTACTGTCAATGGTTGGGTGCCAATGAATATTGGGCTTTGGTTTTGTTTGGATGCCGAGCGAGGTCGGGCTTTTATGATTGGATGCCGAGCGAGGTCAGGCTTTGATGATTGGATGCCGAGCGAGGTCAGGCTTTGATGATTGGATGCCGAGCGAGGTCGGGCTTTGTGATTGGATGCCGAGCGAGGTCGGGCTTTGATGATTGGGTGCCGAGCGAGGTCAGGCTTTGATGATTGGATGCCGAGCGAGGTCGGGCTTTGATGATTAGTATGATTCATATGAAATTTGCGCATGCAATTTTAATGCTCCTGTTAATCTACGATTGCACTGAAAAATTTGAAACAAATACCAAACAAAAAACTATATCGTACGGCTCAAGTTAAAAATATGTTTATCAATGAACCAATCTATCACTCATTTAAGTAAATGAACAAATTGAATTATTAATGTGAGGGGTATTGAACACTCATCCGGCAAGTTTGCTAACATTCCGGTCGAGTTATGTGTCCATCTAATCATCGTTTCTAAAAGCACAAAAGCATTGATCACAAGGTCTTCGAGGGTTGTAATTGGGCTTGGCTACAAAAGAAATGTCATGTGTGGGGAAATTGAATTCAAAAGGCCAAGCAAAAAGGAACATTCTTTCTAATCTACACCCCTCCTTTTTATCCAAATCACAACTTTTGGTGATTTACAATCATTTTCCTCTGACCTTGACAATTCTTCGATTTATTGATCTTTCTTTTTCTTTTCTCTTTTCTTTTTCTTGGTTTGCTTTTCTTTCTTTCTTTCCTCTTTCTTTCCTTTTTTTTTTTTTGGTTGTCAAGACCAATTACAAAATTTGCCATCACTCGACTTTCACAAACTCCTTTTTTTTCAATTGAATCAAAGATGATTCCCTAATTGAATGTTCCTTCCCCTTTGGCAAGGGACAATAATCATGACGGTTAAGGGTTCAAAAATGAAAGAAAAATATCAGAATTCGATAATGATTTAACTATGAACTGAATTTTTTTATAAACTTCGGCAATTTCAGTAAGCAATTTGAGCTTATGAAAGTTGGCAGTTCATAGTTAACGATTCTGATTTATTAGGCTCAAAGGGGTTAACAAATACTCACTTCTCACAGGGTGGGCTATTTGTGGTCGAATGTTTTTACTCATATTCAAAAAAATGCCTTGATCCTATCAATGTTTTCATACAATCTAAAACAACGTTCAGATTTAACATAACAAAATCGAGTTAAACAAAAAATGCCGGTCTCCTGCATATATATAATGATTTTGAGGATTCCTCACATTTTGGCTGGTTCTAAATGGTTCACAGAATAAACATATCAAAAACACAAACTGTATGATATAACTTTTGTACTAAGTACATGTGGGTGCCAATGAGAATTGGTGTAACACCCATACTAAATTATCTAGAATATTTAGCATGTGTATTAATCTGATACCGGATACATTAAATTTTCAATAATAATATATATATACAAAACTACTGAATGAGTACAAATCGCTCGTTATACAAATATCCAAATATCATAAAATACACCTTCATATACAAATATATAATCTGCCAACCTCCTGAGCTTGCCACGACGAGCATCTGCACTCCATCCAGCGTCCTCCCGAAGATCTTCATGAACATCTCTTGCTAACCTATGAACCTGCACCAGAAGGATTGGGGTGAGACATACGTCTCAGTGAGCTCCAACCCAACCTACTGTTGGCAACCACGGGGGAAACCTAGAGTCGCCGTGCCTACTCTTAGCGATCTTGGGGATACCTACGATCGCTGTCATTCTTTACATTTATCGCGATCAAGGGGAAACCTAGGATCGCTTCATTGTCTTATCTCATGCCTTTCATACTCTATTCTTATCTTAGTCTTATACGTAGTGATCTTGGGGACATCCTATGATCACATCGCGTTCACTAGGAACTAATCATCATGTCTCGTATTACATATAAAATATACATATTCGTATTCATCTTTTCATATCATAAAGTTAGAAGTTAGCGTTGAACAAACAATACATTATCTTGGTTCATTTTACGGAGTGCATCCGGGTGGAGTAACCCCGAAGTACATCTCCCATCATACCGGTGAAAATTCCTATCATATCAGGCTAACACCGGACTCCTCTTATCTTTGTGTAGGCAACCCTCTCGGTGAAGCCCCATCCGGCATAATCCGGAGCCTGCTGGACACATCTTGCATGTAGACAACCCTCTCGGAGATGTCCCATCCGGCGAATCCCGGAGCCTGCTGGACATGCTTAAGTCTTTTAACATACGTGTGGACAATCCTCTCGGAAGAGTCCCATCCGGCGAAACCCGGAGTCTGATGAACACGTTTAACATCGTCTCATATATATATTACGTGTGGATAGCCCTTTCGGAGAAATCCCATCCGGCATAATCCGGAGTCTGATGAACACGTTATCATATTCTTTATCATTTAATTCTTAACTTCGTTCATAAGCATATCTATTACGTTTCATCTTTCTTGTGCATATCTAATGCATACTTTAGTAGTCATTCTTAAATACCTAACCTATAAATAGGTTCTTGACTTTGATCTTTAAATCTTTCCTTGTGCATACGCACTCTAAATTGGGTGCATCCTAATCATGCTATCTTAGGTGCATTCTCATTCTCATTATTTCTTAACTTATGTACTTAAATGTACGTATAATAATATATCATAAGCTTTTGCATATTCAATGCATTCTTGAGGGAACTAATCTCTCAATACATAACTATGAACTTAAGGTATTAGGCTTATCGTTCTCATAAGCCTTTGCTTGGTTTTGGAAGCATACCATAGCTTAAATAACTTTATTCTCACATCTCTAATGCTTTACCAATTCCTTACTCTTCCATTCCTTAAATGTTTAAACAACCTTCCGGATATGTCAAGAATGGTGTTTATCTTAGAATTTAAAGTTTTCATTGAAAACGGTTATTAAAAACCTCGCTGAACGCATTTACATCACCCAGAACGAACCAGAACAGACATAAGCTGTCTGTCTGATTTCGCTGGGCCATAGCTTGGCGAAATGTCTGATTTCGCTGAGCGAAAGCTTGGCGAAAGCTTGGCGAAAATAGGCAGTGAAGGCTTGCCAAACAGTAACTGCACGATCGCCCCGAGTTCGCTGAGCGAAAATGACAGTTCAGGACTGGTTCAAAACATGATTTTCCACCATTATTGACATATCTAAACATACTCAGGTATCATAACAATATAAGGAATGAATTTCTAACATAAATTGATAATTTAAAACATGATTAATCAAGGATTTGGCCAGCATAAGAGATTAGAACACAATTCCTAAACTTAGCTCAAAATAAACAAAACTCTTCAAGACTTCCAAAGTGGGTTCTAAAACCCCTAGGGAGCTCACCTCAAACTTGATTGTTGCTTGACAATTCCAGAACTTGGAACCCTAGCTTCACTCCTTGATTCTCTTTGTTTTCTCCTCTTCACTTTCTCTTGTTCTATATCTCCAAAACTTGAATTTGCTTACTCAAAACTCACAAGAATTGGGATGAAGCTTGATGGGTTATGACAAGGTGAGGAGGGCGTGAGACTAGGGAGGAAGAGGGAGAGAAAAAATCAGATTCTTTAAGAGGGTGAGGATGAGAAGAAAAATGAATGAAAATATCTTCCCCCCCTTCTTTTTAAATAATCTTCATTTGTCAATTAATTACCAAAATGCCATTGCCACTTATTTGCAAAATTGCCATGCTTGCTAAACAAGTTTCTAACGCTAATAACTGTTACATTTAAGCGGGATGTTACAATTGGGCTTTGGTTGAAATTGTATTTGTGAATGCCAATGAAAATTGGGCTTTTTGATCGAATGCCGAGCAAGGTCGGGCTTTGTATGGAAATGTGGGTGAGTGCCAATGATGATTGGGCTTTTGTTAATTGGGGAGAAAGGCTGCAGTAGCCTGGGGGAAGGTAACCTCGGGTTGAGGTACCGGAATCTCTTGAAGAGTAGTGGGAATATGGATGAATTCCTCACCAAAGTCGAATGGCATGCCCCATGTTCAACCGGGGGACTAGTGTTATATGTGGGGGTTGTTTTTGGGATGACGAGTCACTTTTCCTGACGGGATGTGTAACACCCATAATAAGATTGCCTAGGATCTTATACGAGTATTAAAATTTCGTACTGGATACATTAATGTACAATATAAAAAGTTCATCCAATATATTACATCACATTGTAATATTACAACCCAAGGTTTATACAATACTTCTTGATACATGTACATCATTATACAACAACATATAAACCAGTCAAACTATAAATACATAACATTCAGCACGTTCAGTCCATAGCCTTCTCCTTACCCTTGTTGCGTGCTGCCTGTGATCCTGCTTGTGAACCTGCACCAGAAGGAATGGGATGAGACATAATGTCTCAGTGAGCTCTACCCAACCTACTGATGGCAACCACAGGGAACCTAGGGTCGCCATGCCTACCTTGGCAATTTAGGGGAATTCTAGAATCTCCAAGTTTTATAAACCTGCCTATAACTTTAACTATAATCTGCCTGTAACTGTGAAACTTTCTGTAACTATAACTGTAACTATAACTGTATAACATAAAGCAAATAAAGTGTTTTATGTTAGCTGTTAGCGTTGAACAAACAATTAATCTGAGTTCATTTTACGGAGGGCATCCGGGTGGAGTAACCCCGAAGTACATCTCCCTATGACCCGATGAAACTCCTGACAATCAGGCTAACACCGGACTCCCGATGAAATTGCATGTGGACAACCCTCTCGGAGAAGTCCCATCCGGCGTATCCCGGAGTCTGCTGAACATGCCTATGATTGTGATATAATATTCTTTAACTTTGATCATATGAAAAATGCATAACTGTTACTTTAACATATAATAGCAATCCTGTAACTATGAATTCTTGGCTTATCGTTCTCATAAGCCACCTATAATTGTTGGAGAACCAACACTATGAACTTAAGTGAAACTATGATTGGTAAACCATTCCTATTACTTTGTATCCTAATGTGGATACAACTATAAACTTGATTCTCATTCTATAACTCTTGTTTTCCTATCAAGGAATTCGGCATATCGTTGTCATATGCCGCTATAAGAATTTACCTATTCGATAAACCTCATTCCCTACATTTCCAAGCCTTGCATAATTCTTGCTTCTTTACTTTTATAACCATTGGGAGCATTTAGAATGAGTTAAAATGGTGGGTTAAGTTTCCAAAATGTATTATAAGAAATCAGTTGCAAAAAGCCATGCCCGCGCGCACCAGGACCCCCAGAACAGCTCAACTAGGTTATGCTGTCCTGGCTTGGTCGCTACAAGCGCCCCCTTGGTCGCTACAAGCGCCACTGGTCGCTACAAGCGCCAGTGTGGTCGCTACAAGCGCGGGTAGGCAGGGAAAAATCCTGCCTGGTCGCTACAAGCGACAGCCCGTCGCTACAGCGACCATGACAGCACAGTCATGTGTAAAAATGCGATTTTTCACCATTTTTGCCCATTCAAGGATACCCAAGCTTCCTAAACATGTTAAAAACGATTTTCCTTCATAAAACAACAATTAAAAACATATACAAGCAAGGATTTAGCAAGCAAGGAATTTAGGGTTAAACTCTAAAACTTTCTATAATTTTTTTTCTATGATGAATAACACACAAAACTCACACTAGGAGGGTTCTAAAACCCAAGATGAGCTCACCTATAATTGGTAGCAAGCTGGCTAAGCTCCAATCCAAAACTCCAACTTGTGAAATCCTCTTTTCTTGGTTTTTCCTTAGTTTTTCTTGTTCCAAGTTCTCCCAAGACTTTGATTGCTTGATTCCCAAGAGTTAGGAATGATTTGAGGGATTAAGGGTGATGGGTAGAGTGGGGCGAAATTCTAGTGAGAGATGGGAGAAGTTTTCAGATTTTTAGAGAGAGGAACAATGTGATAAATATGAGTTTTTCCTCATATTTATCCATTTTAGTCCTTATCCCTATAATTACAACTTTGCCACTCCCAATTGTTTAATTCCTGTAATACTGTTAAATGCCTCGCATAAGCGGGATATTACACTCTACCCCCCTTAAAGAAATTTCGTCCTCGAAATTTAGAAATTACCTGTAAAAAGATGTGGATAACTCTTCTGCATCTCTGATTCCAATTCCCATGTAGCTTCACCGTAGGGAGAGCCTTTCCATATAACTTTAACAATTGGAATCTCTTTGTTTCTTAATACCTTGACATCACGTTCAATAATCCGTTCCGGTTTGGGCCGAAAAGTCAAATCCGATCTCAAGTCGATAGTTTCCAACTCTACTGGTTGGTAAGGATCAGGAATGAACTTCCTCAACTGTGAAACATGGAAAACATCATGTAATCCTGAAATCGCCAGTGGCAGATCCAATTGATAAGCTGCTGGTCCGACACGTTTGAGTATTTGAAATGGCCCAATAAATCTTGGACTCAATTTCTTTGTTCTGAAAACACCTCGTAATCCCAGCTTAGGGGTGACTTTCAAGAATACATGATCTCCCACTTCGAATTCTAGAGGTCTTCGCCTCTTGTCTGCATAACTCTTCTGTCGACTCTGAGCAGTTCTAATCTTGTCCTGAATGGATTTAATCTTTAAAGTGGTCTCTTGAATAATCTCAGGTCCCAGAATACTTTTATCTCCAACCTCTGACCAACAAAGCGGTGTCCTACACCTTCTGCCATACAATGCCTCATAGGGTGCCATTCCAATACTAGAATGGTAACTGTTATTATACGAAAATTCAATCAAAGGCAGATGATTATTCCAACTTCCTCCATCCTCTAAAATGCATGCACGTAGCATATCCTCTAACGTCTGAATGGTTCTCTCAGATTGCCCATCTGTTTGAGGATGATGGGACGTACTCAACTTTAACCTCGTTCCCAAAGCCTTTTGAAAAGCTTTCCAAAAATGAGAAGTAAAGATAGGATCCCTGTCTGACACAATGCTGGTTGGAACACCATGTAATTTCACAATCTCCGCTATGAACAATTCTGCATACTGAGCAGCCCTGTACGTAGTCCTAACCGGTAAAAAGTGAGCAGATTTAGTTAACCGGTCGACAACTACCCAAATCGAATCATGTCCCCGTTGAGTCCGAGGTAACCCTGTCACAAAATCCATAGAGATCTCTTTCCATTTCCACTGAGGGATTTCCAATGTTACTAACATCCCTGCAGGTCTCTGATGTTCAATCTTCACTTGTTGACACACAATACAACGCGATACGAATTTTGCAATATCGGTCTTCATCCCCGGCCACCAATAATCTTTCTTTAAATCTTGGTACATTTTAGTGGTACCTGGGTGAATACTGAAACTACTCTTGTGTGCCTCTTCCAAAATCAACCTTTTTAAATTAGCATCATTAGGAACACAAACTCTACCTTCAAACAGTAGAGTACCATCAGATGCCCTTGAAAACTCTGAATGCCCAATCCTCCTCTGAAGATCCATATCCGATTCTTGAGCTTGTGTGATTCTGGACCGCAAATCACAGGTAACATCTAATCTTTGCAACCAAGTGCCATTACCCATCTCAGTGACGCTGAGGTTAAGGTCTCTAAATTTCTCATACAAAACACAAGTGTGCATCAGCACTTCTGCTCTCATCAAAGATTTCCTGCTTAAGGCGTCAGCAACAACGTTCGCCTTCCCCGGGTGATACTTTAACTCAATCAAAATCCTTTAGGTATTCCATCCATCTCCTCTGTCTCATGTTCAGTTCCCGTTGATCGAACAAATACTTTAAACTTTTGTGGTCACTGAACAAGTCAAATTGTGCTCCATATAGATGGTGCCTCCATACTTTCAGAGCAAAAACTATCGCTGCCAATTCAAGGTCGTGAGTAGGGTAATTCTCCTCATGAGATTTAAGCTGCCGTGAAGCATAAGCTATTACATTACCTTCTTGCATGAGCACACTGCCTAGTCCTTTAGAGGACGCATCACAATATACAACATATTTCTTTTCGGGATCCGGTATTGCTAACACTGGAGCCTTGGATAATTTCTTCCTCAAAGTCCGGAAACTTTTCTCACAATCTTCGTCCCAAACGAAAGGCACATCTTTTCTTGTGAGATGTGTCAAAGGTAAAGCAATATGTGAAAATCTCATAATAAATCTTCGGTAGTAACCTGCTAAACCCAGGAAACTCCGAACCTCTGTTACATTCGCTGGTCTGGCCCAATTAAGGACAGCTTCGACTTTCGACGAGTCAACTGTTACTCCTCCTTTAGAAATAACATGCCCCAAAAACTGGATTTCCGATAACCAAAATTCACATTTACTGAATTTTGCATATAACTGATTTTCTCTGAGAATGTCCAAAACAATTCTCAGATGTTGAGCATGTTCCTGTGAGTCCTTTGAATAGATCAAGATATCATCAATGAAAATTACAACAAACTGATCCAGATAAGGCTGAAAAATTCTATTCATGTAGTCCATAAACACGGCTGGAGCATTAGTCACTCCAAAAGGCATCACCAAAAATTCATAATGTCCGTAACGTGTTCTAAACGCCGTCTTGGACACATCTGACGATTTGATACGAATCTGGTGGTATCCTGATCTGAGATCAATCTTTGAAAACACTGCGACTCCTTTGAGTTGATCCAAAAGATCATCAATCCTCGGTAACGGATACTTAATCTTTATTGTTACTTTATTCAGCCTACGGTAGTCGATGCACAATCTCATACTACCATCCTTCTTCTTAACCAACAACACTGGTGCACCCCAAGGTGACACACTGGGCCTGATGAAATGTTTCTGAATTAAGTCTTCTAACTGAGACTTCAATTCCTTAAGCTCTGACGGTGACATTCTATACGGCGCCACTGATACTGGCTCCGATCCTGGGATGAGATCAATAGAAAATTCGACTTCCCGTTCCGGGGGTAAATTGCTTATTTCAGAAGGAAAGACATCCAGATAATCACTAACAACATTGATGTCACTGGGACTCAGTTCTGACTCTGAAGTCACAGTAACCATCGCATAAAAACCCCTATCCTGAGCACACATAAGCTGAGTAAGCTGATGAGTGCGGTTGATTAACTCTGATAAAGCCACACCTTCGGTCGTATCATCAGTAGGCATAAAAATACACTTTTCCGCACATCCAATGTAAACATGATTAGCGGAAAGCCAATCCATCCCTAGAATCACATCAAGTTGTATCATGGGAAGACACACCAAATCTATATAGTATGTCTTGCTAGATACAGTGATCGGGCAATTTTCACATATGAAACTAGCTACCACTCCGCCTTCAGTAGCGGTAGATACCGTCATAGGAGGTATCAACGGTGACATAGATAACTGTAATGCTTCTACACACTTGTAGGAAATAAAGGAACATGTTGCACCACAATCAAAAAGCACTTTAACTGGAGTTTGGCCTAAGTAACACATACCGGCAATTAAATCTTCATTTGCTAAAGCCTTCTGGCCATCAAGGGAGTACACCCTGCCCTTACTTGTCGTAGTACCTCCAGCTCCACTTTTACCTCTTCTTTCTGGACAATTTGCTAAAATGTGCCCCGGCTGCCTACACCCGAAACACACACCTGTTTGCCTCATGCATTCACCGTGATGCATTTTCCCACAGTATTTACAAGCAGGACTCGCCTGGTGTGGGAACGACTGCTTACCCCTCTTAGGAGAGCCCTTGGACTTATTCTCATGGTACCTATCTTGAAACTTGCCCTTTCTCTTTTCAAATAGTGCAGCTTTCTCTTTAGCGGTCTTGGCAAAACCCGCTTCCGCAACCAAACTGTCGTGAACCATCTCGTCATAGCTGGTATTCCTTTGAAGGCTACAGCTGTATCAATTTCACCTCTCAACCCACGCCTATACTGATTCATCTTCCAGTTCTCATTACTGGCATACTCGTTGTGAGAGGAGTAATATGACAATTCTTCAAACTTCTTTGTAAACTCGGTGACTGACATGCCACCTTGCTTCAACTCAAGGAACTCCTGTTCTTTCTGTACTTTATAAGACATCGGGATATACTTCTCTAGCATTGCTTCCTTGAAGTTATCCCAGTTAATCTCAATATCATTTGCCATCATTCGGCGTTGAGCAGATTCCCACCAATCTTCTGCTGCGCCTCTGAACTGGTTAGTAGCCAACAATACTTTACTTTCATCTGGGCAGTCCACCATCCGGAATACTTTCTCAATCTGCTTTAACCATCTCTTGGCCTCTGGAGGCTCACCTTCTCCATTAAACTCTGGAGGGTGATTTCTGTTAAACTCCCGGAAGGATGGATTTGCCACTACTGGTGGTGGTGTCTGCTGCTGGGCACCTTGTCCATGGTGCATCATCTCCATCCATTCATGCTGAGCTTGAGCCTGCTGTTGGGCTTGCTGCTGCATCATGAGCATCATCTGTTGATGCTGTAACGCAGCCTGAGCTTGCTGCTCCTGATATTGTTGCTGCAACGTCTGCTGCTGTTGCATCATTTGAGCCCAAAAATTCATACTAGGGTCTCCTCCGGCTTCCTCAGCATTTGCCTGATTTGATCTAGGCCTGCCAGGACCTCTTCTCCTCCCGGACATCTTATCCTAGTTGTCATACACAAGTCAAAGTGATCAGTTTGAACCAGATATAACATTTAGAATAATGTCCCGGATCCAAGAGATCCACAAACTTGAATTGTATCTTAATGACCCAAGGCACGGTCTGAATCGACCTGCTCTGATACAAAATTGTAACACCCATAATAAGATTGCCTAGGATCTTATACGAGTATTAAAATTTCGTACTGGATACATTAATGTACAATATAAAAAGTTCATCCAATATATTACATCACATTGTAATATTACAACCCAAAGTTTATACAATACTTCTTGATACATGTACATCATTATACAACAACATATAAACCAGTCAAACTATAAATACATAACATTCAGCACGTTCAGTCCATAGCCTTCTCCTTACCCTTGTTGCGTGCTGCCTGTGAACCTGCACCAGAAGGAATGGGATGAGACATAATGTCTCAGTGAGCTCTACCCAACCTACTATTGGCAACCACAGGGAACCTAGGGTCGCCATGCCTACCTTGGCAATTTAGGGGAATTCTAGAATCGCCAAGTTTTATAAACCTGCCTATAACTTTAACTATAATCTGCCTGTAACTGTGAAACTTTCTGTAACTATAACTGTAACTATAACTGTATAACATAAAGCAAATAAAGTGTTTTATGTTAGCTGTTAGCGTTGAACAAACAATTAATCTGAGTTCATTTTACGGAGGGCATCCGGGTGGAGTAACCCCGAAGTACATCTCCCTATGACCCGATGAAACTCCTGACAATCAGGCTAACACCGGACTCCCTATGAAATTGCATGTGGACAACCGTCTCGGAGAAGTCCCATCCGGCGTATCCCGGAGTCTGCTCAACATGCCTATGACTGTGATATAATATTCTTTAACTTTGATCATATGAAAAATGCATAACTGTTACTTTAACATATAATAGCAATCCTGTAACTATGAATTCTTGGCTTATCGTTCTCATAAGCCACCTATAATTGTTGGAGAACCAACACTATGAACTTAAGTGAAACTATGATCGGTAAACCATTCCTATTACTTTGTATCCTAATGTGGATACAACTATAAACTTGATTCTCATTCTATAACTCTTGTTTTCCTATCAAGGAGTTCGGCATATCGTTCTCATATGCCGCTATAAGAATTTACCTATTCGATAAACCTCATTCCCTACATTTCCAAGCCTTGCATAATTCTTGCTTCTTTACTTTTATAACCATTGGGAGCATTTAGAATGAGTTAAAATGGTGGGTTAAGTTTCCAAAATGTATTATAAGAAATCAGTTGCAAAAAGCCATGCCCGCGCACACTAGGACCCCCAGAACAGCTCAACTAGGTTGTGCTGTCCTGCCTTGGTCGCTACAAGCGCCCCCTTGGTCGCTACAAGCGCCACTGGTCGCTACAAGCGCCAGTGTGGTCGCTACAAGCGCGGGTAGGCAGGGAAAAATCTTGCCTGGTCGCTACAAGCGACAGCCCGTCGCTACAGCGACCATGACAGCACAGTCATGTGTAAAAATGCGATTTTTCACCATTTTTGCCCATTCAAGGATACCCAAGCTTCCTAAACATGTTAAAAACGATTTTCCTTCATAAAACAACAATTAAAAACATATACAAGCAAGGATTTAGCAAGCAAGGAATTTAGGGTTAAACTCTAAAACTTTCTATAATTTTTTTTCTATGATGAATAACACACAAAACTCACACTAGGAGGGTTCTAAAACCCAAGATGAGCTCACCTATAATTGGTAGCAAGCTGGCTAAGCTCCAATCCAAAACTCCAACTTGTGAAATCCTCTTTTCTTGGTTTTTCCTTAGTTTTTCTTGTTCCAAGTTCTCCCAAGACTTTGATTACTTGATTCCCAAGAGTTAGTAATGATTTGAGGGATTAAGGGTGATGGGTAGAGTGAGGCGAAATTCTAGTGAGAGAGGGGAGAAGTTTTCAGATTTTTAGAGAGAGGAACAATGTGATAAATATGAGTTTTTCCTCATATTTATCCATTTTAGTCCTTATCCCTATAATTACAACTTTGCCACTCCCAATCGTTTAATTCCTGTAATACTGTTAAATGCCTCGCATAAGCGGGATATTACAGGATGACGCGTAGTGTTGCGAATGAAAATGCGAACACTGATGACTCAATTCGGATTGTAAGAAATCCTTGTAATAAGAGGGGAAAAGAGTTTTGGACTCGGAAACTAATGTATGCATGTTATGTATAATGTTAATGCGTGTATGCGATGTATATGACAAAATATGCCCCTTCTTTTTTAAAATGCATATGCAAAAAATCATTTTTATGAATGCAAATGTATGGTATGCAAAGGTATGGTATATGAAGGTTCAAAACTTCCCCCATCCTCACATGTAGGATCTAGAGATGAGATTTTCTAAAAAGGTCCCTAGAATCACGGATCCCACATGGAATTAAGGTCGTCGATTGCGAATAAATCGCAAGACTTCAATACATTCCAAGTGAAAATCTCCTCTAGGCGGCGTTTGGCATCCTACCTCACGGACATACGTCAACGCGGGCTTCCGCTCACAACCACCATTCTAACTTAATTTTTTCTCAAGCTCGGGTAGAGAGCCTCACACGTCCGGCATTAACCCGAACAATGTGGAGTAACATCGCTCAAGTAACATCCCCACAATTGATATATATTAATATGAAGCAATATGAGATATGTAAATATAGAGCAAAAGAAAAGAAACAAATAATGATAAAAAGATACAAACGCGCAAGCAAAGCAAAAGCATTTTAGCCTAAAAGTGGACTAAGATAGGCTTGACTCGCCATACACAAAAACAAAGTGTTTAAGTGCTCTTTTCTTCCCCAGTGAAGTCGCCATTTTTGTCGCGTCGAATTTCGGATATCAAGCTATTGGGAAGCGTTGAATCACTAATTTTAAATCACGACTGAACTTTTAATTTTTCGGGGAGAAAAGGAAAAAAGTTCGAAATTACCTTTAAAAAGAGATTTTAGGTTCGAGAGTCGATTATGCGAGGGAAAGGTATTAGCACCCCTCACATCCGTTGTACTCAACGGGAACCTCTTAGTCGGCTTAGGCTTAAAATGTTTTCAATGTTTTGCTTGCGTGTTTGAACATATAAAAGGGAAAAAGAAAATATGATATAAAGGGAAAAAAGAAGATAAAATACAACGAAGGGGAAAAAAAGAAAGTTTTTATTAACGGGCTTGACAAGATGTCGATCTTGCTCCTACGTATCTCCCGGTAGTCGGAGAATTCAAAGCGTACGTAGTTCTTTGGTTGAAAAAATTTGTATGTTGGCTCGTTTTAATTAAAAAAAAGATTTGAAGACGCACAGAGGCGTAAAACGTTTAAATGATAAAAGAGACGAACGCACATTAAGGCGATAAACTCGCACAAGGCGTAAAAGTTTTGAAGATAAAAAACGAGCGCACATTAAGGCGATAAACTCACGCAAGGCGTAAAAGGTTTGAAACACGCGAAGGCGCGAAAGGTTCGAATTGACCACGAGGGCCAAGAAAAGGTTCAAAATGGTCACGGGGGACCAAAGAAAGGTTAAGCGTGCTAGACGCGTCGAAGGTGGAATGACGATTACCCGAACGTTGAGACATACGTCACGCATTCGTGCAACCGAGGTTTGGGGAGACATACGTCAAGCCATTCCTTTTTCATTCAAGTTTTGTTTCGTTGAAACTCGGAGAAATCTCAAAGGGACAAAACACTAGGTTGGGAAACTTAAAGAAAAGTTGTAAAAAAAAGAAATCACGAACGAATTTGTTGTTCGAGTTTATTGTAAATCATGAACATCACTTGTTGCTTAAGTTATTTAAACTCAAGAACAAGTGTTTATTCAAGTTTGAAAGATGAACAAAAATCATGGAAACATGCATAAATTTGGAAAGTGCACAAGTTCGGCTCATTTTGAGTTTGGTTTAAAAAGAGTGAGCAAGCTCGGCTCAAGTTCATGTTTTGATTGAAAATCATGAACAACGTTGTTGTTCAAGTTTGGTTTTGAAAATAAAGAACTTAGCTTATTGCTCAAGCTTGGTTTTAAAAATTTAGAACATAACTTGTTATACAAGTTACTCAAAATTAAATGCACGAACTTGTGAAATTTCCAAAGTCATGCAAAATTCTTGATGTGGTTTGAACAAAAATGAGTTTTAACCCTCTTTAGGTTCTGAATCAAGGGTTGGAACCCCAAAATTTTGACCTTTTGAAGCCTGATTCATGTTCTGAGTTTCACATACTTGGCAGAGCAACCAGAACTTGGCTCTGCGAAGTCAGGTTCTGATGTGGTCGCTCTGCGAACATTACTTTGCTCTGCGAAGTATGCGAAAAAATGAACTCAGAAGCTGTTTCTGAACAGAAGTTCAGAAACTGCTCCTGAGCAAGCTTTAGAACCTAAAGGGGGTTAAAAACCTTTGCAAATTTGGAGAAAAGGAGCACAACAGCTCCGTTTTAGCACTTGGTCACTTTGAGATTCCTTTTGAGTTTCAAAAGGGGTTTTTGTGCACAAAGTGAAATTAAACAAAACAAATGATGCAAACAGCAAACAAAATGAAAGATAAAAACTTTAGGATACTTACAGAACTCCTAGCAATGCTTGTGCAAGAAGTAGGAAGTGGCTTGCTTGATTGGTTAGAGGTTATGGACAATGAACTCTAATTGGTTTTACTTTGGGTATGAACTGTTTTGCTACTCTCACAATGCTGCAATGTAGTGTGTTTTTGGGTGTAAATTTCGTGTATATTGTGTGTGTATATGACTGTTGTTCTTGTTATGATCCTTATGCCTTGCATTCCCTTTTATAGGCCAAAAACCAATCTATGTAATGATGGAAAAAATCTATAGAACCTAGCTGATTTGTGGGCTAAATCTAGGCTAAATCACTTTGCATTTAATGCTAAAGGATAGAAGTTACTTTGCCTTGTGCCAAGGGTCAAGACCTTGACTGATTTCAGCCACAAATGCAACTGATCTTTGAATGCAATGATGAGAAAAAACTGAAAAACAGGGCATCTTGCAATTAGGTGATTCTTGGGATCAATCCTTGCAATCTTGGAAGGTCAAGCAATGAAAACGTGTACTGCCATGTACAGAGAGATTGGGGGAAGCAAAAAGAGCATGTGGGCTGGTGTGTGGGAGGAGAAATCCAGCTGAAAACAGGGCACACCAAACAGCTTTTTGGGCAAGAACACCACTTGTGTTTGACTGGTTTTGGTGGAGAAATAAGGAAGGAAAGGGATCAAGCAGCTGGCTGGCAAGCTCAGGTTGGATGATAGGTCAATTGGGAGGGACAAGAGCTGACCAGGGGCAGCCAATTTGCTTGAGCACATGCTAGGTTGGATGAAAATCCTTCTTACCTTTACCTTTAATGTCACACATTAAATCTTGCTTTGCTGCATCATTTCAGCCACAATTGGCAATAACAATGATAATAATACTAATAATAATAACTACAAATGAAAACAAAAGAGATAAATCAAGAAATAAAATTCTGCAGAAAAAATCGCAGAGTTCGCAGTGTGAAGGTCACTTCGCAGTGCGAACTCCCCTTTTTTTGATTTTTTGTATTTTCTTAAAATAAAACAAAATAAAAATAATAAAGATGAATAATGATAATGGCAAGGGTAAGAATGAAAGTGATAGTGGGAAAATAATAATGGCAATAATAATAAAGATAATAATAAAAATGAGAAAGTTAATAATATTAGTAATTAATAAAAAATAATGATGATAATAATAATAATAAAACATTGATAAAAAAGATAATAATAATAATAAAAATACAAAAGTAATGGTATTAATAAGGATAATGATAAAGTTAATAAAGATGGTAATGCTCATGGTGATAAAATGTAAATAAAATCCAATAACAAAAAATGAAATAATAAAAAGTAATAAATGATGAAATAATAAAAGATAAAACAAAGAAAAATATGAGTCAAAAAATGGGGTATGACACTTGCTTTGTGCATCCAATCAGTCACAATTGATGATAACAGTGATAATAATAATGATAGAGAGTAATAACAATAACTAAAATGAAAACAAAAGCAAGATAAATCACAGAATTAAAAATCTGCAGAAAATTCGCAGAGTTCGCAGTGCGAAGGTAACTTTGCTCTGCGAACTCCCCTTTTCCTTTTTTTTTGTATTTTCTTTAAAAATAAAACAATTAAAAATCAATAATGATAATAGTAATGGCAATGATGAGAATGGAAAACAAAAATAGTAATGATAATAGTAATGAAGATAATAATAATAATAATAAATGATGAAAAGGATACTAATATTAGTAATTAAAAATAATGATAATGATAAATGATAATAATAAAACTGATAAAAAAGATAATAATAATAATATTAAAAAACAATAGCAATGGTATTAATAAGGATAATGATAATATTAATAATAATGATAGTAATGATGATGGTGACACTACAAGAAATTTGCCAAAACCTGTTCAGCAGTAGCAATTATGTCCACAAAACCAGCTGCTCCCAGAACCTAAAAGGACTGCTGTGCATATAAACAACAGCCGAAAAACCCTAAACCAAAAGAAGCTAAAGAAGATATGAGTCTGGAGTGAGAGCTGGGTGCGTATTTATAATCGAAATGCAGGGCTGAGCCTAGGAAACCAAAACTATAGGCAGAAATTGTGCTTCTATAGACGTGCTTCTATAGGAAACCAAAACTATAGGCAGAAGTGCATGTAGAATGTCCCTAAAGGAAACAACTGAAATTTTCTAAAACGAAATAAATCATGTCACCACACGCTTCAACATCTATAGTTATAAAAGGAAAAGAATTTTGAACAAGATACAAAATAACGAAGATGATTCTGAAATATACATAAAAAAGCACTTGTAGTTTTGAAAAAAAATGCTACTATAAAAATCCATATAACGGCTTAATAAAATCTCAACTTGACTGTGTCCTATAACCAGAAGAACATTCCAAACTGAAACTGAAACAGAATTAAATCATACGACATCATTGTGCCAGCCAGACATTGATGAAATATACATCTATTGTCCATTCCAATACTCTAAATTTTTTTAGCGAAAAAACAATACTTCCACAGAATAACTTTTAACGCAGCATAGCAATCTCAGTAGTTACTAAACTCATCAACAAAAGAAATTATGCTCAACTAAACTACCTTTGTAGTTTAATGTAAAAACATTAATTTCTCCTATATTTTTTTTTTATGCAATGGAATTAATTTCTCCTATACTACGGATAAGAAAACAACAATAAATGATGCAACTCAACCTCAAACCATGAAGGTGTCAAGTCAAGAAAAATAACTGTGTTCATATGTTAAACAAATAAAGTCTTTAATTTCACATTATTATTATTATTATTTCATCATAGACGTGCTTCTATAGGAAACCAAAACTATAGGCAGAATTGTTCTTCTATAGGAAGGGCTGAGCCTAGTATTTATAATCGAATTTCAGATCCATGTGTACGACAGTTTTCTGTGACAATACATCATAAAAATCACAACAGAACTACTATATTAGAAATACTATATCATAAAAATCACAACACAACAGAACTACTATAATAATAAAAAAAAAAACAATTTGGTATCTCCATTCAAAATCTACTATATCATTTTGGCATTTACATGTCACAAATTACAATCACAACAGAACTAGAATTTGAACATTGGATTAGACTAGAATAAAAGTGACACACAACAACACAAACACAGTGAGGATGAAGAAGAAGTACCAAATATGAGGAAGCTGCACAAGCTTTGACAGAAGAGGAAGAGGAAATCGATTTGGAGGTTTTAAGCAGCAATCAATTGTGAAAACATTGATTGAAGAAGATTTTATGCGATTTGGGGGTTTTGAGCGATTCTGTTCAACAACAGATTTGGGGGTTTTGAACAATAATCAATTTGGGGGTTTTGATAAAGAAAGTGATTTGGGGGTTTGTGAACAATAATCAGATTGGATCGATTGATAAAGAAAGTGAGTTGGGTTGAATCTGGGTTTTCCCTTACCTCAACTCCATTGAACGATTTGAGGAAGAGAAGGAGAATATGACGCGCAGCGATTTGCAGAAGAAGAAAAGGATAGTTACGTTTTTTGTTTGTGGAGGTTTGGCTTTTGTTGTGTTTTTTTTTTTTGTTACATAGGTTTTGTTTGTGTGAAAAAAAGCATATGCTGGAAAAAAATAAATTAAAAAAAGATGGTGAAAAATTGGGCGCGCTAGTTGGTGCCAAATGAAAATTTTGGGCACTTTTTATCTTTTAACCTATAGCAACGGCTGTTTAGAGTTTCAGTTGCTATATTTTATCTATAGCAACGCTTTTTTCTGTAGTTGCTAAAGGTGTCCGTTGCTATATGGCAAATTTCTTGTAGTGTGATACATATTAATAAATAAAAATTTAAAAATGAAGATAAAAAAATAAAAGGTAAATAAATAAGAAAAAATTTGAAAATTATAATGGAATGATGAATAATAATAATATGATAATGAACAAAGAAAAATATGAGTCAAAAATTGGAGTATGACAATTATACACGGCACATACATCCTTAATATTACCTTATTATTAATTTAAACTAAAGATCCAATCCTTATACCGATAACTATATTCTCATTCTCATTACAGTTTCATTTACCTACTCTACTTATATTCTATTCCCTCATTCCTGGTTATGGTCCTTTTAATGTCTCTTAACTAAATTTGCCTAATTGCCTCAAAGCTTCAGTATATTAACATATTTTTCTTCTTATCGTCTACTTTATAAATCCACTAAATACAAGAAGAGGTTAACATAGCGTCTTGGTGATGCTTCATGTTAATTCCTTAAGGTTATCCGAGGTCCTTCCTTAGCTGCGTGTAATTGTTATAAAACTATGAGACATACTATACCATGGACCTAAAATAATAACTATCAAGTAACAGGACCAGGATAAGTATGCTAATTATTAATCCATTCCTATATGTTCCAGCGTGTAATTATGAATCAAAAGGAAACCGAAACATAAGAAAAGGAATAATATCAACATGTTTTGGAAAACAAGGGAAAAAATCAATCTATATCAATATGCAACCGGCGACCAATGAAGTGCAGATCTTTTATAAATTAACAGTGTCGTGCATATGAGTATGCACACCACATACAACTCAATCAATTGGGGAAAAATACCAAACGACACGCATGAGTATAACCTCAATCAACAATTTTCCAATAAATCGGACATAATAAAACAAAAACCCTTCATTACCCATATGAGAACACAACCCATATGGTGAATAGAGACTTCCCCTTACCTCGATTCCTCTGAAGTCTCCGGTTTGGCTTGACTTCGTTGTAGCTAGGTTTTCCTCTCTCTGACTGCTGCTCTTCTCTCTATTTCTACGTTTAGCAAAACTGACTTCTAATTTCCCAAAACCCTTATTTATATTTTGGCCAGCCACTCTTCATATAACTTTCCTCTTCTATTCACTATTCTTTTGTTTTTCCCCTCCCCCACTTATTAAAAACCTATTTTCTACACCTCCTACTCTTTTCTACTTGTTTTTCAATTCTCTTTCTTTATTATTTAAATTCTTGTATCATAAATTAATTCACCAATATAATTCAACCCTCTCAACATTTACATCACATTCAAATAAAACAACATTAATAATAATATTCACCACACTACACCTATTAAACTTTATTGGATTACTTAAAATAAAAAGTTGGGGTGTTACAACTCTCCCACACTTAACAGATTTTCGTCCTCGAAAATTACCTGAGGTAAATAACTCTGGATAAGATTCCTTCATCTTACTCTCCCACTCCCACGTGATACTCTCTCCAGCAGGTCCTCCCCACGTTACCTTGACCAAAGCGGTCTCCTTGCCCCTTAAGTTCTTCACCTCTCGGTCTTCTATTTTTAATGGTAAGGTCTCAACGGTCAAGTTCTCCTTCACTTGCACTTCATCCATCTGAATTACGTGAGACAGATCGGGAACATACTTTCGAAGTTGAGACACATGAAACACACTGTGAAGGTTTGAGAGTGTCGGTGGCAAGGCAATTTGGTAGGCTACTACTCCAACTCTCTTTGTAATCTGATAAGGACCAATAAACCGAGGTGTAAGCTTCTTAGACTTTAACGCACAACCAACATCCATCACCGGAGTGACCTTCAGAAACACATGATCCCCTTCTTGAAACTCCAACAGTTTCCTCCGCTTGTCATGATAGCTCTTTTGCCTACTTTGTGATGCTTTCATCTTTTCCTGAATCATTTTAATCTTCTCGGTTGTCTGTTGTACAATCTCTGGTCCCAATACTGCGCTCTCTCCCGTCTCATACCAACACAACGGGGTTCGGCACCTTCTCCCGTACAGGGCCTCGAAAGGCGCCATTCCAATGCTAGAATGGTAACTATTATTGTAAGTGAACTCAATTAGTGGTAAGTAAGCATCCCAACTCCCTCCTTGTTCTAAAACACAAGTCCTCAACAAGTCTTCTAAGGACTGGATCGTCCTCTCTGCCTGGTCGTCCGTCTGTGGGTGGTATGCGGAACTTAACTTCAATTTAGTCCCTAGAGCCTTCTGTAAACTCTCCCAGAATCTTGAGGTAAACCTCAGGTCTCTATCTGAAATGATGCTTGAAGGGACGCCATGCAACTTAACTATTTGCTCAATATAAATCTCTGCTAGTTTCTGCAATGGGTAATTTAACCTTATTGGTATGAAATGAGCCGACTTACTCAATCGATCCACTACAACCCATATGGTATCACTCCCTTTCGAGATCTTCGGCAGGCTTGTTACAAAATCCATAGAAATGCTATCCCACTTCCACTCTGGAATGTTCAATGGTTGCATCAACCCGGACGGTTTCTGATGTTCAATTTTTTGATTTCTGACAAACCAAGCACGAGTACACAAATTCAGCCACTTCCCTCTTCATGCCTGGCCACCAAAACATTTCCTTAAGGTCCTGATACATTTTTGTAGCCCCTGGGTGTATATTCAGTCCACTTCTGTGACCTTCCTCTAGAATACTCCGTTTCAATTTTGGTATATCGGGCACACAAATTATGTCCTTAAATTTCATAACCCCGTTCTCATCCATTCTGAAATTCGTCTCTTTTCCTTGGTTGATTAGCGTTAAGTGATTCACCAATTCCAAGTCGGACTTCTGCCCCTCTTTAATCTCTTCCACCACCGTACTTGTCAGTTTTAGCATACCCAACCTTACACTTCCCGGCGTCACTTCACAAACCAAACTAATGTCTCTAAACTGTTCAATCAACTTCATCTCCTTGACCATGAGTGCTGACATGTGTATGACCTTCCTACTCAAAGCATCTGCTACTACATTAGCATTTCCTGGATGGTAATTCAGCTCAAAATTGTAATCTTTCAAGAATTCCAACCACCTTCGTTGCCGCATATTCAACTCTTTTTGATCAAATAAGTATTTCAAGCTCTTATGATCACTAAACACCTCAAACCTTGACCCATACAAGTAATGCCTCCACACCTTAAGCACAAATACCACCGCTGCTAACTCCAAATCATGAGTCGGATAATTCTTTTCATGAATTTTCAATTGTTTTGACGCATATGCTACAACCCGTCCTTCCTGCATAAGTACACCACCCAAACCTCTATTAGATGCATCGCAGTAGACCACAAATGGCTTACTCGGGTTCGGTAGAATTAATACTGGTGCCGACGTCAACCTCTTCTTAAGTTCCTGGAAACTTTCCTCACATTGGTTATCCCACACATAAGCCTCGCCTTTCCAAGTCAATCGTGTCAAAGGCAATGTCAACTTTGAAAATCCTTCGATAAACCTTCGATAATAATCAGCCAAGCCCAAGAAGCTTCTTATTTCCGTAACAGATTTAGGGGATTCCCATTGTAACACGGCGTCTACTTTGGATGGATCGACCGATATTCCCTTACTAGAGATTACATGACCTAGGAAACTCACTTTGCGTAACCAAAGTTCACACTTTGACATTTTAGCATATAACTTATTCTCTTTTAAGGTCTGCAACACAATTCTCAAATGTTCCGCATTCTCCTCCTCCGTCTTGGAATACACCAAAATGTCATCTATAAACATTACTTCAAATCGATCCAAGTAAGGGTGAAAAATTCTATTCATATACTCCATGAACACTCCGGGGGCGTTAGATACTCCAAACGGCATCACAGAATATTCATAATGGCCATACCGAGTTCGGAAAGCGGTCTTGGGTACATCTTCTGCCTTCACGCGAATTTGATGGTATCCTGATCTCAAATTAATTTTACTGAACACACAAGCACTGGTCAGCTGGTCCATAAGGTCATCAATCCTGGGTAGTGGGTACTTATTATTAATAGTAACTTTGTTCAATTGACGGTAATCTACACACAACCTCATACTGCCATCCTTCTTCTTAACAAGCAACACGGGCGCACCCCACGGTGAAACACTAGGCTGGATAAACTTCTTCTCTAGTAATTCCTCCAACTGTTTCTTCAATTCGCTCAACTCGGAAGCGGACATTCGATAGGGTGCAGTTGACACAGGTCTAGTTCCAGGTACCAAATCTATGGTGAAATCCACCTCTCTCTCTGGTGGTAAATCACAAATGTCCTCCGGAAACACGTCTGGAAAATCACACACTACCAGTTGGATAGAATTCTCGGCCCACCTTCCAACTTCAAGGAAGCAAGTAGCACGAACACCTGCGCATCCTCTCTCAAAGACTTTTCCACTTGTACTGCAGTCACAAACCTAGAATTCTTCTCCTCTTCAGGCTCGGGGAAAAGCACAGTCTTAGAAAAACAATTGATGTATACCCGATTGAATTCCAACCAATTCATTCCTAAAATCACATCTAACTGACTCAGGGTTAAACAAACCAAATCCATCCTAAAGTGTTTCCCATAAATAGTTAGGGGACAATTCCGACAAACTAATGTCGTGGTCACGGAACCACTGGCTGGGGTATCGATAACCATACTACCCGACATCGGTGTCATTACAAGATTCAACCGCTTCGCACAATCAAGGGAAAGTCTAAAATATAAATAAAAATCATTTTGATGATCATCAAGATTTTTATGTGCGACCTTTATATAACTTAATTGATCGATTTAGTGATCTAAAGGGATACACAAGACATATTATTATAGACATTTAACTTTAATTACAATTTTTTAAATGGCCTCTTCCAAGTCCTAAGTTCCAAAAACTACTTAATTGAACTTAACAAAGCATGGAATTTTCGGCTATAAAGTAACCAAAACAATTTTGTTTACTACACGCAAAGGGGGGAAACATGTCTCAAATTTTCATGTTTGTTTATATTTTGATCATCTTTCTTTCACTATTTCTTGTTGAAACAACTATGCGTATGTTACATTTCACAACATTTTCAAATTTTCTAATTTATATTATACACAATATTATATTACCTTTGAGTAACATTTTTTTTCTCATTTGACAATACAGATAAAATCAGCTGCAAGACTAATGAAGATTGTCCTTATCTTGGAAAGTGCATAAATGATTTTTGTTTGTTCAAGAAATAATAAAATTTTAAAATAATTATGTACCTAAGCGTATAATTTTATTACCTTCGTTACCTATTCAAAATATCACAAACGACAATGTCTATGCATAACAATGATAAAATACTTCAATAAATAAATGTAATTAATGATTATCATGTTTGTTGTTACAACTTTTTTGTTGCCGCACTCTTTTTTCTATCACCGGCCTCGTTTTATTCCATTTCTAGGTAAGATTTTTAAAGGGACATTTGAATCTTATCTTCTTTTTTTTTGGATTAAATTTGCATCTTATCTTATTGTTATACTTTTGAGTTTTGTCCTAGTTGACCAAATACTCTGTTTTTAATGTTGCATATGATTGATGGTGTGACTATGATGTCAACATAGTTGAGATGCCTTTCTTAATATTTGATTCCTTTATCTATAATCTTGTTTTTAAAAAAAAAAAAAACATTACAGAGATTATTTTTTATTCATCTTCCACATTTAATATATATTTAACATATTGTTGGAATAAGCCAAACTTACAAAAAATTAATGGTCAAAAGCGAAGGAAAATCGACGTGATTAAAGCAACGGAAAATAAAAAATTTCAATTTTCTTTCCTTAGATCATTACGAATTTGACATGAATCAGTGATGGAATTGTTACCTCGTGAATTGCAGAAACGGTTTCGATCACAGCCAAGCAATAAGCGAAGCCTCTACTCGTCCACACGAACAGTTCTCCTCTGGTTCCAGGTGCTAGCCAAGCAATCAGAAGTTGAGAGAAAACTAGGGTTTGATTTCGCCTTAGGGTTTCTCAAAAGGTGTAACTCTGATTTCAGCACAAGAGTTCTATTTATAGAACTCCTTGTGTGCTCTGAAATCAGCAATCACTATTGGGTTTCCGTAAGCCTATTAACCCATCAGCTTTCGCTAACTGATTAGCGTCAATTGCTAAACGCACCCTATCTTATAAGTCTTACTTATATTTCTCCTTTTGACCATTTTATTGTGTGTGACCCTATAGGTTCTTGTAACGTTGGCAATAATATTAAATCTTATACTTAATATTATAAACAGTGAGCGGTATCTAGCAACACATCACTGCTACCCAAGTAACAAGAATGTCAAGTGATTCTACGAAACCTTTTCATGATAATGTCTATGTGTACGATTACTCCTTTGTCCTCATATCTTTATTGAACACAAGGCATAGATTGTGTCACCCTTGCATAGCTAAAATATTTATATTTCATGATCCCGAAATATACTGAATAACGAATAAGTCCAATATCTCATATTGACTTAATTCGGCATGGCCATGCATTTTTACAGTCATATTTCATCAAGAGGCCTAAAGATATATCTCATGTTATGAAGGAGGGAAAAATCCCATCTAGGACACTCATGTCCCTTAGCATGATTCGTCAAGTGCCCATTAACCAACGTTATGGTTATCTTGTTTCAGATAACGTTTGAATGACAATAAAACACTTGAGTCCACATCTAGGGATCATAGTGGTTTCAGGTCTAAGAGTGATATACACCATTATCATTATGAGAATAACTTATGATGATTTCATAACATACTATGTAGTATTCTCACGGTGGGTCAATCCAGTATAAATATTACTCCTAATACTCATACATATGTATAGACTTAATATCTCATATTTATGACCTATGAGATGTGGTCATCAGTCTACATACATAATAGTCTCCACGCTTTATTATTATCTCAATTTATATTAAAGCTTGACTACGGATACTTTTAAGAATAGTGTTCTTTCTTTTAATGTAATCTCATGATTAAGTCATACTTAATATTCCATCACATGAACCAACTATTCTAAGGACTTTATTAATCTCATAACAAGTGTAATAAAGAATGCCATATTTTATTTAATAATAAAAGTCATGATACATATTGTCATACCCCATTTTTTTACTTATATTTTTTATGTGTTTTATTTGTTATTATCTCATTATTTATTTTTACCTTTTATTATTATTGCTATAATATTTTATTTGCGTTTTATCATTTTCATTATTAAGCATTACTATTATCATCATCATTATCCTTAATATTATTAATGTATTGTTATTCTATTTTTCTTTAATAATATCATTATTATTTTATTACTATTAGTTTTTTATCTATTAATATTATTAAGTTTTATCATTTTTATTTATTATCATCATTTTTATATTTATTGTCATTTACTATTTTATTTATTTTCATTATCAATTGCATTTTGCATTTATCATTATCATTATTATTTATTTTTTACTCATTTTCACCTTTTTATATTTAATTACAAAAAATCAAAAAAAGTGAAGTTCGCAGTGCGAAATTACCTTCGCACTGCGACCTCTGCGAAATTTTCGCAGAATTTCAAACTTTGATTTATCATTTTTGCTTTCAACTACAATTGTTGTTATTAGCATTATTACTTTTATTCTTGCTATTTTGTGACTGATTTGGTGCAGCAAGGCAAGAATTAATGTGTGACATTAAAGGTAAAAGGAAAGAAGGATTTTCTTCCAACCTCTCATGTGATCAAACAAATTGGCTATCCTTGGTCAGCTTTTGTCCCTCCAAATTGACCCCTCACCCAACCTAAACTTGCCAGCCAGCTGCTTGATCCCTTTCCTTCCCTTTTTCCCTGCCAAAACCAGTCAATCACAAGTGGTTTTTGTTGAAAAAAAGCTGTTTGATGTGCCCTGTTTTGACTTGGATTTCTCCTCCCACACATAAGCCCACATGCTCATTTTGCTTCCCCCAATCTCCCTGTACATGGCAGTACACGTTTTGACTGCTTGACCTTCCAAGATTGCAAGGATTGATCCCAAGAATCATCCCTTTTGCAGCTGCCCTGTTTTACAGTTTTTACCATCATTACCTTCTAGAATTAATGGCATTTGTGGCTGAGATCAGTCAAGACCTTGCCCCTTGGCACAAGGCAAAGCAAGTTCTATCCATTAGCATTAAATGCAAAGTGTTCTAGCCTGAATTTAGCCCAAATCAGCTAGTGTTTTAGGATTTTGTTCATCATTGTTCATCATTACAAAGATTTGCATTTTGGCCTATAAAAGGAATGCCAAGGCCCAAGGATTAGGCACCAGTAAAAATCACAAAAATAGACCAATTCAGAGAGCCAATACACACGAAATTCATACCAAATCTCCCACATTGCAACAACAAAAATCAGTTCATACACAAAGCCAAAATCAACTAGAACCTTGTTCTTAACCATCAATCAAGCAAGTAAGCCACTCCAAAACTACTGCTGAAGCATTGCTAGGAGTGCTGTAAGTCTCCTTTAATCCTTATTTTGTATTGTGCTTGCTGCTTTCATCCTTTGTTTTGTCCAATTTTGCTTTGTGAACAAAAACCTCTTTTGAACCTCAAAAAGGACCTCAAAGGGGCCAAGCTTTAAAACTGTGATTTTCCACCCCTTTTCCTTCCATTTTGTCAAGCTTTTTAACCTCCTTTAGGTTCTGAATCTTGCTTAGAAGCAGTTTCTGAACTTCTGTTCAGAAACAGCTTCTGAGTTTGAAAATTCGCATACTTCGCAGAGCAAAGTATTGCTCGCACTGCGAACACACCAGAACCTGACTTCGCAGAGCCAAGTTCTGGTTGCTCTGCGAAGTATATGAAACTCAGAACATGAATCAGGCATTCAAATGTCAAATTTTTGGGATTCTAGCCCTTGATTCAGAACCTAAAGAGGGTTAAAACCATTTTGGTCCAAACCCAATTCATAATCATGCACAACTTTGAAAATTTCACAAGTTCGTGTGACAAATTTTGAGTAACTTGTGAAACAAGTTATGTTCTTTAATATTTTCAAAACCAAGTTTGATCAACAAGCTAAGTTCGTACATTTCAAAACAAACTTGAACAACCATGTTGTTCATGATTTTCAATCCAAACGCGAACTCAAGCCGAGCTTGCTCATTCTTTCAAAACCTGTAACATCCCGCCCAAGACTCGAATAATTATTAATATTGAGACGATGTATCGGAGATGTTTTAAGCAAAGGACAATTTGGTAAATTGTCAGTTAATGGGTTATTTATATGACAAGTGTAATATTCCGCTTAAATGTAATGGTTAACAGTGTTAGAAACTTATGAAACAAGCAAGGCGTTTTTGTAATTAAGAGGAATGGCAATCATGTAATATTTTGAAAAAGGAAAGGTTGTTAGTATGGAAGCAAGATATTTATCTTGCTATTCTTTCCATTCTTTCCTTTCCCAAATCAGCTATCTTCCTCTCCCTTTTCTCTCTACTCTCACGCCTCCTCTCCCCCATCTCCATCTCCATCAATTCAACACCTCTTAAAGGAAAATTCTTGGGAGAAACCTTGCTAGCAAGCTTGTGTGAAAAGCTAGTACAAGAGAAAGGAAAGAGGAACAAGAAAGTATCAAGAGAAGAGCTAGAGCTTTGGTTATCAAGCTAGGGGAATGAAAGGGAACTTGGCAAGGAAGCAAGCTAAGGATTGAGGTGAGTTCCCTAGGGGTTATAGAACCCACCTTGTTGAGTATTTCATGAGTTTTAGCATTATGAATAAGTTTTGATCATTTGAACCCTAATTCCATTTTGATAGCAATCCTTGATCATACATGTTGAATTCTATTAATAAGTCTTTGAATTTACCATTTAAACTGTTGTGATGTTGGGCATGATTGGATAGACCAAAATTGGTGGAAAACATGTTTTAAACTTGCCAAATGCTGTCCAACTGCAGGTAAAATCGTGTCACGATTTTACCAGCGTGTCACGATTTTACAGGCAGAAACCAACACGATTTCTGGGTATGAAATCGTGACACGATTGCCCAATCGTGTCACGATTTTGGGTTGGACAGGATCACATGATTTTTCATCTTTTCTTGCACCGTTTCGGCTATCCAATACTGCTCCGAACTTAAGGATCGACATGTAATGATTAAGCATTGCTAAAGAGCACTTAAAGACCTATCCTTGAGTATGTTTAAAGCATTATTATAGGGTGAGGATAGGCATAAGCTTGAGAGGATGGATGTCTTAATCCTCAAGTCATTATAGAGAATATAAGAGATAGTTTTGGGATTATCCCTTACTCAGCAATTATTCATACACAATTAAGTATAAGCAAGCTCAAGAATGATATAGGCTTCAAGTCTAGAACCTTATATAGGCTAAGAGTACAAGAATTAGCAAGATTAAGATGTGGCCTTCGATGTTCACGCCAGTGGGACACGAATGGTTCACGTAGATTAAAGGCTAAGATTATTACATTTAAGTCGTGACTTTCATCGTTCACGCCAGTGGAACATGAAAGGTTCATGCATAAGATTAAAGAATATTATTCGCGTCTTCCGTCGTTCACGCCAGTGGGACACGGGAGGTATACGCATCAGTTAAGACTAATGTTAAGCCGTGACTTTCGTTGTTCACGCCAGTGGGACACGAAAGGTTCATGTATAAGTTAAGATTAATAAGAAAGTATATTAATTCGCGTCTTCCGTTGTTCACGCCAGTGGGACACGGGGGGATATACGCGTAAGTTAAGTCGTGTCTTCTGCTGTTCACGCCAGTGGGACACAGGAGGTTCACGCCAGTGGGACGTGTTATTCCGCAAGGATGACCGCACGACGACAAGAGGAGTCCGGTGTTAGCCTGATATGATAGGAATTTTCACCGGTTATCAGGAGAATGTGCTTCGGGGTTACTCCACCCGGGGGCATTCCGTAAAATGAACCCAGATAATAATGTTTGTTCAACGCTAACAGCTAACATAAGACATTTATCAGTTAATTATTTTATTACGTTATCAGACAGAGAATAGTTATCAGACAAGTATCAGATAATCAGTTATCAGGCGGTGATCCTAGATTCCCCTCGATCACCCAGTTATCAGGATATAGTCTAGATCTCAGGACTATTCAGTATCAGACTCAGATAGTGATCCTAGGTTTCCCCTTGATCACTAGTTTAGCAGGATGTAGTTCAGTTTATAACTACACAGTTTAGCAGGAACAGTCAGGTAACCCTCTATGGGTAAGGTTAAGACTTGGCGATCATAGGTATCCCCAAGATTGCCGAGGTAGTCACGGCGACCCTAGGTTCCCCGAGGTTGCCAACAGTAGGTAGGGTAGGAGCTCACTGAGACATTATGTCTCATCCCTATCCTTCTGGTGCAGGTTTTCAGGTAAGCTAGTGATGTTCATGAAGATTTTCACCAGGAAGACGCTGGATGGAGTGCAGTTGCTCGTCGCGGAGAAGCTCAGAAGGTTATCAGGATATGTTTATGTATTTATAGATGATGTTTGGATAAATGTATTAACGAGACAACTTGTACTCATTCGGTGGTTTGTATATGTTAATTATTGTAAATTTTAATGTACCCAGTATCAGATTAATACACATGCTAAATATTCTAGATAATTTAGTATGGGTGTTACAATTGGTATCAGAGCAGGTCGATTCAGACCGTGCCTTGGGTCATTAAAGTTTCAATAAAAGGTAGTGGGACCATTGGGTTCCGGATGTTGTTCTAAAGGTCACATCTAGTTGAGCCTGATCAACTCAGTCTAGTATATGACAGTTAGGACAAATGTCCGAGAGCTGAATGTGACCAAGGAGGAATGAAGTGTATGAAAGACGAAGATTAAGGTGTCGGATTTTAAGACGGAATTGGCGAAGAAGTATTTATGCCAAATGGTGGCCATCAAACTGTAAAGTGACGAAGCCTGTTAGTGGCAAGGTCTTAGAGACATAAAGGATATTTAACAGTGAGGTGAAGCGCCTCAACCCAGTTGGACGCATCGTTGGACGATGCCTCGTCTGCGAAAGACATAAGGATAAAGGAATCATGGAATGCTCTAAGGAATGACGTGGAACCTTGACGGAAATCGTAGTTTGAGAAGTTAAAGTGAAGTGTGGACTAAGTAACGATTCTGAGTACAGAGTTGAAGGATCGAACTTGAATCGAATGAGATTTTAATGTCCGGACAGTTAAGAGAATTAATTATGGACTACGTGAGTTATTTGGACAGATGAAACTAACCACTCAAGTTTGGTTATTGAGTATGAATCACAAGTAAGTTTGACCCCATCAGATCAGCCACGTCTCCGAACCAGATTTGTGAAATAAGAAGAGGAGATGATATGCAGCCTAAGAACTAAGATGGATGAATAAGTAGTAGCAATAAGACTCGTTGCACTTCAAAGCGTGAATCAAATTTTTGGATGTATCCTAATGGTAAGAAGATTAGAAGTAAGAGAAGCTAGGCTGGAATTTATTATGTAGATGGACGAATTAAGTTGAACACTCTTAATTAGATGAACAGTATTGAATTTCCTGGATTGGTTAAAGAAGGCAAGTTCAAGATAACACAAGGTTATAGTAGACCAGTGTTGAAGAATGATCGGAATTTCAGCCGAGAAATTATGTTGAGATTTTTATATACGGCGAATCGTCTTGAACATGAAATTTTAGGATTGAGGTAAATGCTAAGGAGTTGTATGCACCCCATTGAAGAGGTTCCTTCCACAAATTTTGTAGAACAGAAAGAGATCACCTCGTGTTGATAAGTTTCCGAGGGCAGTAATAAGGCATAGATTTGATTTGTGAATACAATAACGAGTTACTGGAGGAATCCAATAGATCATGATAATGTGCAAAAGTTTATAGATATGAAATCATTACGGATAAAGAAAGAGCGAATAGTAACAAGACTCAAATGAAAGGTATGAACCGTCAGAAGCTATAAGTGTTTTTAGAAGTTGCCACAAATGGATGTACATGAATTTAAGCTGCCTCAGACATACTTCCAGTCGGGTTTCTGCAATGTTTAAAGATTATACATGAAGAGCTGACCAAGAGATGGTTATCGAATTCAGAATATGGAAAGTAAAGTCGGAAACAGAGTATAAGCCGTTTGATCGGAGCATTATTAGACTCGTAATAGTTGTTAAAGACCGTTTACAAGTTATGGCATATTTTCATGAAAGTAAGTATATGGCCCTTGTACGAAAGAAAAGGTAAAGTTAGGAGATGACCAATCCATAAGTTAAGCAGATGGTTTAACCTACAAGAGAAATGGTGACGTTAGACAAATTTGTTACAGTGATTACAAAGTGATAGAGTAAAATGATTGATCGATGGAATTTTATGTGACAATAGTGAAGTCTTCCTCCGATGCCAACTCGAGTGGTAAAAATCAGAGTGGCGCAGCGGAGTGGTAATCCAAGAGTGATATAATGAACAACGCTAAGCTGAGGCTTAGAGTGTGAGAAGATGTTAAGTGCTTAATTCCTATTATACGGGATAGCAGTAAGTATAAGCGATTTGAATATATCATGAGTTCTAATGGAAAGTTAGGGAAGTTAAGTTAATGAATACCTTAAACATCGAAATCCATAAGGGATGAAATATTTGAGTAGAGGCCTTGACCAGATACGACAATGCAGTGGCGAGTAAGTTTAATTCCATGTTGTAGCAATGTCATGTTAACCTATATTAGCCGAAGATTTCGGAAGTCTTGAACTTAATGTTCACCAGTAAAGGAAGGAGAACTTTTACGTAGATTTAAAGTTACTCGTAGTCCACGGTAAAGGGCTGCGTAATTTCAGGATTATGACTAAAGGATTAAAGACTGAGTGTGCTATTTGGGTAGCAATCAAGTAGAGTTTTCTGTTGAAAATAAGGATTTTGAATTCGACGTCCTGGACGAGAAATAAGTTAGTGAAACCAGTGAATCGTAACCATAAATTTACATTATAGGTTGTTGTATACTTAAGAATAAACATGAGTAACATTGGCGGGGCAAACCTGGCAAGCCAGTTGAAAGGCAAATCCCGGATGTTACGAGATGAGTTAAGAGTAAGAAAGATTTCTCCAATTGATGTGGTAGTGTCTCAAGTATGTTAAGATTAAGAATAATGTCCCGTTAGTCGGACAAAGATGAGGTAATGTATAGTTTACCCGTGCTCGCTTATGTATGTAAGTTATATGCTATGAAATATATTATATACTGATATGTGAGACGACTTAAGCCACTCTTCATTGGACTAAACTCCCATGAGTTTGGAATTATCGGTATAGAAAACATTTATGCTACGACAAGAAAACGAGAATAAGTTGTGACAAGAACGATGGGAGATTGGCAAACTCCTAGTATGAAGGATGATTCCTAAATTATTAAGATAAGTAACGTCGTAGATCTATCGAAGCAGAACGCGGGTAATCAGTAAGATTTCGCGAGTCTTTGAGGAATTCCGTGATGGAAGCAATGATTAAGATTATGGAAAGTAATACACCAAGATGCCTCCTCCTTGTATTTGTATAATGGAGATAGCGCGGTACTTTTACTCTCATTAAAGAATGGTGTATGTATGGTAAAACCATATATGTAGGATGCCGATGTATAAGGCAAAGATCGAATATAAGAATTCAATGAAGTCGTCGAGGATAATAAGAAAGTCCAATGTCGTCGAAGTAGGATTACGCGGACTATGACGAGATTATAAGATTCAGCACAAGTGTTAGAATTGGATAACTCTAGTTTGGGTTTGCAAGAAGTGTATAAACAAGTATATGGTCAGCAAGTTGGATGCGATGGTTCAGATAGCCTCATATTCTACTACGCAAGAAAAGTGTAATGCACATTAAGCGCTTCAGATAAGGAAAGATTGTCGAATACATTCGACTTATAGAATTGAAAATCTGAGGGATTCCGATAAGTAAGACGAACTGGAGTCTTGGCTAATGAAGGAAGTATTATGTGAGATTAATTTATATATGATAGTGGATTCTAAATTTCGAGGACGAAATTTCTTTAAGGGGGGTAGATTGTAACATCCCGCCCAAGACTCGAATAATTATTAATATTGAGACGATGTATCGGAGATGTTTTAAGCAAAGGACAATTTGGTAAATTGTCAGTTAATGGGCTATTTATATGACAAGTGTAATATTCCGCTTAAATGTAATGGTTAACAGTGTTAGAAACTTATGAAACAAGCAAGGCGTTTTTGTAATTAAGAGGAATGGCAATCATGTAATATTTTGAAAAAGGAAAGGTTGTTAGTATGGAAGCAAGATATTTATCTTGCTATTCTTTCCATTCTTTCCTTTCCCAAATCAGCTATCTTCCTCTCCCTTTTCTCTCTACTCTCACGCCTCCTCTCCCCCATCTCCATCTCCATCAATTCAACACCTCTTAAAGGAAAATTCTTGGGAGAAACCTTGCTAGCAAGCTTGTGTGAAAAGCTAGTACAAGAGAAAGGAAAGAAGAACAAGAAAGTATCAAGAGAAGAGCTAGAGCTTTGGTTATCAAGCTAGGGGAATGAAAGGGAACTTGGCAAGGAAGCAAGCTAAGGATTGAGGTGAGTTCCCTAGGGGTTATAGAACCCACCTTGTTGAGTATTTCATGAGTTTTAGCATTATGAATAAGTTTTGATCATTTGAACCCTAATTCCATTTTGATAGCAATCCTTGATCATACATGTTGAATTCTATTAATAAGTCTTTGAATTTACCATTTAAACTGTTGTGATGTTGGGCATGATTGGATAGACCAAAATTGGTGGAAAACATGTTTTAAACTTGCCAAATGCTGTCCAACTGCAGGTAAAATCGTGTCACGATTTTACCAGCGTGTCACGATTTTACAGGCAGAAACCAACACGATTTCTGGGTATGAAATCGTGACACGATTGCCAAATCGTGTCACGATTGCCCAATCGTGTCACGATTTTGGGTTGGACAGGATCACATGATTTTTCATCTTTTCTTGCACCGTTTCGGCTATCCAATACTGCTCCGAACTTAAGGATCGACATGTAATGATTAAGCATTGCTAAAGAGCACTTAAAGACCTATCCTTGAGTATGTTTAAAGCATTATTATAGGGTGAGGATAGGCATAAGCTTGAGAGGATGGATGTCTTAATCCTCAAGTCATTATAGAGAATATAAGAGATAGTTTTGGGATTATCCCTTACTCAGCAATTATTCATACACAATTAAGTATAAGCAAGCTCAAGAATGATATAGGCTTCAAGTCTAGAACCTTATATAGGCTAAGAGTACAAGAATTAGCAAGATTAAGATGTGGCCTTCGATGTTCACGCCAGTGGGACACGAATGGTTCACGTAGAGTAAAGGCTAAGATTATTACCTTTAAGTCGTGACTTTCATCGTTCACGCCAGTGGAACATGAAAGGTTCATGCATAAGATTAAAGAATATTATTCGCGTCTTCCGTCGTTCACGCCAGTGGGACACGGGAGGTATACGCATCAGTTAAGACTAATGTTAAGCCGTGACTTTCGTTGTTCACGCCAGTGGGACACGAAAGGTTCATGTATAAGTTAAGATTAATAAGAAAGTATATTAATTCGCGTCTTCCGTTGTTCACGCCAGTGGGACACGGGGGGATATACGCGTAAGTTAAGTCGTGTCTTCTGCTGTTCACGCCAGTGGGACACAGGAGGTTCACGCCAGTAGGACGTGTTATTCCGCAAGGATGACCGCACGACGACAAGAGGAGTCCGGTGTTAGCCTGATATGATAGGAATTTTCACCGGTTATCAGGAGAATGTGCTTCGGGGTTACTCCACCCGGGGGCATTCCGTAAAATGAACCCAGATAATAATGTTTGTTCAACGCTAACAGCTAACATAAGACATTTATCAGTTAATTATTTTATTACGTTATCAGACAGAGAATAGTTATCAGACAAGTATCAGATAATCAGTTATCAGGCGGTGATCCTAGATTCCCCTCGATCACCCAGTTATCAGGATATAGTCTAGATCTCAGGACTATTCAGTATCAGACTCAGATAGTGATCCTAGGTTTCCCCTTGATCACTAGTTTAGCAGGATGTAGTTCAGTTTATAACTACACAGTTTAGCAGGAACAGTCAGGTAACCCTCTATGGGTAAGGTTAAGACTTGGCGATCATAGGTATCCCCAAGATTGCCGAGGTAGGCACGGCGACCCTAGGTTCCCCGAGGTTGCCAACAGTAGGTAGGGTAGGAGCTCACTGAGACATTATGTCTCATCCCTATCCTTCTGGTGCAGGTTTTCAGGTAAGCTAGTGATGTTCATGAAGATTTGCACCAGGAAGACGCTGGATGGAGTGCAGTTGCTCGTCACGGAGAAGCTCAGAAGGTTATCAGGATATGTTTATGTATTTATAGATGATGTTTGGATAAATGTATTAACGAGACAACTTGTACTCATTCAGTGGTTTGTATATGTTAATTATTGTAAATTTTAATGTACCCAGTATCAGATTAATACACATGCTAAATATTCTAGATAATTTAGTATGGGTGTTACAAAACCAAGCTCGAATCAAGCCAAACTTGTGAACTTTCCAATTTTTGTGCATGTTTTATGATTGTGTTTGTCATTCAAACTTGAACTAAACTCGTTCTTGAGTTTCAATAACTTAAGCAACAAGTAACGTTCATAATTTTTAATAAGATCGAACAAACAAATTTGTTCGTGTTTTCTTTTCTTTTACAACTTTCCTTTTAAAGCTTTGGTTCCCTTTGAGATTTCTCCGAGTGACAAAACCAAACTTGAATGAAACGGGAATGGCTTGACGTATGTCTCCCCAAACCTCGGTTGCACGAATGCGTGACGTATGTCTCGTCGCTCGGGCAATCGTCATTCCACCCTTGACGCGTCTAGCACGCTAAACCTTCCCTTTGCCCCCCTTGTGGCTATTTTTATCCTTTCTCTTGGCCCTCGTGGTCAATCCGAATCTTTCGCGCCTTGCGCGTTTATTTCAAACCTTTTTACGCCTTGCGCGAATTTTTCGCCTCAGTGCGTTTGTCTTTTGTTTATTCCTTTTTAAAACATTCACGCCTTGCGCGAGCTTATCGCCTAGCGTCCATCTTTCACCATTTTAAAACTTTGTACGTCTTCGTACGTTTTTAAAACCTTTGTTCAAGTCCGAGTGGAAAACTTTTTTCATCAAATCATTTACTTTTATGCATTGTCGTCAGTGGCCAGTTCGGCAACAACCCGAACAGCTGACAGTTACTTTTACTTTCTTGTCGTCAATGGCCAGTTCGGCAGCAACCCGAACAGTTGACATTTATTTTCATTACTTTTTCTTTTTTTCAAACTTTTTTCGCTCGGACGCGATCAAATCTTTTTTAACTAAAACGAACCAACATACAAACGTTTTCTACCAAAGAACTACGTACGCTTTGAATTCTCCGACTACCGGGAGATACGTAGGAGCAAGATCGACATCTTGTCAAGCCCATTAATAAAAAAACTGTTTTTCCCTTTCGTTTGTTTTTATCTCTTTCTTCATCTCGCATTATGTTTTTATATATTTCCTTTTATATATGTTTAAACACGCAAGTAAAACATCGAAGCATTTTAAGCCTAAGCCGACTAAGAGGTTCCCGTTGAGTACAACGGATGTGAGGGGTGCTAATACCTTCCCCTCGCATAATCGACTTTCGAACCTAAAATCTTTTCTCAAGGTAATTTAGAACTTTTTTCCTTTTTTCCCCGAAAAATTAAAAGTTCAGTCGTAATTTAGAATTAGTGATTCAATGCTTCTCCATAGCTTGACATCCGAAATTCGACGCGACACATATGATAAGTTTAACATAAACTATTGGCCTCTTACACCAACAAAAAGTTCTGACAAATATTTGTTATACTCGTTAAATAACGGAACAATATACTAATAATGTATGGGTTTTTCTATCATGTGCAAATTTGCACGTGTTAAGATTTAAAATGGTAAGTTTGTCTTGGAACTTGTGTATTTTATATTAAATATCTAACTTTCTAATAAATAATTGATATTTTTCAATAAAAAGTTACTACTTTTAGATAATTTAACATGTGCAATATTGCACATGTTAGACAAATTTTGTATGTATTTATAATACATTATGGTTAAGACAAAAATTACCATATTGATTAGTTAGGACTCTCTACAATTATGAAAAAAAACTACTGAGTCATGTTACTATATTTTGAGTGTATATATGATATAAATGCTTACATTTTGAAAATTGGGGGTATTAATTTGACATTAATATATAAAAAAAACTATAGTAATAGAGATAACCATGTCATTTTTTAAGAAATGAGATATTACCGTATGAATAATCAACTATAGTTAGTTGATAGGTAAACTAAAGTTAGTAGGTTGGTTAGTTAGTTAGGAAGTTTTTTTTTTTTTTGAACAAGCCAAAATGAGATATATTATCAAAAAAAGAGCTCCACGTCCCTAGCACAAGGTGTGCCAAAGGGAAGAGAAACTCAATACAACAGTGTTCTGAAAAGTAACAAACAAACAAAAGACATCAGCCAATCCCCAAACAATCAAAAGGATGCTGCCACCACAATTGGGAACCAAATGGAAAAGAAATATTTTTGGCCTTGAGCCACCCTAAAGTAATAACTTTCACCTTCTCTAGAAGCTGTGAAACAGATGTAGGATTAGAACCAAAAAGCCTGCAGTTCCGTTCACTCCATAATACCCAGACCGTGCACAACCAGACAAGATGTAAGAAACGACATCTAGGTTTGTAACCTCCCGAAGAGAAGATAAACTGTGTGAAATGATCTGACAGATGTTGAGGATCCACTGAGTACACACCAAGCCAAGATTTAACCTGCTGCCAAAGAGAGCCAAAAATGGGACAGTGAATAATAAGATGCGCTGCAGATTCCGGATGACCACAGTCAAACACACACAAAAGAGAGCTTGTAGTAATAATGCCACGACGTGCCAAGTTGTCCTTAGTTGGCCATCGGTTACGAAGCAGACGCCTCACACAAATTGAAACCTTCAAAGGAACACATTTATGCCAAACAGCCTTTGTAACCACACCGTCGATGTGTACCTCCTGCCGCGTGAGCATTTGATACACACCGCGCACCGTATAGCCGTCGCTCACAGAGTGTCGCCACTGCCAAACATCACGCTTTGAATCCTGCAAGACAACATTAGAAAGAAGAGCTATACACTCCCCCAACAAATCCTCTTCCCATGCAAACAAACCACGGCGCCACTCCCATGCTCCCCCACCAAACCCCCAACCTAAGGAATGCATAACGCCCACCGACATATCCTGATTAATAGACAAAGCAAATAACCGACCAAATCTCTCCTTCAGCGAGACCGTCCCCACCCAAACATCAGTCCAAAAGTAAGTATCAAGCCCATCCCCAATATTCTTTTGAATGCTCTCTTCAAACCACTTCCACCCATCCCCCCCAACACCGTCACGAATTTTCACAATTTCCTTCCACCAAGACGAACCCTTCCTCCCCCCTCCTAAAATCCGCCCCCTCTCCTCACCATACCGGGAAGCCAAGACCCGAAACCACAAACCTTCCCTATCAACCAAACTCCTCCAGCACCATTTACCTAAGAGCGCTATATTAAATTCATGCAACCGCCTAACCCCCAAACCACCCGACTCCTTTGTGGAACAAATAGACTTCCAATCGACCCACGCAATTTTCCTATTATCCTCACACCCTCCCCAAAAAAAATTAAGCAGAATAGAATCAATGGAAGAGATTATACCTGAGGGAGCTCTGAAAAAAGAAAGGGCGTAGACAGGTAGAGAGGACAGGACGGATTTAATAAGAATCAAGCGGCCTCCGAAAGATAAATGTCTACTCTTCCACCTCGACAGCCGGGATTTAATGCGAGCAATAACCGGTTCCCAAAAAGACAACCGTCTAGCATCCCCACCGATAGGAAGACCCAGATACAAAAAGGGAACCCTCCCAATTCTACATGATAAGACCGAAGCCGCCTCTACTAACCAGGACTCGTCAATATTGATACCAACCAATAAGCTCTTATGATAATTCACTTTCAAACCTGACATGGCTGCAAAAAGGGCCAAAACTGCTCGTAAGGCTCTGACATTCGACCAGCTCTTAACACCCAACAAAAGAGTATCATCAGCAAATTGTAAATGAGAAAGAACCGTAGGATTATGCACCCCCATAGAGTATCCAGTAAACAAGTTAGAATCCACGGCAGCAGACATCATAACATTCAGCCCCTCAGCAGCAAGGAGAAAGAGAAACGGGGAGAGGGGATCGCCTTGCCGCAATCCTCGCTGCATAACAAACTCATCAGTGGGGCTCCCATTAACCAGAACAGATGCAGTAGCCGTTGTAACACAGGTTTTCATCCATTTTCTCCACAAAGTTGGAAACGCCATGCGCCCCATCACCTCATCCAGATAACACCAATCCACCGAGTCATAAGCTTTCTCAAAATCAACCTTAAATAACAGGAGATCTTTATTCCACTTACGTGCTTCATCTACCACCTCATTAGCAATAAGAATACCATCGAGAATCTGCCTACCTTTCACAAACGCAGTCTGGGTTTCAGAAACAACAGTACTCATGACCTTCCTTAAACGATTCGCCAACACTTTGGCCAAAATTTTGTACAAACTCCCCACAAGAGCAATAGGGCGAAAATCATGTAGACACTGAGGATTATCCACCTTGGGAATAAGAGCTATAAAAGTACTATTAATACCTTTAGTGAGACGTCCATTTCGGTGAAAATCAGAGATGAACCTCATAATATCCGACTGCAACTCAGGCCAAAAATCTTTGAAGAAGCCAAGATGGATGCCATCCGGGCCAGGACTCTTATAACTATCACAGTCCCAAACAGCGGCCTTCACTTCATCCACGGAAAACGGTAAAGTTAAAAGAACTCCATCAGAAGAGGACAGCCTACGAAAATGTAAATTGTTTACCGATGGTCTGGAAATGCCGTCAGTCTGAAAATGATTCCGAAAATGAGTAAAAACTGCCTCCCGAACATTGGAAACTCCCGTCACAAGGTTACCATCAACTAAAATAGAGGAATCTGAATTTCTGCGACGCCTACCGGACATAATAGCATGAAAGTACTTGGTATTAGCATCACCCTCCCGAATCCAAAGCATCCGAGATTGCTGCCAAGAAATGCTAGCATCAATCCTGGATAAAGAATGCAGGTCGGTGGACATAGCATGTAAAGCATCTACCTCCCCATCAAGGAGCTCCTCCATTTCGGCCTTTGACTCCAAAAGAGCAATATTATTATTCAATGTGTTGATCCGACCTTGGCGATTGTGTGTATGAGTAAGATGCCATTCTTTCAATGCTGCTTTTACCAACTTCAGTTTTTCTCGCAAAACAAAACCACCCCAACCATGAACTTGAAAAGACCTCAATTTAGTACGCACAAATTCATGATAACCAGGTATCTCTGACCAACACTTCAACATACGGACCGGACGCGGTCCCCAATTTTCCTCATCAATAGACAACACCACAGGGCAATGATCAGACAACCCCCTCAAAGAGGCTACTTGCATACAATTCGGCCACAAAGTACACCAATCTTCGGATAGCAAGAAACGATCAAGGCGACTCATAGCATTCCCATCCCCCTTATACCATGTGAAATTACGACCATGGAGAGGGAGGTCAAGTAAAACATTGTCCTCAATAAAAGAATTGAAGGGATCACAATCAAGAGAACGAACTGCAGCCCCTCTCGACCTTCTTTCTTCCATATTACGGACCGCATTAAAATCACCACACAAACAAAAGTTTTTGCCCACCAACCGGTGAAGATAATCAGATAAAGAGTTCCATAAAATCACCTTTGCGCCATTGTCACAAGGGGCGTAGACATTGAGAAGATAAAATTCCTCGGAGGACTGAAGGAACACACCATGAATAATTAAAACATGATCCAAACTAAACGACGACCAAACCTCGATAACAGAAGGATCCCACATAGTTAGTAAACCTCCAGACGCCCCCACAGACGGCATAAAAGAATAAGAGGATATCAATTGACCCCAAAGAGATGCACACAATGAATCACTGATAACCGCCAATTTCGTCTCCTGAATACATACTATAGACGGACTCTTCTCCAAAATTAATTTCCGAACTTCAGGCCTCTTCTCAAAACCACCCAACCCCCTCACATTCCAAGTAATAATCTTCATCCCCACCAAACAACCCCACACGCCACCTCACTACCCAATTACTGCGCCCCCCTCACCACTCCCTCCTTCCTCTCCCTACCCTTTTTATTTTTTCTTGACAAAACCCCAAACCTATTCGACTTATCACCAACTATATCAACACCTAACATCTTCCCGATCCCACAAATATCCTCCTGCACCACCTCCTCATTACCATGCAACACCACCCAATTTTTCCAGTCATTGTTACCTGTAGGAGAAGAAGTAACTGATACCTGGGATTCTTTACTATTAGTAACAACTTGCGAATTTGAGTCATGTCGTCGAGTACGTTTGTGAGCCTTCTTGTTCAACACTTTAAGCACCTTCTTACGATCATCTTCAGGAAGACGAGCAATTTTCTTCAAATTACGAGCAGAATGTTTAAGAGTACCACTTGATTTTCTTTTAGTTTGCTTCAAGTCAGTTGACACGGTTTTGGATGAAATAGCCTTTTGTGCTGCTCGTTTTTTAGACGCCGTAAAGACCACACCCGCACCGCCATGAACATAATCGTGCATCCATTCTAAACTCCACGGACCAGAAATAACGGAACGAGAAATTACCGGGGGACAAGAACTTTGACGATGTCTAGTAACACCAAGACCCAAATTTCGGCCCTCCCCAGCGTTGCCCACCACCGAGGCTACACCCTCCGAAACCTTAGAAGAACACGGCCCATCTCCACCAGGAATTTGCGCAGAAGGTATCTGAGCGTCCTTCCCATCCTCTACCCAATCCTCAGCTAAAGAATTCACCAAATCAACTATTTGTTCCTGATTCTCTGGTGCTACATTTTCAAAATTGTTGTCTGGAATGGATACCGCAGAAGAAACATCATCCTCCAACAAACATGCATCCTCCCCAATAGCGAAACCCCACTCCTCAATAATTTTTATCTCCACCACGACTCCATCAATAAGAATAGACTCAGATACACTAAGAACGTCCAGGGAAGATGTAGCAACAAGCACCCGAGCAAAATCAAACCGGTTTTTAGCAAGAGTACAATTATCTACCCGGAGAAAACGACCGACATCAAACACGCACAACTTAAAGAAAGCTTCACTCCAAGCATGAATAGGCACACCATAAATACGGACCCAGGCACCTCTTTCAAATTTAACAATATCTTTGTTCCAACGTACCGGATTTGTGAAAAATAAATTAAAAAACTCCCGGGCTTCTGAATAAATTGTCATAACATCTGATGCAGAAAGAGAACGAATGAATACCTTATCAGCCCCCATCGGAATAATGTCAAGATCCTCAAAACCAGCATCCACTATGCGTGTTTGAACAACCGGAACAGCTTCACCGTTCAAAACTGTGGCAACCACCCCACCTCGAGCCCACACTAAATCCTCCGGAGATGATCTAAAAGTACGGATTAACTTACGGGTGTCACGGACATGTTCTTGTTCGCTAACCACATTAAGCACCCGTGGAACCTTTGTCAAAAATTGAGACTGCACAGTCTTAAAATTCTCCCCCTCCACCCGCATCTCCTCCCCTCCTAAAGATTTCACCTCCTTAGAACGTCCTCCTACACCCTCCTCCGTTCCTCCCACATTCTCGCTTTTGTCTCCCTCACCATACTTCCCACCCCTACCATTCATTTTTTCTCCCTCACCACAACCCCTACCTCCTACGACCTCAACCGTACCTCCCCCATTCGAATTTTTTTCTCCCTCACCATACTTCCCGCCCCCACCATTCATTTTTTCTCCCTCACCACGATCCCTCTCTCCTACGCCCTCACCCTCACCAATCACCACCTTCCTTGAAGATACCCCAACAGATACGGACCGGTCAAAGCGTGCAACTTTCGCCCAAACTCGCTTATGGCCGAAGGTCACATTCCGTAAAGCTTTTAGCAACTTGTCTACATCCCTCACATTAGCAAAACGAACAAACCCATACACCTGCCCTTGCTTGTTCCTTCTCCTTGATAAAAATAAATTCTCCAGAATACCACAGACCTCAAAACTTTCTTTTAAATAAAAATACGAAATCAGCTCCGGCACATTAGTAAAGTAAAAGGTAACAAACCGTCGGAACTCCGAGCCTAGCTGATCAGAAAATCCTTCACGTGACTGCTCCCCACGCCGTGAAGCATCCAGGATACCCTTGGTTTTGGAATGACGTGCATCAATGGCTGTGCGCTGATGGCGAAGGTGAGGAGCCCCTGTAGTAGCGAGTGATCGTTGATGATGACCTAGAGGCCTGGTGTCGCGCCGCCCTCCCTGCCATACAGCCGTAACCGGACGATTGAAAACCCTAGCTGGCCGTCGTGATGAATGCCGCACCCAATCCCTAACATGCTGCCTGTCCCCGAAACCTCCTTGCCGCGAAAAACCCGTAAATCCATCCCGTCCTCGAGAAACCTGTCCAAACGCTTTCCTCTTTCGCACTCGCACCTCAGTCCAATCATCCCCATAACCCCCCTTTTCTGGCACCCTGCTTGGACCCCTTCCCCCCCTTGATGATCTCACCGCCGGTGATAAGGAATACCGGCGCGGTTGCCCTAGTCGCCTAGAACCACCGCCTCTCTCTCTCTCTCTCCCTCTCATGTTTTTTAGTTAGGAAGTTAGTTACTCCAAGTTACTCTATAAATAAGCTACTTCATTGTACCATTCCATTATATTTTATGAGTATCTTCCACATGAGTACTCTTATGTTTGCTTTCTTGCTGATCATTATGACCTTCTTCCCTATGATTCCATGATTCATATAACATTGGAGAAGATCTCTACACACTATGAAAAAGGATAGGCAATATACAAGACACGGACTTTAAATTTACACATCATTTTATGAATTGACGAAATTATTTATTAAGTTGTAGTAAAAGGCACACATGAACTTGACCAAAAAAAACGGCACACATGGGGATCTAGTAGCACAGAAAAGTTTAAGTGCCATATTAAATTCATGTATTTTATGACAAAGTAGATATGAAATAAAAAGCAACAAGATGAAAATATTTAAACTTATTCATACCACTACATTATCTTCCTTTTAGAATTATCGAATAAAATCTATCCTCTGTTTTATTTTCAAAGTTTCACGAGAATTGGATAGGGAGTTCTTACCCTTATTTGAGTTGGTTTGTAGTGTCCACAACCATATTTGGACCATCATATCGAATATTTGGACCGATCCTTGACATTTTTATTGGTCCTTACCAAAGTGGTTTTCTGTCAGGTAAGGGCACTTCTGACAATGTCATTGTTTTGCAGGAAATTATTCACTTCATGAGAAAGTCTAAGAAGAAGAAAGGATACATTGCTTTCAAACTTGATCTTGAAAAAGCTTTTGATAATGTTAACTGGGACTTCCTTAACTCTTGCCTCCAAGATTTTGGCTTCTCTGTCATCACCACCAAGTTAATCATGCATTGTGTACTTCCTCCACTTTCTCTATCCTTTGGAATGGGAACAAGTTGCCTCTTTTCAAACCTTCTCATGGTCATAGGCAATGTGACATGCTTTCTTCGTATCTTTTCATACTTTGTATCGAAAAGATTGAAGTTGTGCACTTATAGGTTTGTATTTTGACGATGTTTAGTAAGTAGTTTTTATTTGATGATGTTTAGATATTAGTTGTTATTGCCTAGTGTCGCGTCGCTAAAAAACGCTCGAGCATACTAACGCTCGGAATGACTACGGAGTCGCCACCAAAGTTTTATTTTTAAAGGGAAACGTTGATAAAACCCTTGACGATTTGGAAAAGATGGTCATCGCAACCATTAACGGGTTCAGGAGTCGATTATGCAAGGGGAAGGTATTAGCACCCCTCGCATCCGTTGTACCCAACGAACCTCCTAGTTAGTTTAGGGTTAAAAAGTGTTTTAAGGTTGCTTGCAATATTTTAGTATTTCAAAGGAAAAAAGAAAGGGGGAAAAAAGGTTTTTTATTAGTGTGCTTGACAAGAGTTGGATCTTGCTCCTACGTATCTCCTGGTGCGATGGAGAATTCAAAGCTACGTAGCTCTTTGTAGAAAATATTTGTTTGTTGGTTGATTTTAAAGAACGATGTTTTTGATCGTATTCTAATGGTTAAACGTAGCTTGTATGCTCGCGCGTGGGAGGCTTAAGCGTTTGTTTGTATCGCGTTAGAATTGATAAAACATTGTCCGTTTGTGAAAAGAGATTTGATTTTTATTTGACCGCGGGGGGCCGAAAATTAGTCTGGTGTGTTGAATTTGTTTTTTATGTTTTTGTATTTTGAAGATAGAATGACGATTGTCCGAGTTTTGTCAGCCCAGATTTCAAAACTCACTAACCAGCATTAACTCCCTCCAACCACTTATTTCCACTATCTTTTATCTAACCGTTATTTTATTATTAAACTTGTATAACTAAAAAGAGCAGCTTTTCATTTTCACAAAACAACTCTTCAAAAACAAAAAAATCATACCCATTTCTCCTTTTTTCTTCTTCTTTCCTAATTCAAGTATCAATCTTTCTTCTCTGCAAGCAGTAAGGTATGATTTCCTCCTCTCTATCCTGCTTTTACTTCTGATTCGTGTTTTGGGTCTTAGGTTTTGCTAAACTTTTAAGCTTCCATTTTTAGGGTTTAAGGATTGTAATTAGTTCCTGTTCCTTCTTGCCATGCTAGGAATAAGTTATAATCTAGTAAATGTATGTTATGGATAGCTAAAGTAGGCTCATTTCCTTTCTCATCTTTAAGTAATCTTATACGAATCCACTCTACCCATTTTATAGAAATTAGACCAAAACAAGTTGCCATGTTAGTTGTGTTCATTACCCATGCATTTATCCTTAATCATTCATCTAACATGCTTTGTTTGGAGTTTAGTTTAAGAGTATAGGGTAGTTGTCTAGAGATTTTGATTTGTTCTGTCAGGGTCGCAGAGCAAAGATGAACTTCGCACTGCGACCCATCCTTCTGGGCAGCCCAGAATTTTCGCATAGCTTCGCACTGCGACCGTGAGTTCGCAGTGCGACTGTAGCAGAAACAGAACCCTTGTTTTTCTTATTTATTCCTTTCAATTCCATTTGTTTCACCTCGTATCACTTTCAATCATGCATGCTGTCCACTGACTTTACTTTTTTCTTGCAGATGGCCCCAAGACCAGTGGGAAAGCGCTCGAGGGGTGAGGCATCCGGATCTAGACCCCAAGGGGGATTCGACGCCTCTCGTTTCCTAAGCCTTCGGAACCAAGAGAGGTACGAAGAGCTTCTTGGCAGAACCTTCTGGCCTGAAAGACAATTCATCATAAACGAACAGGGCACTTGGCGAGAGTTGGCCCGATTGATAAACCATCGCCGGTGGGGAGTCTTGGTGAACCCTCCCCTTAACCTTAACTATGACATAATCCGGGAGTTTTACGCGAATGCCATTCCCGTGGATCCGGAGGGGGAATTCACATATCAGACCATGGTGCGTGGTCGGATCATTAGATTCGATCGCGACGCCATCAATGCATACCTCCACAACCCCTTCCAATTGGAAAATGATGAACTTTGTGCTTTCCATAAGCACCAAAACCGTGGTAATTGGAACCACGATCTTTATGCCCAAACCATCTTCCAATCCGGAAAGGGATATGAGCTTAATGCGGCGGGGCAACCTACCAGAGCCCTCAAGAGCAACCTTACCACCTACGCCCAAGTCATTTTTCACCTCATAATCCACAACATAAAACCCAAAAGTCATACCTCCTCCACCACCATGGACGTCACCCCCCTAATCTACTATATCCTCACCGGTAAACAAGTAGATGTGGCCAGGGCAATCTGCCAGGAGATTAAGAGAGTGGTCGAGAGTGGCATCAAGCCACCGGCCAAGAAGATGTGCCCGCTTGCTTTCCCGGGTCTTATCATGGGACTCTGCCGGGAAGCCCGAGTAGCCATCCCTCCCCATGTGTCCGAAACCATTAAGAACCCAATTACGGACAAGTATATCTCCAGACACTGCACGGGGAGGAGAGCGGCGAGAGCACAGCAGCCACGGCCTAGGCCTCCACCAGCATCAGGGGATCATCAAACTTGCACTTTCATATTGGAGCAGAATGCCTCCACTCATCGGTACATGACCATGATGCATGATTCCATGTATCGCCTTCAGAGGCAGCTAGGTAGGCCGACAGATCCCGAGGATCAGATACCGACGCCCGAGATGTTCGCAGCTCATGGTCGTTGGCCCGGGGATAGGCCAGAGCATTCAGAGGCTGGAGGTAGTGGTACAGCGGCCGGAGGCCAGGGAGGTGATGATGGAGGTGACGATGAGGACGACGAGGACGAGGGCGAGGAGACTGCGGATGATGAGGCTCTCACTCCTTGAGTGGCCCCCTTTTTTTGATGTTTTCTCATGTTTTTTATGTTTATGTTATTTTTTCTCATACACTCTCTCTATGTTTAAAACTTTGTATCCGTATTTGTACCATGCACTCTTTCTCTTATTATCTGGCCTTTTGATTATCGTTATTTATGCATGTTTAATTTTAATGTGCGTTAAATGTCATTGTTTACTATGAATTGTTGGTGATTTGAAATTGACATTTTTTTCTTAACCACGGATTAAGCCAAAGTTAATTAACTTAGCCACGGATAATTGGTATTGATAATTTTGATCAATTTGCGCAAAGCTAAATGCATGCTTCCTGTTCTTATATGATTAAACTCAAAATGAAGATATATACTTAACGTAAAAGCTATATCATGCAATTTGCGTTGTTAGCATGTTTATTCAATGAACCATTTAGAACCAGCCCAAATGTGAGGAAACCTCAAAATTATTTTACATATGCAGGAGACCGGCATTTTGTTAACTCGATCTTTTTATGTTAAATCTAAACGTTGTTTTAAACTGTATGAAAGCATTGGCATGATCGAGGCATTTTTTGAATATGAGTGAAAACATTTGACCACAAATAGCCCACCCTGTGAGAAGTGAGCATTTGTCGACCCTTTGAGCCAAGTGAAGCAGAATTATTGACTGCAAACTGCCAACTCTCATAAAGCTCAATTGCTTAATAAGATTGCCGGAGTTTGTAAAAAAAAAGGGAAAGAAAATCTCTTTCAATTCATGGTTAAATCATCACTGAATTCTGATTTTTTCTTTTTCAATTTTTGAACCCTCAACCATCATGATCATCGTCCCTTGCCGAAGGAAGGAGGAACATTCAATTAGGGCTTCACCTTTGATTCAATTGAAAAAAAAAAGGGGGTTGTGAAAGCAAAAAAGTAATGAATTTCATAAAAGATCTTGACAACCAAAAGGAAGAAAGAAAGACAAACCGAGAAATCTCAAAAGAAAAAAAAAGAAAATCAATAAAGTCCAAGAGGTGTCAAGATCAAAAGGACAATGCTTGTATATCACCCAAAAGTTGTGATTTGAACAAAAAGGGTGTAATCTAGAAAGAATGTTCCTTCTCGCTTGGCTATTTGATTTCAATTTCCCCACATATGACATTTCTTTTGTAACCCAGCCAAATTACAACCCTTAAAGACCTTGTGATCAATGCTTTTGTACCTTTAGAAACGATAATTAGATGGACACATAACTCGATCGGAATGTTAGCAAACTTACCGGATGAGTGTTCAATACCCTTTACATAATATTCAATTTGTTCGTTTACTTAAATGAGTGATAGGTTGGTTCATTAATATACATGTTATTAACTTGAAATGTACAATATAACTTTTTGTGTGGTATTTATTTCGAGTTTTTCAGTACAATCTCGGAACAATGGGGGCATTAAAACAGCATGCGCAAATTTCATATGAACCATACCACAAACTAAAGCCCGACCTCGCTCGGCATCCACATATCAAAGCCCGACCTCGCTCGGCATCCATACCAAAGCCCGACCTCGCTCGGCATCCACATACCGAAGCCCGACCTCGCTCGGCATCCACATATCAAAGCCCGACCTCGCTCGGCATCCAATCACCGAAGCCCGACCTCGCTCGGCATCCAATCGCCGAAGCCCGACCTCGCTCGGCATCCACATATCAAAGCCCGACCTCGCTCGGCATCCACATACCGAAGCCCGACCTCGCTCGGCATCCACATATCAAAGCCCGACCTCGCTCGGCATCCACATACCGAAGCCCGACCTCGCTCGGCATCCACATATCAAAGCCCGACCTCGCTCGGCATCCAATCACCGAAGCCTGACCTCGCTCGGCATCCACATATCAAAGCCTGACCTCGCTCGGCACCCACATAAAACCAGAGCCCAGTTCTCATTGACACCCACAAACCCAACTATGCCCAGTGCACGATTATTCAAAGGGCCCAACCATGCTCAGTACTCTCCCCACAGTTCACAAAGAGCCCAATCATCATTAACACTCATCGGTCCCCTACAAAAGGCCTGGTTGCCATCCAACAACCAAACACAATCATTCAAAGGAGCCACGCCTTTGGCAGGCCACCACCCCTTTAATAAATTTCATTTCCCAACATGACATTCTTTACCTTTTGTCAAATCCCTTTCATTCATTTTTATTCTTGATGATAGTATTTCAAAAAAAACAAAAAAAACTTTTTCAAAATTTATTGCATGAGTCTTTTTTTTTATCCAATAACAAACACATTCCTTTTCGAACTTGCGAATATTCGGAGTGAACATCGATGTCTATCCTTAAAGCAGATAACGCTTCGCAGGCCGAGCATGGTCAGTCAAAAAAAAAAAAGAAAGAAAGAGAGAGAAGGAAATTCCCCAACAGAATCCTCGGCGAATTAATCGAAAATTCCCCAGTGAGTTAAGAGCCCGAAAGGACAATTCAGGCAAAGACTTGCCAAAGCGTAAGCGTTCCCAGCGGAATCACCAGTTCTGCTCCCCAGCAGGTTAGCACAATCCCCGGTGGATTGGCAAACTCCCCAGGAAGTCAATAATTGTCCTACTCTCAAAAGCCCAATCACTATTGGCATCGAAGGCTGGATATCGATCATACTTCCAAAATGATCCTTATATCCCCAGCGAATTCACAAGCGAAGCCCAATCTTATTGGCATACCCCCAGTGGAGTCTTACATCATCCAAGCCCGACTTTGCTCGGCATTCAAATCATAATCCCCCAGCGTCCCACGTGACGTCTGTCATCCCCCAGGTCAGCATAATTCATGCATCATATCATAATCATTCATTAGCATGCATCTCATATTCATATCATGCATTTCCCACAACAAACAGTCGAGTGTCATCCCCAGTCTGTCTGGTCTAGGGATGTCATCCTCATTTTCGCCAAGCGATAGTTCTTTAATGAATAGCTTGTGCAAATTTTTCATTGTATCCAGGGGCAATTCCTTAACAAACAAGTTGGGTATCCCCAGTACAAGTCATACATTCATGCATTCATACACATGCATACAGCATATCATACATGGTTGTTCTAACCATCATGAGTCTCACCAAACAATCGCGAGCAATTCGTGAATTCTTTTTTCCAAGTGTCATCCCCAGTCTGTCTGGTTCAGAGATGTCATCCTTTCCGCCAAGTGGCAGTTCAAATGAGCAGCTTGCGCGTCTTTTTGTCAAGTCTTTACGCCAAGTGGCAGTTCTTTAATGAACAGCTTGTGCGTACTTCCCAGTGTTGTGCCACGTGGCAAGTTCTTCAATGAACAGCTTGTGCATTCTTTCTCCCTGATTGAAGGGGCATTTTTTTGTAAGGAACGGCTCGTCAGCCGCGTCCCCAGTATCGTCAGTGGCAAGTTCGGTAACCATCCGAACAGCTGACATCTTTCATTTTATCTTTTGTCGTCAATGGCAAGTTCGGCAACATCCGAACAGTTGACATTTCTTTTTTCTGTCGTCAATGGCAAGTTCGGCAACATCCGAACAGTTGACATTTCTTTTTTCTGTCGTCAATGGCAAGTTCGGCAACATCCGAACAGTTGACATTTCTTTTTCCTGTCGTCAATGGCAAGTTCGGCAACATCCGAACAGTTGACATTTCTTTTTTCTGTCGTCAATGGCAAGTTCGGCAACATCCGAACAGTTGACATTTACTTTCTTGTCGTCAATGGCAAGTTCGGCAACATCCGAACAGTTGACATTTCTTTTTTCTGTCGTCAATGGCAAGTTCGGCAACATCCGAACAGTTGACATTTCTTTTTCCTGTCGTCAATGGCAAGTTCGGCAACATCCGAACAGTTGACATTCTTTTCATTCTTTTGTCGCCAGTGGCCAGTTCGGCAACGACCCGAACAGCTGGCATTTACCTTTTCATTCTTTTTGTCAGTGGCAGTTCGGCGACAACCCGAACAGCTGACACTTATCCTCGGTTTGGTCTTCTTTTTATCATCTTTTGCATCCATGTTTTCATTACAAGCATTCGTAACATTTGCATACATGCATTTATAGCATTCATAACTCAGAAAAATATTTAGTCAAAAAATGGCGTACTCTATATTTAAGTCTCTTCGGCCCGTCCATTTCAAATTTCACTTTCAACCTCCGGGACGAAGAAACTTAAATAGGGGCATCTGTCATACCCCATTTTTTGACTTATATTTTTTATGTGTTTTATTTGTTATTATCTCATTATTTATTTTTACCTTTTATTATTATTGCTATAATATTTTATTTGCGTTTTATCATTTTCATTATTAAGCATTACTATTATCATCATCATTATCCTTAATATTATTAATGTATTGTTATTCTATTTTTCTTTAATAATATCATTATTATTTTATTACTATTAGTTTTTTATCTATTAATATTATTAAGTTTTATCATTTTTATTTATTATCATCATTTTTATATTTATTGTCATTTACTATTTTATTTATTTTCATTATCAATTGCATTTTGCATTTATCATTATCATTATTATTTATTTTTTACTCATTTTCACCTTTTTATATTTAATTACAAAAAATCAAAAAAAGTGAAGTTCGCAGTGCGAAATTACCTTCGCACTGCGACCTCTGCGAAATTTTCTGCAGAATTTCAAACTTTGATTTATCCTTTTTGCTTTCAACTACAATTGTTGTTATTAGCATTATTACTTTTATTCTTGCTATTTTGTGACTGATTTGGTGCAGCAAGGCAAGAATTAATGTGTGACATTAAAGGTAAAAGGAAAGAAGGATTTTCTTCCAACCTCTCATGTGATCAAACAAATTGGCTATCCTTGGTCAGCTTTTGTCCCTCCAAATTGACCCCTCACCCAACCTAAACTTGCCAGCCAGCTGCTTGATCCCTTTCCTTCCCTTTTTCCCTGCCAAAACCAGTCAATCACAAGTGGTTTTTGTTGAAAAAAAGCTGTTTGATGTGCCCTGTTTTGACTTGGATTTCTCCTCCCACACATAAGCCCACATGCTCATTTTGCTTCCCCCAATCTCCCTGTACATGGCAGTACACGTTTTGACTGCTTGACCTTCCAAGATTGCAAGGATTGATCCCAAGAATCATCCCTTTTGCAGCTGCCCTGTTTTACAGTTTTTACCATCATTACCTTCTAGAATTAATGGCATTTGTGGCTGAGATCAGTCAAGACCTTGCCCCTTGGCACAAGGCAAAGCAAGTTCTATCCATTAGCATTAAATGCAAAGTGTTCTAGCCTGAATTTAGCCCAAATCAGCTAGTGTTTTAGGATTTTGTTCATCATTGTTCATCATTACAAAGATTTGCATTTTGGCCTATAAAAGGAATGCCAAGGCCCAAGGATTAGGCACCAGTAAAAATCACAAAAATAGACCAATTCAGAGAGCCAATACACACGAAATTCATACCAAATCTCCCACATTGCAACAACAAAAATCAGTTCATACACAAAGCCAAAATCAACTAGAACCTTGTTCTTAACCATCAATCAAGCAAGTAAGCCACTCCAAAACTACTGCTGAAGCATTGCTAGGAGTGCTGTAAGTCTCCTTTAATCCTTATTTTGTATTGTGCTTGCTGCTTTCATCCTTTGTTTTGTCCAATTTTGCTTTGTGAACAAAAACCTCTTTTGAACCTCAAAAAGGACCTCAAAGGGGCCAAGCTTTAAAACTGTGATTTTCCACCCCTTTTCCTTCCATTTTGTCAAGCTTTTTAACCTCCTTTAGGTTCTGAATCTTGCTTAGAAGCAGTTTCTGAACTTCTGTTCAGAAACAGCTTCTGAGTTTGAAAATTCGCATACTTCGCAGAGCAAAGTATTGCTCGCACTGCGAACACACCAGAACCTGACTTCGCAGAGCCAAGTTCTGGTTGCTCTGCGAAGTATATGAAACTCAGAACATGAATCAGGCATTCAAATGTCAAATTTTTGGGATTCTAGCCCTTGATTCAGAACCTAAAGAGGGTTAAAACCATTTTGGTCCAAACCCAATTCATAATCATGCACAACTTTGAAAATTTCACAAGTTCGTGTGACAAATTTTGAGTAACTTGTGAAACAAGTTATGTTCTTTAATATTTTCAAAACCAAGTTTGATCAACAAGCTAAGTTCGTACATTTCAAAACAAACTTGAACAACCATGTTGTTCATGATTTTCAATCCAAACGCGAACTCAAGCCGAGCTTGCTCATTCTTTCAAAACCAAGCTCGAATCAAGCCAAACTTGTGAACTTTCCAATTTTTGTGCATGTTTTATGATTGTGTTTGTCATTCAAACTTGAACTAAACTCGTTCTTGAGTTTCAATAACTTAAGCAACAAGTAACGTTCATAATTTTTAATAAGATCGAACAAACAAATTTGTTCGTGTTTTCTTTTCTTTTACAACTTTCCTTTTAAAGCTTTGGTTCCCTTTGAGATTTCTCCGAGTGACAAAACCAAACTTGAATGAAACGGGAATGGCTTGACGTATGTCTCCCCAAACCTCGGTTGCACGAATGCGTGACGTATGTCTCGTCGCACGGGCAATCGTCATTCCACCCTTGACGCGTCTAGCACGCTAAACCTTCCCTTTGCCCCCCTTGTGGCTATTTTTATCCTTTCTCTTGGCCCTCGTGGTCAATCCGAATCTTTCGCGCCTTGCGCGTTTATTTCAAACCTTTTTACGCCTTGCGCGAATTTTTCGCCTCAGTGCGTTTGTCTTTTGTTTATTCCTTTTTAAAACATTCACGCCTTGCGCGAGCTTATCGCCTAGCGTCCATCTTTCACCATTTTAAAACTTTGTACGTCTTCGTACGTTTTTAAAACCTTTGTTCAAGTCCGAGTGGAAAACTTTTTTCATCAAATCATTTACTTTTATGCATTGTCGTCAGTGGCCAGTTCGGCAACAACCCGAACAGCTGACAGTTACTTTTACTTTCTTGTCGTCAATGGCCAGTTCGGCAGCAACCCGAACAGTTGATATTTATTTTCATTACTTTTTCTTTTTTTCAAACTTTTTTCGCTCGGACGCGATCAAATCTTTTTTAACTAAAACGAACCAACATACAAACGTTTTCTACCAAAGAACTACGTACGCTTTGAATTCTCCGACTACCGGGAGATACGTAGGAGCAAGATCGACATCTTGTCAAGCCCATTAATAAAAAAACTGTTTTTCCCTTTCGTTTGTTTTTATCTCTTTCTTCATCTCGCATTATGTTTTTATATATTTCCTTTTATATATGTTTAAACACGCAAGTAAAACATCGAAGCATTTTAAGCCTAAGCCGACTAAGAGGTTCCCGTTGAGTACAACGGATGTGAGGGGTGCTAATACCTTCCCCTCGCATAATCGACTTTCGAACCTAAAATCTTTTCTCAAGGTAATTTAGAACTTTTTTCCTTTTTTCCCCGAAAAATTAAAAGTTCAGTCGTAATTTAGAATTAGTGATTCAATGCTTCCCCATAGCTTGACATCCGAAATTCGACGCGACACATATGATAAGTTTAACATAAACTATTGGCCTCTTACACCAACAAAAAGTTCTGACAAATATTTGTTATACTCGTTAAATAACGGAACAATATACTAATAATGTATGGGTTTTTCTATCATGTGCAAATTTGCACGTGTTAAGATTTAAAATGGTAAGTTTGTCTTGGAACTTGTGTATTTTATATTAAATATCTAACTTTCTAATAAATAATTGATATTTTTCAATAAAAAGTTACTACTTTTAGATAATTTAACATGTGCAATATTGCACATGTTAGACAAATTTTGTATGTATTTATAATACATTATGGTTAAGACAAAAATTACCATATTGATTAGTTAGGACTCTCTACAATTATGAAAAAAAACTACTGAGTCATGTTACTATATTTTGAGTGTATATATGATATAAATGCTTACATTTTGAAAATTGGGGGTATTAATTTGACATTAATATATAAAAAAAACTATAGTAATAGAGATAACCATGTCATTTTTTAAGAAATGAGATATTACCGTATGAATAATCAACTATAGTTAGTTGATAGGTAAACTAAAGTTAGTAGGTTGGTTAGTTAGTTAGGAAGTTAGTTACTCCAAGTTACTCTATAAATAAGCTACTTCATTGTACCATTCCATTATATTTTATGAGTATCTTCCACATGAGTACTCTTATGTTTGCTTTCTTGCTGATCATTATGACCTTCTTCCCTATGATTCCATGATTCATATAACATTGGAGAAGATCTCTACACACTATGAAAAAGGATAGGCAATATACAAGACACGGACTTTAAATTTACACATCATTTTATGAATTGACGAAATTATTTATTAAGTTGTAGTAAAAGGCACACATGAACTTGACCAAAAAAAACGGCACACATGGGGATCTAGTAGCACAGAAAAGTTTAAGTGCCATATTAAATTCATGTATTTTATGACAAAGTAGATATGAAATAAAAAGCAACAAGATGAAAATATTTAAACTTATTCATACCACTACATTATCTTCCTTTTAGAATTATCGAATAAAATCTATCCTCTGTTTTATTTTCAAAGTTTCACGAGAATTGGATAGGGAGCTCTTACCCTTATTTGAGTTGGTTTGTAGTGTCCACAACCATATTTGGACCATCATATCGAATATTTGGACCGATCCTTGACATTTTTATTGGTCCTTACCAAAGTGGTTTTCTGTCAGGTAAGGGCACTTCTGACAATGTCGTTGTTTTGCAGGAAATTATTCACTTCATGAGAAAGTCTAAGAAGAAGAAAGGATATGATGCTTTCAAGCTTGATCTTGAAGAAGCTTTTGATAATGTTAATTGGGACTTCCTTAACTCTTGTCTCCAAGATTTTGGCTTCTCTGTCATCACCACCAAGTTAATCATGCATTGTGTTACTTCCTCCACTTTCTCTATCCTTTGGAATGGGAACAAGTTGCCTCCTTTCAAACCTTCTCATGGTCTTAGGCAATGTGACATGCTTTATTCGTATCTTTTCATACTTTGTATCGAAAAGATTGAAGTTGTGTACTTATAGGTTTGTGTTTTGACGATGTTTAGTAAGTAGTTTTTATTTGATGATGTTTAGATATTAGTTGTTATTGCCTAGTATCGTGTTAAAGCACACCTAGCAATCTTGCCTCATGTGTCCTATGATCCCTTGTTGTCTAGTTTGTTGATTGTTTGAAGAAAACTTCATTGTTCTTGTCAAAAACGCATTTCTAGCCAGTTGATTCGATTCACACATATTTGAATCGTATCACTCAAAGTTTCTGCCATTTTTTATTCATTTTCATTCGATTCATGATTCCTTGAATCGTATCATTGTGAATCGATTCACTACTTCCTCTAATCGTATCATTGAATTCTTTTGGCCTTTGTTTTTGGTTAAGTGAATTGAATCACACTTCTTTGAATCGTATCAACCTTCATCTGGGGGGAATATGGATCGATTCAAATATAGTCTGATTCGTATCAATCTTCTTGGCTCAGCTTGCTTGTCTTTAGCTGTCTGAATCGAATCACACATTTAGTGAATCGATTCATTATGTTGTTTTTGGCCAAATACTTGCTCTTTCCACCCTTTTGTATATATACTCATATCCTCATAACACCTAAACCACTTAATCAATTGCATTTATTCTCTCTAGAGTCTCCAAATCTCATTTTCCATTTGTTCTTCAGATTAAACATTTTTTCTAAGAATCATTGTGGTCTTTGAGTCATAGATTACTAGAGTTTTATAGGGATTGTAAGTTGATTGCTTTCGAGGATATTGATTGGAAATCAAGGATCTAAAGTGAATCGAGTAATTTCATTCCACCTCCAAGGGTATTAGGGTTCTATGTAACCTTCTTGAGTTGAAGGGGATCCAACCACCGGGCAGAGCAAAGAAGAGTTCGAGTGAAGAGCTTCAAGGATTGCACGGGTGATTGAAGATTCGAAGACTTCAAAAAACACCAATTTCAAAGGGTATTTGAAGATTGGGGGAGTGATTGCATAGAAATTGAAAATTAGGGTAATTGAAGGAGTTCATGTAATCACAACATTGTAATCAAACATTCAATTTTAGTGGATGTCCTTGGTAAAGATGTTTTTCACCAAGAAGAGTAGACGTACCCCGAAGCGAGGACGAAAGGGGGGAACTACTATAAATTTCGGTGTCGTTTCTCTTCTCTTTCATCTTTAATTTCGTTTAATTTGAGTATATGATTGTTTGATAATTGTTAGAATTGATTTGAAGGTGATCTTGTCTCAATTTGTTAAACTTGACTTAATTCATTGAATTAGGTTTTCACTTAATTCACATTGATCACATTTAGATTCAATCTAGTGTCAATTTATCAAACACATATACCTTGTGTTCATTAGTATAGTTGATTTAATTGCTCTTAGGTTTGGTTTGAGAGTTGTCTAGTTTTATATATTTTGTGAGAATTATTGATCATTGATTGTATTAAGATTTAACATTTGAATCTCTCAATTCAATAGTAAATCTTATTGTGCATTACATTGTCTTAATCTTTTTGTCATTGTTATTGTTTCAAACACAAACCCAATTAGTCAAATTGTTTTCAAACTCGCTTTCGCTAAAAACTCGATAAAATTTTGAAACATTATTCACCCCCCCCCCCCAGCACGTATTCTATCTTGCCATATAGAACAACAAAGCTCTCTATTGCTATCAACAATGTTGTTCTCCAAGGAAACTTTGGGTCAATATCCTCAAATCTCTTGGTCACAATATCCTCAAATCCAGAGTGACCTTTCCAGTGGATCCCCCACTTGCTCCTCCATCGTTAAACCAAAAAAAAAATCCTTAAAGATGGTTACTCTTGGCGTGCAGGTCCGGCTCTTCTTCTTTTTTGTTCAGCCCATGGAGTCCGCTCCGTGCTCTAGGAACTCTTGTCCCATATATCGACATTCATGACTTGCAGTTCACATTTAAAGATGTTCTCACCTGTAATGATCCTCACACGCATGTCCTATATACTCAAGTTTCCCATGGAGCTTCCACTCATCAATAATTTGCAATATAAATTCAATGATAATGTTAAAGATGCATACATATGGACAAACCATAGGAGCGGCACCTACTCCATTAAGCGTGGATATAATTGGCTTCTTACAACTGCTGATCCGGTAAGTTTCGATCTGACTTTACATTCTTGGTCTTGGATTTGGAAGTTAAAATTCCGGGAAAAAGATAAGTTTCTCTTTTGGCTAGCGTGCCACAATGTGGTACCTAATTTATCCTTGCTTAATCACAGAAACATGCCGCCATCTGCTGTTTGTAGCCGTTGCGGCCTCCAAAACAAAACCTTTCTTCATTGTATTAGGGACTCCATTTTTTCTAAGACTATATGGCGTCATCTAAGTTTCATCAGTGTTGATTTTTTCTCTATTGTTGACACACATGATTGGCTCAAAGGAGGGTCCATGGGTCCTAAATCCCTCATTTTCTCAGCTGGATTTTGGTGGTCTTGGCGTCATAGAAATTCTCTGTGTTTCAGCAACGACACTTGGGCTTTGCACCACCTTGTTGTCAACATATATAATTCAGTTGAGTTAATTAAATCTAGCTTTTCAACCCGTCTCTGGTGCACCAGTTGATCGTTTGGTTAAATGGAACAACAATAATCACACTTGTGTTATTGTTAACGTGGATAGCAGTTGTCACGGCTCTCCCAACAGATTCGGATTTGGGGGAATTCAGAGAAACAGTGTAGGCTTCTTCTTATCTGCCTTTTCAGGTTTAATTTCGGGTTCATATGATATTATACTTGCTGAACTTTCTGCTATTTACCATGGGTTGATTATAGCTAAATATTTGGATTTTGTTGAGTTAGTTTGCTACTCTGATTCTCTATTTTGCATCAATCTCATCAACGACCGCCAAGAGAAGTATCATGTCTATGTTGTTCTTTTACAGGATATAAAAGAGCTACTTCACCAAAGTAATGTCATGGTTTGTCACACTCTCAGAGAAGGGAACCAGTGCGCCGATTTTTTGGCAAAGCTTGGAGCTTCTTCGGATGTTGATATCCTTATTCACGTTTCTCCCCCAGCTGGGCTGCTCAGTCTTCTTAGAAGCGACCCTAATGAAACTTTCTTCCTTAGGGAATAGTTAGCTTATGTTAGGCTTGGTCCTTTTATTTTTTGTTCTTGTTTGTTTTCTTGCCGTCTCCTTTTCCTTTGTAACCAAAAAAAGGGTCAAATTGACCAGTTTTAAAGTTAAGGATCAAATTGAACTATTACTATAAATTAAGGAACCAAATTGACCGATTTTAAAATAATGGGACTAAACTGGAATTTTAAAATAATATAAGATAAAGTGGTATTTAAGTCACTTTTTCTTTTACGAACCTGGTATATCGTATAAATGATATAATAATTTTATTTCTTCAAAAATAAATGTTATATTAAACATTTTTAATACATTTGATAAATATTTTCTGGTTTCAAATAAAAAGACAACACTTCGAAGTCGTCTAGGGATTGACGCAGCTGAAAAATTTTTTTCTAGATTGTAGTTTGTTCTTCTCTTCTCTTTTTTTTTTTGCTTGTTTTGATTAGCATTGTAACAAAAAAAAGACAACAAAAAATTAAACACGTGCACAAAATTATAAAAAATGTATACTTAATCTATTTTGGGTAAAAAAAATGTGTACTTAATTAACTTAGGCAGAAAAAATGTCGTATAGTTAACCATAAACAGCCGTTAAATAATGAACTACACGTGAATATAATAACTCAAGCAGGCTTGCCCGAGTGGTCTAAGGGGGTAGACTTAAGACCTACTGCACTGAGTGCGCGTGGGTTCAAACCCCACAGCCTGCAATTTATTTTTTTATTTTTAAAATTAAGTTATAAATGACTTTATATGTAACTTAAACATTATTTTTAAAATTTTAAGTTCTCTCACTATAGAGAAAGAAAGGTTAGAAAGAGGAAATTGAAAAACATAATAGAATTGGTTAAACTTTGCATAGAAGTAGCTTGTAAAAACATTGACAAATGACGGTTACAGAGACGACATCTCTCGATCTCTTACCTTCATTGCCGCCTCCTTCACCCATCCCTCCTCGAGGTTTTCAAACATAGTGCGGAAGAGAATTGTTGCTAGTGTGGTCAAAAATAATGAAAGATCCATTATCTATAATTACATCCATCTTCGAAAAAAATTGTTGCTAGTGTTCAATCATTTCAACTATTGATTATTTTTTCATGGTAATTCAACTATTGATGTCACTATACTTTATCCAATCCGAAGTTTTTTATCCTCCAAGTTCTAAATCCAAAATATCGGTTTTCAATCTCTTCCATAAAATAAAAGCTTTATAATTCTCTTCCTTTTTGCTAACTTGTGAGTTGGAGTCGTAATTTAGTGAGGTGGCAAATGATATCATCATGAAACTTTTAAACAAGTAAGCCAAGGAGAAGAAAAATTGTATGTGAATTCGTCAGATTGAACCATAATATGATCATATCATTTGTCAAATATTGGTTTTATTGAAAATCCATTTTAAATATTTATGAATGCGTTAAATTACAAAATTATAGTAAAAATAATTACATCTTCGTTCCTTTTTATTAACACTCTTTACGATTATTTTACACATACTTGAAAATCAATAAATATGGTTTTTTCTACGTTACCCCTCAATGAATTTGAGGTAGTTTACCCCTTTTGGTGAAAAATTCTATTTTCTTCAAAAAAAAAAATTACAATCAGTTATCGTTTTCATCTTAAAAACATTAAACTTCTTTATCTCCTTCATTTAAGGTGTGATTTACACCTCTTTCGTTCCAAAATTGAGTCGTATTTGTCATGAGGGGTAAATTACCCTTAATTCATCAAGGAAAAATGTAGGCTCACTGATATGGTTTTTTCTTAGCATCAGTTACCATTTTCATCTCAAAAACATCAAACTTCTTCATTTCCTTCATTCAACATTTACTTCGTATTAAGAAACTAAAAAGGAGTATTTGACATAAGACATAGAGAGAAGATGAAGTAAAACTGTGTTATTCCAATGAGTTTGTTACAATGAAGATGAGCTCTATTTATAAGCTAATTCTAGTCTAATCTAGTTATCATGTATCTACTGCATACTAACATAGCTTCTCTAACAAACTTAACATCTATACAAGCTTATGTGGCAAGTTAGTTAGAGTTAGAAGTGGTTGCTTGCTCCTCAAGTAATCTTCCTTCTTCTCTTATTCTTAACACTTCGTTCCAAAATTGAATCTTATTTTTCATTAGAGGTAAATTACCCCTTATTCAACAAGGGGTAACGTAGGTCTCACCATAAATTATGTAAAAAGACAAGTGCAAAAAGACAAAAATACCCTCAAGTTCATCTTCTCAAATACCAGAAATGACTGAAATGCTCTTTTACCTTCTTCCATTCCTTGTCCTTGTCTCTGGGTTCACGATTTGGGAGAAAATTGGAACTAGGGTTTGCATATAATCATCAATCTCTTGAGGTATCAATTTCTTCAACAAACTCGTCCCATATCTCCTTCCCGAAAACAGAATCCGACAACAAACTCATCCCACCGTTCACCAGCGAAATCACATTCAGTATTTATCTCGTTTTTTGAGTTGATTCCAATCCCACCACCGTCAGATTTCGACAGTTCCGAACCAATTTATAAGGTGGAATCAGCCTTTCGATCATGCAATTTGTTGTATCAAAAATAGAGTGAAGCAAAATTATCTAAAATAACTTAATAATGTGGACTGGCATGCACACCAAAAGCTTTATGTTACTACAACTTTATTTGACTTCTTCTGCGATGATGTTAGAATATCAGTGTGGTGGTTTGGTTACAAAAGTTTTGGATTTTGTTAATGACGAATTCGATTTGATGCGAGGAAGAGAGGTGACAATTTTGTGTTTGCAGTTGTTGTTGTTTGAAGGAACTTCTGAGATCTCGTAAGGAGTAGGTGCAGGAGGTTTTCTTGTCGTTGCTACAGTTATTCACTACAAGAATGTATGAAATTTGCGTGGGGCAAATTCCCACGCAAAGCGTAAAAAAGCCCACACAAAGTGAATTTTGCTGCAAAATTAGGCCCACGCAAAAAACGTCCTTGCAAACGGTTGTTGCGGTGCTTTTGTATGGGACAAACATCCGCTGCAAAAGCCATCCTTCTTGGTGACTGAAAGTGGCATTTGTGTGGGACTGAAAGTCTGCAACAAATGTCATGCTGTCCAAACGTGTGTATTTGCGTGGAATTATGTATGCAGCAAATGCAAGCCTGCATGCTAACATAAAGGGGCGTTTGTGTGGGATTATGTTTTCAACAAATGCCATTCGAATTTTTAAAAGAATATATATATATATATATATGGGATAGGATCAAATGACACCATGGTGTCAAAATTAGTTTGACACCAAATCCCATTCATTCATTACATTTAAACCAAAGGATAAAAGTTATCCCTAAAATAATTTTCCTACACCAATTTCTCTCTTTAGCACCTAATTAAAAAAAATCTTTATCATAAATTCATTATCAATCATTTCCATTTTTCCCGTGTTTGCTACTTATTATTCTTACTTAGGGTTAAAAAAAATCATGAAAGTAATAGTGGAAGTAATAAAAAAGGGTAATGATGGTTGCTACGAACAGTAAAAAGACAAAATGCACGATTTTATGTAGTACGTTGATTTTTACAACTGCACGACCATGATTTCCACAAATAATGGACTAATTAGTTTTTTATTTTTTAAAAACTGCACATGTATATTCTTACTTTTTTTTGTCAATCTCTTCGTTCAATATAACAATGTTCAATAAAAAAAATAAGTAATAAAAAAATAAGAAAAAAAAAAGAAATGATTGATAATGAATTTATGACCATAAATGTTTTCCTTTTTTTCTTAATTCGATGTTAGAGGGAGAAATTGGTGTAGGAGAATTATTTTGGAGATAACTTTAAACCTTTAGATTAAATGTAATGAATGGATGAGATTTGGTGTCAAACTAATTTTGACACCATGGTGTCATTTGATCCTATCCCATATATATATATATATATATATATATATATATATATTTGCTTGGGACTTTTTCTGCCGCAAAAGCATACATATAAATTTAAAAAAAAAATGTTTTTTATAATAAAAATCAAATAAATAAATTTAATTTAATATTAATAAAAACCAGTTTTAAAAAGGCAAAGTTAAATATAATAATTCTAACATAAATTATATATAATAATTAAAAGTTAATATCTTCAAATAAATTATTACAAAATGATATCGAAAAGTAAAATTACAAATTAAAACCTCATTAATAATTAACACTATAAAATAATATGTTAAAGTTAATACAACAATTTTATAATAAAGTAAATATTACATAAATAATTAAACATATAAAAAAAAACTTATCATAATATTGATAGAAAGTAGAAGTATAGAAGTTACACATGGATATTTTCTCTCCACAAATAGTCAGATAATTTGGATAAAACAATAATTAATACTTTAAAAGTGACAATTTAAAAAGAAAAAAAAAACATCTAAAAATGACAAAGAACAAAGAGTATTTCTTCTTGTAAAAAAAAAAAAAGAGTATTTCTTAATTTTGCAACCAGTGTGAACAGTGATTGCAAAACTATATATTTATTTAGGAACCATTCGACAATAACCCATCAATCTCTTCACCGTTTAGTAATAAGAACCAAGGGAGTTAGACTCCCACCTTGATCATTACACATTTACACTTGATTGGTATATGCAAACATAACTAATTTAAAGCACTGGTTTACCAAGCATAATCATTCATCAAGATCTGTATTCAAATGTTCCTCACATGTTACAGTACAATCTAATGTTACGCGAATCTTCAAACAAAAGTTAGAGCGAATTCCATTCAAAACTTGTGTCAATCCTTTCATCCATAGCAATTTCATAGCAGCAGATACAAGCTAACCAAGGTATGATTTGATTAGATCAGCGTTAGCAACAAGACAGGCGTGTAATATCCTTCCTATATACATTGCTTGCTAAAAGAATACAAAAATCATATGCTTATTATGTACATTCACGAGATCTTCCATTGACTTTAATGTAGGTGACTATACTGACTGTTTCTTCTGAAGCTCATCATGGAACTTGCATCAACAGAAACAGTAAAGAAGAAACTTTGATTCCATTGGTCACTGAAATGTAGATAATTGCTTACACTATTCTGTTTGATGTCGTCAAGAACTTGGAAACTCACAACATTCTATTTGCCTCAATCATCAAAGATTTTCCCTGTTTAAGAGTAAAAGGTGAGTTATGTTGTTATACTGTCTGTTATTTTTGGTAAATAGAGACGATATATATCAAGGAGTATTTAACAATTTAGTACCGATACTTCATATTGAATATTGAAGATATCCAACACGTGTCGGCGACACTGAGACATGTGGTTATTGAATCGTTACCAATGTCGTGTTCGGTGTCTGTGTCCGTGTGTCATAGGTATTTAATGTATGAAACATCATGTATAACATATTTCTTGAAATGGAATGTACCAGCCACCAACATAGGAAAAGCAAAGGGAGTTACTTGCAAGGACATATATGAGAGAGAGAGGGGGGGGGGGGGAGGGGAGAGACCTCATTTTGTGTGCCATTTTCTGAAGGGAACCAGTGCATGAGAACACCCAGATTCATGACAGCCGGTATCAATTTAAACAAAAGCGGTGTTGTGACCTGTAAATCATCAAATTTATGGTAAAACAACAGGAATGAAGGAAAGTATGGACCAACCTATGATTGAAACTTACCAGACTGAGAGCAGTTGTCCCTAGAAGGAGAAGATACATTTTCCCCTAAAATATTGTAAGTAACGGTTAGCATGAGAAAATGACAATTCATATCACAGAAGAAAGGATAAAGTCAACAAATTTAAAGAGCCAGTAGATCATCTATACATCTGTACTAAGGCTTGTGAGTATATTTCACTTATATTTCTGTCCCGTAAGAAGAAAATTCAGTGACAGGGAATTAATGTAATGTCCTAGAAATAGTGTGGACTTTATTTTTTAGGGTCTTTGCAGGACAAAGATCAAACCACTTTCCACTGCAGTCTATATTCAAATTCAAATAAATACATACCCTCTTTCCCTATAGCTTCCATTATTTTCCAATATGTGTAAACTTTATTTCTGTTGTAGCCATTGAAGGCATTACACCAACAGACGAAAGCCAGAAAGACAACCCCTCTTTATGTTGATGTACCTTGCACTGCAGATCCATTTGGTAGAAGAAAAAAACTATCTACTTTACCATCTACTCTTACTACGTAAGCTGCTTTTGGCTGTGAGAGTATTCAAGGATGACACTGGAAGAGGTAAAATAAAATCAACTTCCAATATGAAGAAGTTGTAGGAAGAGTTCAACTCTTTACATTTGTCAGTTTCCTTACTACATCCATCAACCAGCTCTTTAACGGGTAATATATCTGCTGATTGACAGAATAATTAAAACAGTCTCAGGTTTCTTTAAATACTTGTCGTCCACTGAAAATAAGTGATCATGTTTCGGGTACAGTTCAATGTCTCCAATGATCAATGGACAGAGTTTTTGGTGCAGAACACTGGGGAGGTCTCCTTTCATGGATTTAGCAAGGAACCACCCTTACCGCTTGCCAATGCCACCAGAGATTGACTTGACTCAACTCCAAAACATTAGAACTATGGTCATCTCACTTCTTTGGCCCCCATTCGGGACATTTAATTCCCGTGTTAAGTCTAATTCACCCAAATTCAAATAGTTCTTAACTATTTTCAGATCAGATTGCCAAGCCCACAAATCTTTATATACTGGAAAACTAGATGAAAATTAAATGCTTGATTTGAAAGATCGGATTTATCATACTATGCATGCACATAAATCATCTACTGAAAGCTATTCAGTAACAATTTACTGCATAAGGTTGCCAAATAAACAGAAATTACAAAATCTAACTAAGCAGCAGGAAAATCTGTAATGTCAAACTTAATGGAGCAGAGGACGAGAGGGGGGGAGAGAGAAAAAAAAACCTCAACAAGATGAAGATTTGAAGCACGGCTCAGCAGAACAAAAGCAAATTCTCCAATTTGAGCAAGTGAGATACCAACCTAAGTTATCATGGAGACAGGTAGTGTTAACATACGAAAGCCAGTACAGTTAACCGATATATATACAATCCAACAAGTTGGCTATATACGTACAATAAATGCTGTCTTAAGACTGTACCCAAAGGCCTTTGTTACTATAGAAACAACAGCAGTCTTAACAACAACAACCAAAATAACAGATGCAAGCAAGATATCCACATGGTTCCAAAGGAACTGCACATGTATAAGCATTCCAATACTTGAGAGGAAGAGAGCTGCAAAAAGATTACGAATCGGTTCCACCTACAGTAGATAAGTAAATGTATTTCATTAGGTGGAAATCTTCTAATCCTATTACAAGCAAAATGTAGTTAATACTTCAGAAGCACTAAATTATCCAAAACATGTCATTAATGCTTTTTCCATGGGACAAAAAACGAATGGAGCGAAAAGGAAGTAAAATACGGAGGAGGATGAAGAACCCTTCAAAACAAATCTATGAAAGGTGAAAAAGGTAAATAAAGAATTAATAAAGCTGCCTTATCCATCTTCAATTTAAGATACCAACTCCCTTAAAGCTGCTATGAGCAGAATATTGAAAAAAATCCAATAGAGACATCACAAAATATTTTACAAGCAAATCGTAACAGGTTGCCATAAAATAAGTAACAAAGAATGCCTATCATAAAAACAAATTGTTAATTGAAAATCAATAGTTAATAATTAATTAACCAATGTTGCATAAATAGAAAAACAAAAGAGTAAATTAAATTTAGTGAAGCATGTATCTAGTGATTCCAAGATAAATGTGTATTAAAACAACAGAATATAGAAAATCATTATAAAAGCTGTGTATACAAGAAAAATAAGTTTGATGACTCTGATAAAAGTTGAAAATCATTAACCATGAACAATACCTGGTCCAAAGTATGTTGTGCAAAGTCTGTTGTAGAAATCATAACACCAGCCATAAATGAACCCAGCTCAAGACTAAGACCAAGCTTATCACTGCACTGGAAAGCGATTTTAAAACGTTAACAAAATGTGCATCATCACAAGTAATTAACTCCAATAAACCCATATATTAAGACCCGTGTTACACAAGACCTTGAGTTCTAAATCACTTTTCTGAAAATACACAATGGACTGCCCCTGCCCTAACCAATTATAAAGTTGTTTTCAAATAAAAAAAAAAAAGTAACAAGACCATTAAGTTCTAAATTACTATACATATACCAAAAATAAATTGCAATATGGAATTGCAAACAGATCTTATTAACATGAACGCACAACTTCTATGAATAAAAGATGCTGCAGAATGATAAAAGGAGTCATGAACAGCAATGAACATAAGTTTTCTTACCCATGCAGATAACAAGCAGAAAGCAACAGCAGCTAGCTGATAAAGTTCATTTGTCTGGAGAATGGAAAGAAAAATTAACTCATGAACTGTCAAATTGTTAATATTTCTATCAAATATGCTTTAACCTAACCTGAGATGAGAGCCGCATCATTAGTTTGAGAAAGCGAGGAACAAACGACCAAGACAGTACAGATGTAGCAGTGAGATACAAGGACAATACTAGCAACCTGAAATTAAAAACAGTTAGCATGTAATAAAATATCATATAATATCTTTATATTATATTAGAGTATCTTAATTTACCTCCTAGGATTAGTTTCTAATCTTAAAGGATATTAGATTATCTCTTAAGATTAATTTCCATACTACTACTTATTACTATTATTATCATCTTCTTCAAAATAAATTATTATTATTATTATTTGCTTCTTGATTTCCCTATTTATTTAGGATTATAAAAGCATACATCTCTCTAAATAGGGATGTTGTTTATTGTTTTGTAATAACTCAATATCAAGTTATTAATATTATCAATCGTATTTCTTATTCTTCTCCTTTTATCTAAAAATCATAACTTCAATATGGCATCAAAGTCTAGTTCAAACTATGGACCAATCCCTGAGCAGTACTCATATAAATATATTGTTAAGAGTCCCACATTAGATGAGATAAGGTCTGAACATGGGTTTATAAGTGAGTTCAATCCTCACCTTACAAACCGGTTTTGTAAGGATGAGTTAGGCCTAATATAAAATCTTAATAGATATTATATATAGGATATTTTGTTATATTCCAACAAAAACAAATTCAATCCTATATGAATGACATGTTAAATTTAGGGAAATTATACTTGGAAGTTGGAACTCTCCCCTATTCTCTCCCACAGAAAACCCTACATTTCATTAAAACTAGTGACATAGAGGCCATATGCAAACTTTTGTTCATTTTCTTCATATATAATCCAACACGATACATCAAGTTTCCCAGTGCTTTGCTTTCTAATATTAACATCAACATTTGTGCCGGAGCTTACCTACAAACTATAGTCTCTCCTGCAGGTATGTTTTTACCTAGTTTAGCAGACAAATCTCAATATTCCTTGTTAAGTTCCATGTATTTTAGGCCTAAAATTCATATGTGCAGTGTTACTAGGTTTTTATATTTAATGCACTGCTAAAGTTAATTTGGACAAAAATATTAGAAAGGTAAAGTGTACCATTAAATTGTAGTCAAGCATGGATGAAAGCAGAAAGTTGTAAAATTACATAACAACATTACAAGATTCAAATTGCTTGTATCAACTGAACACTTGTTTTATTTATCATTAAGCAAAAGGGAGTTTATCAAATTACATAAAGTTGAAGACAGAAAATCCAGATGGACAGACTTACAGTTTTCCCATTGAAATAATCCCTTGTAAAAGACCACTGTTACCACCCAAGACAGGGAGCAAAGCAAATAGTAAACCCACTGCACAGTCCTGATATAAAGGTGGTAGAGGAAAAAATGATGTTAAAGTTTAGATGAAAACTTCAGAGTTGTAAACTTCATGATATCATAACAAGTTTAATATTCAACTCAACAGGAAAGATACCTGAAAAATAAGAGTGCCAATTGTAACTTGAACATGAAGAGCATTATTAGTATTCCGCTCCACCAAAAACTTTACCACCTGTAAAAAGGTGAAAGTAAATAATGAATCAGTTTTGGAATCTATTGCACTATCAATAACAATATATATTTTATGTTTCAGGAAATGGGGTGAAGGCATACCACTGCTGTTGATGACATTGACAGAAAGGAACCAACAAAAACACCCTCAGACAATTTTCCTCCACATAACTGTAAAGCAAATTTCCAAAAATTTAGTATCCACTACAACACAATCGTACTGAAGACCATGTCATTAGCCACAGTCAGCCCCATACCATGGCAAGAATTCCGCAAAGGAACATGAATATTACAATTTGAAGTAGCCCTCCAAGAACAGCAACAGGCCCCACAGCTTTTAACTAGATGGAGAAAGATTTCAAAACAGATTCATATTAAAAAATGGAAATGGAGAGAAAATAATTTATCAATCTGCCTCCACAAATGTGTGAAATAGTAAAAGAAGTTTTGGCAAGTCAGGAATAGCAAACCTTTGCCAAGGAAAACTCCAGCCCCAAAGCAAACAAAAGAAATACTACCCCAAATTGTGCGACCGTCTCAACCTGTAGAAAAACGATACGAAAAAAATGGTTAACATGATTAACACCACGACAATAATTACAACTCATACTGAACTTCAAAGTTCATAAACCCAATGGAAATATTATTCTTGATTGGTTCTTTAATTGAAGAGCAGCTAGTCATGGACTACCAGAAGTTATTCTATAGCAAAACTCCAGTTACATGATGCAATACATATTAATATTACCAAAACTCCTAACCTACATACACCTTACAGGTTAAAAACCTGAGTAAACTAACAGCTCAGTTCCTCAGTAAGAATCTACATTACAAATGGTACCCATATGGATTATGTAGGAATCTACATTAAAAGACACAAATCAATGTTGTGTATTATATATATATATATATATATATATATATATATATATATATATATATATATATATATATAATAAAATTTAAAAAAATATATATATATAAATTAAACGTAATCTTCAAACACTACAGTAAGTGAGGCCACAAAATTTACAGAAGAAATTGGAGTAGGCACTCTTAAAATTGATCAAAGCTCACTTCAGCCAAAAATGACAGTGAATCACACAAAGCAACATACCTGAACCATTTCACTAATGAATTTCAAACCCCCTGGTCCAATAAGGGAGCCTGCAAGAAGATAGCCCACAATAACCTACATGTAATAAAAAAGAAAAGTAGATGTAATCCAACACTCTGCATAGTTCACTTAACACTAGGGCAACTAAAAAGATCACATCATATTACTAAAATAGAATTCAAATACGAAAACCAACTAGGACATTATATATAGCAGGAAGGAATAGTAACTACAGACCGGTTGCCCCAAACAAGAAAAGACAATTCCACCAATGGCTGCAGAAACGATGATGACCACCAAATCTGATATTAGCCTGCACGAATGCGCAATTACTAAATTGTTATTAAATCTCTTAAGTAAATTGCACAGACTGCAACGACAGAAATGTCAAAAATACAAAACAGAGACATTAACATCTAACAATAACAAATGCATATATAATAAATTTGGCAAAAAGGAGTTGTTCAATAACTAAATAAATCCATCATCATGAGATGCCTAGCTTCTCCGTTTTAAGCATCAAATCTCCAGGGGAAATTAAAGAAAACTATTATCTCATTTATTCTTCCAACTGAAGAACAAAAATGAAAAATAGAGAGAAACACAACTACTTGATGATTCACTAGACTAACAGTCTACATAACATCATGTTAACAAATTCCACAACCCACAAATATAGATTCATGAACAACAGAAATTATTCTTGAAACAAAGCATGTTGTCCATGTTTACAGCATGTGGAGCGGAGCAGAGGACCTCGAAACTGGAATCGTTGGGTGTGGGATGGCCCATATTTGAATTATTTGGGCAAAAAGATAAAAGCACAAACAGGGAACCTGGTGCACAGAACAGGTGAAAAAAAAATGAATAAATGAAAGAACCTTTGTTCTATGACTCTGTCTGCACAGAACAGAGGAGGAAGAGTGACCGGAAAAAATCGCAGAAAGAAGAAAGAATACCCTCAACATTGGTGGGTGGGAGGTGGGAGGTGGGAGGATGGCACAGGTTGTGGTCATTTTGCAGCACAAATAGAAAGACGGTAAAGTGAAGATAAAGCAAACAATGTGAAGAGAAGGGAAATAGGGTTTTTTACTGTCCTAAATGTGACAACTCTAATTTAAGGGTATTTCTGGGTTTTCAAACCCTCAACATTGTAGAACCCCTCTAGCAGCGCACAAATAACGAAACGCAACGCAAAACCAAAAAGCGCCGCGCACCTCCATTCTGGTCTGCACCGTCGCATACGGCGGGCGGCTAGCCACTTTCTACTACACCCTCAGCCCCACCACAATCTAGCACTATTGACAACATAAGTTTAAAGCAATATGTAAAACAATTGATTAGTCTTCAATTAGTGAACCAAGCTGATAAACTATTCCTTGAATAGTAATTAAAAAGTTAAAAGTCAAAATAGATATCAACCTCAAATCAACTTGAAGCACGGGATATTTGGATTTCTTGTTCGACATCACGAAGACATTGTCCTACCAAGCAATAGCATAAATAAGTAAGAACATTCAAACATGAAAAGATGTATTTAACATCATAGTGGAGAACAACCCTGAAAGCTTCAGATCACTTTTAAGCACACCTTTTTGTCAATCAAGGTTGTCACATCATCAGAATCCTCATTTTCCAGAGAGAACACGTCTTGAAGCTGAAATGATCTTGTGCCACTGAGGAAAATAATTAAAGTTATGGCACATGAATAAAGTTACATCTGAGTATCAATTGTAAGTAGTAACCAAGAAACTACACAAACATATGGCCATACTTTCCCTCACGCGTATCATTTCTCTTAGCTTTATCATGGGTAATTTTAGCTACAGTCTCCAATACTCCCTGCAATAGAATTCCAGAGTGTCAAAACTCATCTTTGCCTCTTAAAAAATTATGGGAATAATGTTTACATGCAAACTCGCTTAACTAAAGAAAAATGGTAGGTATTAGATTATCCCGTAGCATATTCGGCATATCTTAGACTAATTTTAGACTACCTTATTTTATTGTTTGTTCCCTTGTTTTGTTTAGAACTAACAGTAATATTGTATTCCATTTGGATTGATACTTGTAGCACTACACTTGTAATGAAACTAATTATTAGTATAAATAGGACTTTTGGGTTACTACTTTTTTTATTTTATCATCAGACCTACCTGTTATTCCTCTTTCCCTACAATAACAATATAATTTCAATAGAAAGAAGCCGGAAGCTTGTAGTTAATCCCACAATAGACATATGAATTTCAATAGAAAGAAGCCGAGAAGTTGTAGTTAATCCCACAATAGGAAAATGTTTGATGGTTATTACTTTAAAAACAGTAGCTCAAAAAACATAATTGGAGTTACGTAAACACCTAATATACCAGAGGAAGAGAAAATAGTATGAAAAGTTCATATTTTAACACTAACAGATACCAAGAAAAAACCAATGATTCTTTAATTGAAGAACAGGAGATATTTAAACGTATAGATTAAGATTTTAGATCTGTATTGAGTGGCGGGGAGGCATATCCCAGACACAAATTTGTTTCATTTAAAATGTATTATATGAATTTGAAATTGACAAGTATATAGTATCAGACCTACCTGCTGATCAGCTACAGTGCTATTGAAGCTGTTTTTATCAGGCTCTGTTAAAGAAGGAAACAATCAATGAGAATAATTTCCAAACTAAATAAAACAAACATATAAACTAAACGATTCACTTTTTGAATGCTGACAACTGAATGTAGAGTTTCATCTCACGTGTCGCTCTAAAAAATAAGATAATAATTTCAACAACAAAAAAGAGAAGAAAGTAACATTTAGACTATTCAATAGTAAAAGTACAATAACTAGTATAGAAAGGGAAATTTTATATAGATAAGGACAGGTCATATCCATGCCATGCCAATATATACAACCATAACATATACACTTAAAAATACATAAAACATCTTTATTTAAAAATAGGAAGGTATAGCTTCATAAGCCTTGTGTGATTAAGAGGTAAGGCAGCGAAGGGGAAATGCAAATCATGCACATCTTGAAGTACATTAAAACAGCTCTATGAAAACGTCTTATCGACAAAGAATTGGCCATTCTTGGGGCTCTCTTGCGAAAATCAGACCCAACTGCCATGCACTGTACATTCACTGGGGCTACCTTATGCCCAAGAAAGATAAGAAACAAAATGAGGCAGCAAGCTGAAGTGTAGAAGCAAACTATCAAGCAATGATATTGGCTACTTGTGGGCTCATCTGTGACTCAAATAGTTATTTCAAGAGCTTGGATTTTGGAAGGTGACACAAATGACTCCCATCTATATAAATCGAGCTACATTGTGTATTTCCCTTATATCTAGTATTTCATGGGAGGACTAAGCAAACAGTGAGATACATTGTCATTTTGTTATATATAGAATGTATATTATATAAAGACATCGTTAATAGTATTGCTAACTCAAATGATTAATTGGGAGATGTTTTCACTACTTGGTATCCTCTTTCGCAATAGACTACAAAACTAACTTGGGATCCTAATTAAGCACATACACAACTACAAAGTTGTTAAAATTTCAGCTATTAATTTCAATTTCAAGAACTCGATTTCAAGAAAAACCTCAATTTCAAGAACTCAAACTGCATTTTCTAAATAGCACCAACACTTGGCAGTGTCTGATACAAAAACGATGTCAATGACAAGACACCGACACAAGTGGTTACATTCAATCACATTTACTCCCTCCAGTCTTAAATATAAACAAAAAGATATTAGACCAAATACATGTACCTTTTTGCTTATACTTAACACAAGAGGGAGTTTTTCTTAAAATATCACCAGAGTTTACATGTGTGTCAGTGTCATTTTCGTGCTTAGTATCTGTGTCAATCCTTCATAGGCCGTTTACCATTGCATTGCATATTCAATCCAACTAAACACATCTATAGTACTCCAAAACTTCCCAGATAAGCTAAACCACTGCATCAATCCATTTTCTCATTTAACAATAAAACAAAAGAGTCGCAGACTTTACTACCCTATAAAACTATAATCTCAAAAACCAAACAAAACAAAAAACAAAAACTACAATGCAAGCATTAATTTGCTAAAACATTAACTATTGATTGAATAATCACATTCATAATCCTTCAATTTAACACCCTTAATTTTAAGAACACAAATCCCGTTTCCTAAGTAGCACCAAAACTTCAGTTTGAAGGCATGTCTGTTGTCCGATGCATGTCAGTGTCACTTAAACGACACTGAGACATGTAGCAAAATTCAGTTACTTCCCTTTTTTCTATTTTCTCAAATTATTACGAGTATCTACGTGTCTGTGTCTAGTATCCGTATTTCTGCTTTGTAGCCAGTTTTCCAATGCATATTCAATCCAACAAAACCCACATCTATATCACCCCAGAACAAAAAAAACTATAATAAAAAAGTCGCAAACTTTACCTACCCTATGAAATTGTCATCTCCAAAACCAAACAAAACAAAACAAAAAAGGAAAACGAAAATGCAAAATTAAATATAATAAGAAGTCCCTAAACTATATTTTTCTTTAGGGAAGTCCTTAAACTATACTAGTATAAAATTCATCAATTTAGTCTAAAGTATAAAAGAATTTGTCAATTTAGTCCCTAACATCTTAATAGCAAAGACAAAATTGACAGAATCTATATACTTCATGGACTACAACAACAACAATAAAGTTTTATCCCACTACGCGGGGTCGGCTACATGGATCAAATCACGTCATAATGTTATGTTCTGTCATAAACCATATTTTGGTCCAACTAATTAATCTCAAAGTCTTTCCTAATAGTTTCTCTTATAGATTTTTTAGGTCTTCCTCTGCCTCTAGGAATATATACTTCATGGACTACCTATTATATTTACATAGTTTAGGGACTAATTTGAAGTGAGAGTGATAGTTTATGGACTATTGGCCTGTTTGGATAAACAGCTTATTTGCAGCTTAGAGCACAAGCGCTTATGTATAAGCTTGCATAAACTATTTTTATAGCAAAAGAGAAAATAACATGAAATTCTCTTTGTAATTGCTATAAGTTGTTTTTTATAAGCTATATTGAAGAACTAACGAAATTAAGTTGAAAAAAGCTTATGAAAATTGTCATAAGTTGTTTTCATAAATTTTTCCACACAAAACTTACGCCATAACATAAGCTCAAATAAGCTAATCCAAACAGGCCCAAAATTGATTGTCTATTCTAACTAAACCATTGCATGAAACCACTTTTCCAAGTGGCAATGAAAAAAGTCGCAAACTTTACCTACCCAATGAAACTATGATCTCAAAAAACCAAACAAAACCAAAATGCAAAATTAGAAAATGAAGATAATAAGCAGTTAAGCTATTATCTAACTTTGCAACTATGAACACACACAAGCACACGACACGACACATGTCGACACTGATAATGATAGTAATAATTTAATAAAACGACATAATTGAATGTAATCACATGTGTTGGTATCATGTCAGACACTCCTTCAATCTGAAGTCTCTTTACAATAAAAAATAAAAAAAAATCGTAAACTTTACCTAACTTAACTATGATCTCAAAAAACCAAACAAAACTAAAATAGAAAATTAGAAAAATGAAAAAGAAAAATCAAACCTTGAGGTTGATCATTTTCAGAAAACTCTTTCTCAAGAACACGATCGAACATTTTAGCCAAAGAACCATCATTAGATTCAGGAGCAGTAGAATTAAGCATGTTACCATAAAACCTATCACGAGTTTCTTTATCGGATCTACCAGATGAACAAACCCTAGCACAACAGATCACGATCACGCAACAACACCATAACCCAAACACACTCCATTTCTTCTTCGGTGCCATTGTTGTGTGAGTTTTTAGGGTTTTGGGTTAAATTGGGGAATTCGATTGGGAGAAAAACATGAACGAAAAATGGATATGAAATGAAATGAAATGAAATGGTGTGTTTGGATTTTAGATTCTGTTTTGTGTGCTGGTTATGGTAGTTTTTCTAGTTTCTAGTTAGTTGTTGTGTGTGTGTTAAGAGACTTTGGAAATAGAAAAAATGGTATATATATATATATATATATATATTTGTAAACATCTTTTTTTGTTAAGGATTTGTTTCCAATGAGAAAATGATATGTTCGATTGGGAGATAAATAGAAATGTTTGACTTTTGTCGTAAGAGTCATACTACTATGTGTAATATTGTTTTTTGTTGGTTCCGGATATTGAAGTTAAGATTCGAGAAGGTAGAATTATAGACGACACCACAATTGGGGTGAATATTCTATTGATTAGTCGTGAAAACAGCACAATCGATAAACTATAATAACATATGCAAGAACCAAAGAGAATACAAAGTCTCTTTTCACATAATAAGATTCAACTTCCTTCACTCGTAAAATGAATTGCAATATTTTTAATTCCATTCTCATTTTTTGAATCCTAACTTAAAAAGAAAGCAAATAGGTGTCGTAAATAGGTGTCATTTATGTTTTACAAATAATTTCTTTAAACAAGGGTTCTAATTCTAGGATAATGATAAAATCAAAAACTAAAATATTCTTATCGATACTCCCTAATAATTTATCATCGAAAGCTAATTATTAGAAAAAAAAATTAGCTTAAAAATCCTAACTATCATAAAACAAAAATGGTTTTCGTCTACGACTACCTCGACTTTTCCCAACTCCACACATCTCCGTGTGCGTTTGGTAGTTCAAATTTCCTACCTTATCCACTGCCTCCAAGGAAAGTGTGTTGCCAACATGGTGAGAATGACATATAAATATTATTATATTAAATTGCAATTCATTACATTTAACAATGATTATTATAACATAAATTAAAGAAATTTTTTTATAAAAAAATCTATTAATCATAATGATCAATCTTCTTGGGGGGTAAAAGGCCACTTTTTGGCAACCCCTGTAGCAAATCTAAGGTAGACGAATCCGCCATAACCACTTCTACCGCTAGCGGTAAAACACAATCAGGGTGGATTCTTGTCGATTAATCATAATGATCCTAATAGGACTCAAAAATTTCCTCGTCGATTAATATAATTACCTCAATCGCCGTCATAAAAAACAGCTTAAGATCATTATGATTAATCGACGACGGACATTGAGGTCGTTTACTCCTATACTAACAAAACTACAAAAACAAAATATGAGAGAAGAGATGGGAGATGGGAGAATGAGAAGAAATGAGAATGAGAAAAAATGAAAGGAAATGTTTCAATTTATAGATTTTTTGTTTGAATTCTATTGGTTGAAGAAAGTAACAGTACATCCTTGATTGGCCACCGTCTTAACCGTCGTCCATCCTACGTTAGTTAACTCACGCAGGTTTATAACTTGCGTGAGTTAACTAACGTTGATAACCGACCATTCTACCGAGCGTGACTTAAGTCACGCTCGGTCACCGGCCAACATATCAAACGTGACTTAAGTCACGCTCATTACAGGTCAACGTGAGTCAACTCATGCTGGCTTCTGGTGTGGCAGCAGGACAGCATTGAATGCTGTCAATCAAGCCATTAATGACTCGTAATCAATACACACTCATAATTTATCTAAATTACACCATTTCAACAACATAATCACACAGAACCACATAATCACACATAATCGATCCAAATTACACAAAAAATATAACAAGGACAAAATATAAATAACTTGCGCAACAAGCTAAGAAAGAAAAAATGGCGCAAAAATTCAAATATTGGGCACCAGCGTGACTTAAGTCACGCTGAGCTAACACCTGCGTGAGTTAACTCACGTGTAGCTCCAGCGTGAGTTAAGTCACGCCCAGACATGCTTCTAGACTGACGAACCTAGCTCAAAAACCAGCAAAATCAAGATAGGTTATATGATACATTACCTGATTTTTGACGTTTGATGAACGTAGAAATTTGCTTCCTGATTCAGCTCAAGATTTTTCACCAAAAAATCACACTTTTGGGTTTTTTTGGAGGTGAAGAGGGAAAGAAATGTGTGTTTGAAGTTGGAACTGCTGGGTTTTGCTCAAAATAGTAATGCATCGCAGCGTGAGTTAACTCACGCTGCTTTTAAGCGTGACTTAACTCACGTTGCCTTCAGCGTGACTTAAGTCATGTTCGTTTATATCGTGTGTGACTTAAGTCAAGCATGGGTATTTTGGTCGGTTTCTATTTGAATGAACATTTTTGTTTGTGGAAAGAGCAATTTTCTTGTCTCAAAAGCACTACTCAAGTGGTAAAAGGTTGTAGGAGCATATTGGAGTATTTGATATGCTGGAACACAAATGGGTACATATAATTCTCCCTTTCGACCATTTAATTTGTACAAGTTTCACCACTAGGTTCCATAGGAAAAAAAAATGTTGAATAATAACTATGCGCTAAATGACTAATGTATATAAAAATTATTATGCTAAATTATATTTTTTACAATGGTGTAATCTTACAAAAAAAAATTCGAAACTTGAAACAATCAACTTGATCACTCATTGTGGGATGGAGGAATTAGATGTTAAATTATATTTTTTACATAGTGTAATCTCATAGAATTTTTTGAAAATATTTGTATAAGTCTGAAAAATCTATATATCAAAATATGATTACATCTAGGTACAAACTTTTTACACTATGATTAACTAATCTCCCTCTCCCTCTCCCTCTCCCTCTCCCTCTCCCTCTATTCTTCTTTATTTGTCAGATTTGTAAGTGTCCATTAAATTTCAAATATGTTACTTATATATGTATATATGAGTAGTTGAAACTTGTAAGTTGGATGTCTCATTCCTTCAAACAACTCCTTTGTACAAAAGAGAAATCATCTTTACATTTTGCAAAGCGTATTATATTGGACTTTCAAACCTCACCATAAAAATATATTACTTTTTGGTATAAGGTCCCCTTTTCCAATTTTCTAAGTTGTGTAGGAAGGAAGAAAAGTATGCGTTTTGCCTTTCAAAAATATTATATTCATTTTGGTGGTTGTGTATGGTTTCTTTCTTTCTTTTGGTCAATTTTCAATTTTTATGGCATTGAATATTATTAGTTAGTGCTGCAACTAACGTGATACTTTTTGCGTTTGACAAATTCGATTTATACATGCCTTTATAAGGCTTCACAATTCATCTTTTGATTACAAATGACAAACATACATCCTTTATTTTTCTAAATCTAGTCAATATCTTATTTTCTCTCTATCTATCTTTTTATTGCATCACCAAACTATTAAATTTAACACTATCACCATTTTTTTTGGTTTAAGATGTATATACCTTTAAGGGGTGTGCACAAATTTTTTCCTAAATCACCCTAACCTTCCCACTAGGTGGTTAAGAAACTTCGATCAATGTTTAATGAATAAAGGTGTAAAATTAACTAACAACTTTTTTAGTGAGTATTTTGTTCTCTTTCCACTATGCTTTTGTTGTTGATAGAAAATAAATAAATACATCGATAAATAAAGGAAATGACAACGAATATCTCTGAAACACTCTATAAAAATATTAAATAAGAAGTTTTTATGAAAATGTATGCACTTACTTAATCCATTAAAAATTAAAGTATTTAACTTTTTATAAAAATATTAATTTTAAATCCTAAAAGTGTCGACAGACACTCATCTACAAGACTCATATATAAAACAATTTGACGGAATCCTTTTTCCATTCCACATGCATATTTCTTGTTAAGGTCTCATAGTTGACAAAAGAAAAGTTCAACTTCCAACATATATTGTGACATTATTTTTGCTCACAAGTGCAACATATTAATTGTGTAGTGTATTGATATATTGATTACTTCACTGCAATATTTTCATCTATAGCTTAACATCATACAAATTGGATAGTGCACTTGGTACATTTCAAACATTAATCATGGTTAGATTAGATGTCTCAAATTTTAACTCTATTAAATCAAATTTCAAATCCAATCCTCCAATGTTGATCCAAAATAAATAAATGTGTTGACTAAGTGGCCACATATCGAACCAATGCAATAGTTCGACCATCAATGCCCTGATTTTATGGCACACACGTGACTCCACTAATATTCCTATATATAGTTCATTATACTTGATACAGAGAGGTCGCAAGTTTTAGCTCACTAGTTGGTTTTAGAATGAGGTGATTAAGAGGTGATCAAATGAACATGTACCTTAATTTCTCCTAAAAGAAGAGGCCCTTTTACAGAAAAAATCGTTCATAAGTTTTAGTAGAAAAATTGTTTAGACAGTTGCAAATAATAGTCGTGATCAACGTGTGATAGTGATCGCGTGATCTTGATCAGAAGATTACAATCAAGTGAGGAGGGGAAAGGCGTGTTTGTGCCGACATAGCAACATAATGCACATAAATTCTATTTGCTAAAAAGCAGTAGATAATTGATAAGCTAGTTGATAAATTATGTATTTAAAATGGATTGATGTAACCTATATGACAACAATTGAATTTGTAGTGTTAGATAAAATTAACAATTGAATTGCTTCTCCGAAAGAATATAACAAATGAATTGACAAATTATTATAAAATAACATTTTTTTTAACAAGCCAAAATGAGATATATTACCACAAGGAAAAAAGTTTACTTCTTAGCACAAGGTGTGCCAAGAGAGCAATACAAAGAGTCAGACAACGAATACAAAACAGTAGTTAACTCCTGTAAAAAAAATAGTAGTTAATTTTTTTCAATTTAACAAATAAAGATAAAACTCATGGAAAATGATAACCTATAAACATAAACGCAATAGCTTATCAAAAAACATAAGAAGTGTACTGTCAGTGAGTACAATCTTTCTAGAAACTAGGGTTTCTGTGCTGTGTTTAGGTCATGCCTTGGGAATGATCCCAAGGTTACTATTTGTAGCCTTTCTTGGGCCTACCCGGTCAGGGGTTTTGGGCCCAAATCATAAAAGGGCCAAAACCATGACTTGGGCGCCCTCGTAAGCTGCTGAGGGCGCCCCCAAAGGGCTATTTGTGATTGTAAAGTGGGCCCAGTGCCCTCCTGGAGGACGTCCAGCCCTATTCTAAGGGTTTACATCCTTGTATTTAGGATCTTAAGTCCTAGATGGTGAGATCTACGGTCCACAGCCCAACAAGCACGAGTCTTGGTACAAGGCGAAGTGATTAAACTGTTTACGGGGAATTTGTCTATGACCTTCTGCCCAGCAAGTGGGGCTTACTAGTCACGAGGCCATATGAAAAGATTTTATGAGTACTAGCCCAACATGGGTGTTTAAACCCTGCGTGGGCACTAGCCCACATGGGTGTTTAAACCCTGCGTGGGTACTAGCCCACATGGGTGTTTAAACCCTGCGTGGGTACTAGCCCAACACGGATACTAGCCCAGCATGGGTACTAGCCCTTCGAGAGTGTGGGTGCCAGCCCAACAGGAATATTTATGTTAGCCCAACAAGCACGAGTCTTGGTACAAGGCGAAGTGATTATTCTCCGAGTAGCTCGCCGCGTCCTTTGGACTACGTGTTGAGGACGCCTCTTACTGGGATCCGACGGCTGACGTGAGGCGACCGTTCGCTCTCGCTGACGTGTCCGAATCGTAGCGGTTCTCGAAAATTGTGCCAACTTAAGTGACGTCATCTGCGCATTTTTCCAGGCTTTTTTACTTTAAACTGAAACGGATCTACTTTATCCCTGTACTTTCAGATTTCCCTTATCTTTTCCCCCTCCTTTATCTCCGTCTTTCCCTTCCGACTCGTTTTTCTTTTTCTCGTTCAAGCGATTGCGGTGTTCGTGGAGTTCTGTGCTTATTGTCTTACGGATCGTCCGGAGTCCTCGTTCGCTTCTCAAGCCCTCCATTTATCTAGATCCAGGTACCCTTACTTGATCTCGTTCTTTTTACTTTAAAATCAGTAGTATGGTGATAATACGGAGTGCGATGCGGCGGGTAGGGAGTTATCCCCAGCTAATTCGGAGGAGAGGTGTAGGTTGTGGGGGGAGAGTGTTAGGCATGCGAAACGCTCGGATGGAACCATGGATTGGGTGGTGTTTGATAAGGCCTACTATGGCCACTCCCTTGTGACGGAGTCTCCGAGTGGTTTGGACGGGGGTGAAGAGGGGAGTATTAGTGGGGATTCATCTGACTCTATTATTCGTTCTGTTCGCCCAGGTCCGTTCTGTAGGAAAGGAATTTGTTACATGGCGTCTTCTAGTGATTCAGAAAAGAGAGTTTCGCCGACGAGGTGTTTCGTTCTGAGTCTGTGTACTTGGACTCCCAACGCGTGGCGTTCTTCCGGAGTAAGTTACACGTGTCCTCTACGGGATTTGAGGAGGACGTGGTTTTGGAACCTTGTCGCCCGGGCGAGAAAGTGTGCGCACAGAGGCCGAAGAGTTTGAAGAGTGAGATGTTCCATATGTACACCGCTGTTTTTGAAGATCTGGGTGTGAAGTATCCCTTCACGCCCTTTGAAGTTGACATACTCAATTGTCTCAATGTCGCGCCTTCTCAGCTGCAGTCGAATAGCTGGGCTTTTATCCGCGCTTTTGAGATTCTATGTGAGGGATTGGGCTTCCAGCCCTCGGTTGGATCCTTCTTCACTTTCTATGGCACGAAGGGTGTAGATAAGCAGTCTTGGGTGTCTGTCAGCGCGCATCCTGGTAAGAGGCTGTTCCCGCCCTACGCCTCTCATTACAAAAATTGGAGACAAACATTCCTTCGGGTTCGGGGGCGAAAGGGTTGTGAGGCAGCCGCGGTATGGGTGGATGGTAAGCTGAGGTTTCCCACATGTTGGACGAGTGCTCCGGCGTCCATCATGGGTTTTGAATATGAGAAGTTGGACGCGTACGACCAGGGCGTCGTCTGTTTTTTGGACAAAATGTTGCCTATGAACATCCGGGAGTTATTGAACAGGGAAGGGGATGTAGATAGCCTAGACGAGTATCTACGTGAGTCAAATTCATTTACTCAAGCCTATGTTTTGCATTTATTTTGTCCTGTCCCTTGACTTTTCGCTTTATTTTCTGTAGAGGATATGGCGCCCATGACTGCGGCGGAGAGGAAAAGATATCTCGAAGAGATGAAGGCAAAAAAGGCTGCTGAGGGAACGGCGACTACTGATCCCACGGGACTTATTACTCGTAAGCCAAAGAGGAAGGCTGATCATCCGCTCGAAGTTCCAGCTGAGAGCCTTCCGGCGGCTCCGCGCGATAGGAGGTCGCCCGGGAAAGATAATAAAGGGAAGGCGGTAGCGGAGAAGAAAGGGAAGAAGACGCCCTCTCATCCCCTGATTGGCGCCATCAAAACCAGCAGCTCGGTGCCGTCTTTCTGGGATAAAGGTTTTGACTATGGTGCCTACGTGAAGGAGAGGCTGGTATTTAATCCTGAAGACGCAGAGTCGGGAAGCCAGGGCGCTGTGCCTTTTATGACGAAGGATATGGGAGTCCATTGTTTGCGGACTATGTTGCTTCTAGACTCGGTGGATCGTAAGTATGAAGAAGTGGTGCAGAATGAGGAGGCTCTTCAAGCTACAGTGAGGGCGTTGGAGAAAGAGTTGGAGGAGGTCGGGAATGCTAGGGAAAAAGAGGTGCGGGAGGCCAGGGAGGCGGTGACGCTTGAATTTGAGAAACGCATCTCCGATCTGAAGATTGGTTATGCGGCAGATCTTGCTGGAAAGGACGGTGTCATCGCCAAGCTACAAAACGATGTCGCGGCTGGAGCAGAAAGGGAGGATCAGCTTATGGCTGAGGTTTCTGAAGCGAAGGGCGAGCTGGCTCTAAACTTTGATGCTGGCTTTGAAAGAGCCAAGGCACAATTCGCCCTCCTCCATCCTGGCGCCGATACTTCCGCTCTTGATCCTTTTAAAATTATTGTAGATGGCGTCCTAATGGACGAACCCTAATTTCGTTTGTTGTAATTTAAACTTCCTTGACTACTTTTAAACTCAGTACCCTGCTTGATGTATTATTTCCGCTTTTAAGCTTTTTATTTTCCTGCAAATTTATGAATTTCGGAAGGTCTCTCCTGGGCGGTGGTTACATTCGTTTCGTAATAACGTCGACAGTTGTAGGTGTGTTTGTTTTAGCGCTTGATGCTATAGGGTTCCTTTATAAGGTTTCCTGACGATCTTGTTTTCTGCTCGCGACGTCTTAGAGCCCTCTTTGGGGTTAAGGAAATAGGCGGCGATCTCTTTTTAAGCTCACGACGTCTTAGAGCCCTGTCTTTTAGGGTTAAGGAATTAGGTGGCACTTTTTTTTTAAGCTCACGACATTTTAGAGCCCTGTCTTTTAGGGTTAAGGAATTAGGTGGCAATTTATTTTTAAGCTCACGACGTCTTAGAGCCCTGTCTTTTAGGGTTAAGGAATTAGGTGGCAATTTCCTTTTGGTTAACGTATCATACGGCGAGCTCATTTGAGAGTCGGCAATGGCGATCTGCTACATGCAATGAAAGTAAGATAAACCAGCAATATATATATAACATCAATAATAAACCGGGGCCTCGTTAAAAACCCCCATTACTGCGGGGGGAAAAGAGTGCCCCTTACTGTCTTACTATGTAACTGTACAAAAACGTCGAAATTTATAAGATAAAAACGGTAGGAACTAAAATGGCTTTGTCTTCCCTCTAGCTCGCCCTTGAGTTGTCATGGCGAGTTCCTTCCTGCACTGTGTTCAACTTTTTCATCGTACTGTGGTCGGCTAGTTCTGCCTGTAGTATCAACCCCTTCTTGATTTCATCGGATTCCACTTCTTCCTTCCCGGTCTTGAGAATTGGATTGGCCGGCTTTGAGCGGAGCGTCAGGAAAGGAGTACTCGTTTCCTCAACCTTCCTGACCTCACCGTGTTCTGCATCTTCTTCCTCAGCATTGACTCTCGAATTGACTGGCTTCGAATGGGGGACCAAGAAGGGGGTACTTTCTTCCTCAACCCTCTCGATCTCCTCGGGTTCCGTATCTTCTTCCTCAACATTAGTACTTGAATTGGCTGACTTCAACTGGAGTATCAAGAAGGGAGTACTTTCTTCCTTGACCTTCTTGATTTCCTGGACATGAATCTCTCCTTCTAGGCTTGAGACAATGAGATTCACTCGGTGCGCTTTTATGTTGCTGCTTCCTTTCTTCTCCTTCTGAATCTTCAAGCTGTTGTGGTAACACTCCCGGGCTACTCTCTGGTCTGCTCTGATGGTGCCAACCCGCCCATCATCCAGCGGGTATTTCATAACGAGGAATTTGGTGGAAAGGTAGGCGTCGAGGGCGTTAAAGGCTGGGCGGCCTATGATGACATTGTAGGAACAGGGCGAGTTGACTACCAAGTATCTAATCCTGATGGTCTTAGCATTATTACCTGTACCGAATGTCGTTTTCAGCGTGATGTATCCCCGGACGTGCACCTGTTCCCCTGTAAAGCCGGCCAGTATCCCTTTGAAAGGCTGCAACTGCTCCTCGTCTAGACCCATTTTCTCAAAAGCAGAATAATAGAGGATGTCCGCAGAAATGCCGGGATCAATCAACACCCTCTTGACATCCCAGTTGAAGATTTGGACGGTGATGACCATGGGATCGTCATCGTGGGGGATTACCCCTCCGCGGTCTTCACCTGAGAAAGTGATATCCACTTGGCGTTCTGGTTCCTTTCTGGTGTGGTCATCAAGCAACATTACTTGTCTGACATACTTCTTCCGGGAGGCGCTGGACTCCCCGCCTCCTGCGAAACCGCCAGATATAGTATTCAAGGTGTGGCGCTCACCTTCTTTCGCCCCATCTTTTTCCCTCTGGGGATCTTCGGGGGGACGCCTGTCTCCTCCTCTACCTTCCTTCACATATCCCCTTAATCTGCCGTTCTGAATCAACTTCTCTATTTCCCTTTTCAGATGTATACAATCGTCTGTGGTATGTCCTTTGATGCGGTGGTATTTACACCAGGCATCCTTATCGTTCCCCATGATGCCTCCTCTTGGCGGTTGAGGTTCAGGGATGATTCTGGAATGACAAACATCCCTCCAGATTTGTTCACGGCGGGTGTTGAGGGCCGTGAAGGATTCTGGGGGGGTGCACGCCTATCCTGACCCTGGCGTTTGTACGGCGCTCGGTCTCTGCTGCTGGATGGGTAGTAATTGCGGCGATGATCATATCCGTAGGGAGCACGCTCCCTGGAATCTCTTGTCTTTTTCTCGGCGTTGCTTTCTTCCCCCTTTATATAACACTCTGCTCTAGACATGATTTCTTCCATGGAGTCGGCTGGTTTTTGTGCCAACGACTCGTTGAACTGGCCAGCGCGGAGACCGTTCTGGAAGGCTCCCACAAACAATTCCTGGTTTGGGTTAATGACCTTGATGGTGGCGTCATTATAGCGCGCGAGATATTCGCGGAGAGACTCGTTTGGTCCTTGACGTACGTTGAAAAGGCTGGTAGACGAAACTTTGCGGTGGCGGCTTGCTGAGAACTGGTGCGCCAACTTGCGTGTCATATCCTGGTAACTGACGACGGAAAATCGAGGCAGGTTCATATACCACCTCAGGGCGGCGTCTTTAAGGGTCCCTGCTAACAACTTGCACTTGAGAGAGTCGGCAGCACCAATGATGGCCATTTGAGTGTTAAAGGCGGTCACATGCTCCACCGGGTCGCTTTTTCCATCGAAGGAGGAAAGAGATGGTGGCTTGAAATTTTCTGGCACTGGCGCGTTCCAAACTTCGGCGGAAAGTGGTTGAGGATCGGGGTCGACCGACTCATCTTGTTGAGACCCGTTTCCTTCGGCGTGCTGCTGCTGTTGGATAGTTTCCATGGTTGCTTGCAAGGCTTCGTTGTGGTCACGAAGCTGTTGGATCTGTTGTTGTAAAGCCTCTAAGGCCGCTGGGTCTGCCATCTTGCTGGCGGCGACGGTATTTTGAGTTTGTACGTTAAGTTTGTGACTGGTGGTCAGAGATTCACACCCTAAACCTCGAATCTCAGGCTTTAGATCAGGGCTTTCTCTACAGATGTGGGTTAATCGTTTGATTGGGAGGGTTTGGAATCACGGCGGATTTGGAGTATCTAGGGTTGCTCTGAAAGGTACGGCGGATTCACGGCGTTTGAGCGATGCTTTGAGTCCGCGGATCGGCTGCTTTTCCTTCAGAGAGGGTGGCTAGGTTAGTTTTACCGTAGCCCCACGGTGGGCGCCAACTGTACTGTCAGTGAGTACAATCTTTCTAGAAACTAGGGTTTCTGTGCTGTGTTTAGGTCATGCCTTGGGAATGATCCCAAGGTTACTATTTGTAGCCTTTCTTGGGCCTACCCGGTCAGGGGTTTTGGGCCCAAATCATAAAAGGGCCAAAACCATGACTTGGGCGCCCTCGTAAGCTGCTGAGGGCGCCCCCAAAGGGCTATTTGTGATTGTAAAGTGGGCCCAGTGCCCTCCTGGAGGACGTCCAGCCCTATTCTAAGGGTTTACATCCTTGTCTTTAGGATCTTAAGTCCTAGATGGTGAGATCTACGGTCCAAGAAGCTAGTAAAATTGGATGTAAACTCAAAAGAAAAAATCGTCAACAAACAAATATATTTTAATTGTACAGATTTATAAGTTATATTCGGTATAAACTAAAAAATTGGTCTTATCAATGAGTCATATGCCTCCTTAAAAAAAAAGAGTCATATGACGTCCCATTGTAAAACAATATTAAACTACAAGTCTCAACCTGCACTATACTCCATGACATTTTGAATGATCAATCTAAATCCATACAAATATTCATAAAAATAAAAATAAAAATCTAAATCCATACAAATTTCATGACTTATACTGTGTGACTTCACTTGATGATCACATGATTATTAGCCATGAAATAAAGTCTCTTTTCTCCATTTTACAAAACAAAATATGTTTTAGTAATTATTCAAGGCAAATGTTGATATGTACGTTTCAGAACACATTTTAAGGAACTAATTATAAAAATATATAATAAAAAAAATCATATATTTAACTTTTTAAAAGTCTAAATATTGTCAATATTGTCAATAAAAGTCTAAATAATTTTTTTCCACCAGAAAAGCTAATGACATGTCAATATTGTCTCCATTCAAAGTGGAGTGTGCTATCCACAAGTTCAGGGACACATGTAAGTATGTAACAATCTTCTTTTATTATCTCATCTACCTTATTGCAAAGTTCAGAACTTGTGAAGCCAAAGAGAAGATAAACACAAAAACAAATTAAAAGCTACCCTTTTCAATGGCATCTGTTTTAAGCCAAGTTAGTGTAGTTTTGTGCCAAAAGCCATGTTTAGGTGAGAGAAAAAAGGGTATTATAGGTACCAATTTCAACACTTGTTCCTTTGGTATTGGTAAGAAAGTAAGGAGTGTGGTGGTGGTGAAAGCAGAGACAGGGGGTGTGAGTAGTATAAATCCAGATATAAGAAAGAATGAAGAAAAGGTTGTTGATTCTGTTGTGCTCGGTGAAGTCTCCAAGGCTGTTACCCCTTATTGCAGGTATGGTTCAGTTTTTTATGTTTTTCATTTATGGTTAAGTGTATCATTGTGGCTCTTAATTTATGTGATTTTAGTACGTTGCTAGTGTGCAATTACCATTTTTATTATTGGTTAAAATTTTGATTATTGGTTAATTTATGTGGTTTTAGTATGTTATTAGTGAAGCTATCCTAGATAGTTTATGGAGTTTAGTTGGAAACAACTTATGGACAAGTCGTAGTTGTTTTCATAAGTTCTCTCAAATAGTTTCACAAGTGGCTATGTCTGATAGAAGTCAATTCCGGACAGTGGTGCGTAGTGGCCGACCCCAAAAGTGTGATAGCGGGATAGCATACTACTCCGTCCCAAAATATAAGCAAAAATGAGTCAACATAAGTTGATGTATTTGGTACAAATTTTGAACCAAATACATTAACTTTTGTTGACCAATTTTTGCTTATATTTTGGGACGGAGGAAGTATAACAGTATGACAAATAGGGTTGCTAATATTTGATTAATTGGACAAATTACATGAATAATACTATAAAGTATAAACAAACTTATATGTTTCTAAAAAAAAAGAACTTATAATTAAATATAACACTCAAGAAAACAGAGGAAGAAAACAAAAAGAACAGAGAAGCCATGCAAAAAAGACGAGAAACAAATAAAGAAAGAACATAGGAAAAGAAAACAGAGGAAGAGAACAAAATGAAGCTGAACAGTGGAAGAGAGGAAGAGATCATGTGAGATGTGTGAGAACGGTAGAAAAGAATCAGCGACGGCGACAGCGCAACAGAGAAAGAGAGAAGAGATCCTCAGGTCCTGTTTTCCAGTTTGAAGATAGAAGAGTGTGATCCACAAATGAAAAGAGTTGAAAAATGATAGGGTTTACAGAATCTCCAAAATGCCTTCAAAAAGATTTTAAAAATAGGGTCAATTTAGAAATTTCCTAATAAAATGGCTGAAGCCACCGCTATTCGCTACACAGCTATAGCAGCTGAAGCGGCCGCTATTTGGTTCCGCGCCGCTACGACGATTACCGCAGCGGTTCGTCGCCGCTACGCTATGCCCGGCTGCTAAAGCGCCGCTATTGACTACTATAGTCCGTAGATAAGCTTATACAAGTTAATCTAAACAACCCTTTAATGTGAAAATTTGACAAATAGTAGAAAGCAAAAAGAACGAAATCAATAGCCTGCATTGATGTCATTTATAGTTGAGATCAAAATTATGAAACTCTAGTTTGTTATATTAGCATTTGCTTGATATTAGATGAATGATTCTGGTTTCTTCCAAGCTTGAATAATAGTTAAAGAATATACATTTCGTATCAGACTATGATTGATTGATTACATCTGTTTCTGGAAGTGGTTCAAGAAAAATGTCATTTATGATGTTAATTTCTGTTTCAGCTATTTTATCATAAATTACCAATGTTTGGTTAAATTGTATTAGTTGAATGCAAATCTCTTGTTCCACATAAAAATCCTGCCTATGTTAGCTTTGTTATACATTGTCGGTCCCAAGCTCAAGTAAAAGGAGAGGGTTGTGTTAGGCCTCAACAATCAACGTAAAATTTTTGTCGAATCTCTACGATGTGGACCAATTACGAGCCGACCCCACCTAGTGGGATACGGCTTGGTTGTTGTTGTTGTTGATAGGTTCCACATAAAGAATTTGGTACTTATTAGTGGAAAGTTTCTTTATCATATGCTTCTATAATATAGTGTATTTTTGAATGTTTTTTAGGGAGGAATCGAAGCTACAAGGGCTAAATGTCGGTGGATATAGTTCTAAATTTTATTCTTATTATAATTACTCAAGAAACCCTGTTCTTCATGTTTTAAAGTTATGATCTTAGCAACAGTTAATGATGACCTGAAAAGTAACATTTATATTCTTTCTGCAATCTTCTTGAATTTTAGTTTTCATGTTTTAAATTCCAAAACACGTCTTAATCTTTCTGGTTTTGGGTGCTTTGATACAGATGCTGGAGATCAGGAACTTTTCCTCTATGTGATGGAAGCCATGTAAAGCACAACAAAGCCACTGGAGATAATGTTGGGCCTCTTCTTTTGAAAAAATAGAGCTCATATAATTTTTACTTGTGTTATGAGAGAAATTAAATTTTCAGAGGTTGTTTATGTATCAGACATAACATTTCAATGTTGGAAATAAAATGTGACTTATTTTTCAATTCATCTTAAGTTGGTTTGAATTAAGGTCAAATGCTAAGTGAAGTATTCATGTGAAATTAAAGTTTGAAATCAAGAGACACATGCTTTCCTTTGGATCTTAAGTTTCATAGTTTTGAGACTTCTTGACAAAAATTGTGAATTGTATGAGTTAGAAATTGAGTAAGTTAATTAGAGAGTCAGCTACTTCCTCCGTCCTTTTTTATAATACTACTTTACAAAAAAGTTTTGTCTCTAAATATATAATACTATTTACAAATTTTTATATGCATTTATTACTCTTTTTCCACATACACCCCTTATTAATATTATCAATATACTTTGAAATATGAAAAGTTAACATTAAATATCTCTATACACAAAGGGTAATTTGGTAATATTAACATACATTTATGACAAATTTATTACTTCAAACACTTTTTTAATACCCGCGATTTTTGTATTGTAAATTATTCCTATAAAAAGGGATGGATGGAATTGTTATTAAAAAACTGGTGATTAGAGATTATATGACTTTCATGCAATGAAAATGATTAAAATTGACTTTTTTTTCCACCAATTATGGTCATAGTTGTTGTAAAACATCACATTTTACTTCGATTATACCTTGGGAGGAGGAGTGGAAGCAAATATGATTAATTGAGTGAGTTGGGAGAAGGTGTTCTTTCCAAAAGAAGAAGCATGACTTAGTAGTTAAAAATTTGTATTTATTCAGTTTATCGCTATCGAGCAATTATGGTTATGGACAAGTGCAAAGGCTTCAAGGTGAAGTGAGTTTATGTTTAATGAACGTGAAGTGTTGTGATGATCTGCATTTTTCTACAGCGGCAGATGCAGATTTTCTGTCTGCAGTAAGACGGATATGGGATACTTTTGTGCCGTTGAAAATTGTTATGTTCGAATGGAAATTATTGTAGGATATACATGATGATACGTCATCTTACATTATTTTTAGCATGTTTTTTAGTCATTTTCAATAGGTTTTTCATTAAGAATAGAGGAGTTTTAAAACAATTGTTTATGATTTCAGGACATTTGTAATGTTTTCTATATTTGAGTCATGTAATTCTATTTTTCCCGAAACATAGCAATTTTAGGGTGTTTTTATGTAATTCATGAAGAAATCATGCAAATCGTTAAAACAAGACATCTGAAGACTTGTGAAGACATCTAAAGATTCAAGAGGCCTCGAAAGACATTACAGAGGGAGAAATTCTGTTACGAGGTCCTAAGACATCATATATGAAAACAAACACCCAAAAAAACGAAGAAACGGGCATTTATGCATCGTACTGTACTCACATGTGCCATGAGCATGGCCATGAGCCCCGAGCATGAACAAAAACGGGTCAGAACTAATTTTTGCTACTTTTAAGTGGAAAAACCCCGATTTTTTAGCCCAACTTGGGGTGGAAACTTTCCCTATAAATACCAAGTCTTTCATTCATAATTTCTGATTCAGAACGAAGCGGTTCTAGAGGAAGGAAACACTAAGAGCTTCAAAGGAGGAGTTTCTCTCCTCACACCGAGTCTCTATGGTATATTTATTTCTTTTGTAATTTGTTTTTAGTTACCATGTGTAACTAAATCTTTTTAGGCTAGGGTTCTAAGATTAACTTCTATTATGTTTGTTGGATATTTTATTTAATTTAAAGTCTTTATTCAGTTATTTTTCGAATCCTATTTAATTTTATTGCCGTGCGTAAGATTTGTCTCCTCTGAAGCATAACCCTAATATAAAGGCACTTAGGGAGGTGACATACCTAATATTGGTGAATAGATGACTTAATCAGGAAGTAACTAGTTTAGTAATTAGGGAAACATGTGATTTCATGACTTAAATTAGTCCAGTAACTTCATTCTTCTTTCACCTTGGTAAGGTAGACGAGATAGGGTTGCAATTTAATCTGAAATTCTGGCAGGACCTGATGTTGTTCGTAAAACAGAGCAGAACAGAGTACAAAGCTGCAGTGTAAACAGCAGTTCAGAAGCAAAACAATATCAGACAGAAATAACAGAGTGAAAGTAAAGATGCACAAGATATTTGTTAACCCAGTTCGGTGACAAACACACCTACATCTGGAGGCTACCAAGCCAGGAAGGAAATCCACTATGATAGTCCTAGTTCTAAGTTCTCAGCAAACTCCCAGTTTATAACTTATCACCTAGCTACTACCCGTATTGATTTCAACCTAGGAACTCCTAGACCTGTGATCCCATCTCACTTCCTACTCAATCAATCACTGCCCCAGTGATCTTAAACTCTAAAACAATCAAAGATAGAGACACACTCCAAAACACTCAATAGTCACTCTTGCTTAAAAGCTTCAAGTGATCTACAGTTACAACTCAATAAAACAAACCAACTCTAAACAATTGAGTGGTGTACAGAAACAGTGCACAAAGCTCACAATGAACAGACTCAAAACCTAAGAATAATCTCTCAATAATAACTTTGGTTGAATTGATTTTCTTCAATGACAGCATCCTCTATTTATAGCTTCAGCAGCAACATAAACTTGAACCAAATCCTTCAAAGATATATTTCCAAAATACTTTAGAAACATATAGAAGCAATTTATTTTCCAGAAATATATTTTCCAAAGATTTCTTTGAAAATATATTCACAAATAATTGAATCCAATCTTCAGAAAATATCTTGCGAAATTCTTCTTCCTTCTAGAAACACAGCTTGGAGAATTCTTCAATTAAATCTTCAACAAATCACATGAGAAAATAAACACTCCAAGGCGCGAACACAGGAACACAGGAAACCAGCTTCTGAAGGTACTTCTGAAGAAGTGCTTCTGAAGGTCTGCTTCTGAACATACAGCTTCTGAAGATCAACTTCTGTAGTGTTTGTTCCGCGTCTGAACATCAGCTTCTGAAGGTTCAGCGTCTTAAGTACTGTTCAGCTTCTGAAGCACTGTTCAGCTTCTGAAGACCCAGCTTCTGAAGTACTGTTCAGCTTCTGAAGGCCCAGCTTCTGAAGACGCACATTGCTTGTATATTTGATTTTAGCAAACATGAAGCCAACAACCAAATATCCAACAATCTCCCCCTTTGGCAAATTTATGGCTAAAATCAATTTGAGCACAGAGAGATACACAAAGCAAATTCTTCACACAATACAAGTACGCAACCACGTAGTAACCAAAAACAACAAAGTCAGGAACGGATAATTCACTAAGTTTCGCACAAAGACTCCCCCTGAAAACATATCATTCAGCAGCAGCAGCTTTTGAAATAGATCAGCTTCCAGTTCTGAGCACATAAATCAGCATCTGATAGGAAACACATAAACTCCCCCTGAAACATAACATTCAAGAACCAACAGAGACTCCCTACTCCCCCTGAACTACTGAAACAGATACACAGGAACAACTCCCCCTGAACTACTGAACTGCTTCTGAAACAACTATACTTTTCTCCCCCTTTTTAGCCAAACAATTTTGACAAAAACAATCATGCAATCACCTAGAGTAGAAAGACAGAGAAACAGCAAAGGTTACAAAAGGAACATACCCATAAATATATTCAGAGGTTATAAACATCCATCACAGCACCACACACAGAACCCACATCAGAACTATCATCAGTACCATCATCAAAACCATCACAGGTTCAGAATCACACAAACAGAGTACCCACACACAGTCTTCACAGAAGAACAAACACAAGAGAACACAACTGCAGAGTATAGTACAAAAATGCATATCAGAAACACAAAATGAAATCCAGAACATAGTCCATTCAATAGACAGTCTTCAGACTCAGCATCAGAAGCTGCTTAGTCTTCATTAGACACAACATCAGATGTTGCTTAGTTAATGTGTGCTTTAGGCACATTCAGAGAAATCTTCTTCCCAACAATCTGCTTCTGAAGTACAGCAATCCTCTTCTGAACGTAGGGCATGATGTCTTGCTCAACATCATCCTCAGACTCACTAGGATCCACTTCCTTTCCTTTTAGTGCCTTCTTGTTTGGGACAGGGACCACTACCTTGCTCCAGACTTTAGATGGTCCAACATCTGCACTCTTCTTAGCAATAGGAGTAGGCATGCTGGCAGCAGCAACATCCATTCCTTTCCTATTCTTCAGCCTCTTGTCAACATTTTCACATTTTGGTATCCATACCTTCTTGACATTGACTACAACAGGTTCAGATTTTCTTTGTTGAAAGTGCTTGGGGTATCCATGCAGTTTGAAACAGAAAGGCTTTATGTGCCCCTTTTTACCACAGTAATGACATATCCAAGGATGAGATGCCCACTTGTTCTTAGATCCCTGAGTTTGATTCTGGTGTTCCAACTTATTTTTGCTCATCATTGGATCACATGTTTTAACAGCAGCAATGAACCTTTTAGTTGGATTTTGTTGTTTGTTGTTCAAGGTCATATTATCAAATCCAATACCACTTGGTTTCCCTTGGTTCTGACTCTCCAAAATCTTTTCAAGCATATCAGTACCAGTGTTCATCATTCTGACTTGCTTTTTCATGTGTTCAAGTTGAGAGTTCAGCTGGGTTACCTCATCTTTGAGATCAGAAATTTGTGCTAGATGGTCACTTCTTTCAGCCTGACGTTGACTGATAGTTCTCTTATGTTCTTCCAGCTGCTTGCACACTTCTTCAAATTTAACATGCAACTTCTTGCAAAAATCAGCAGGTTCTTTGTAATAGGTAGCCAGTTCTTCACAAGATAGTTCTCCATCACTTGACTCAGTATCAAATGATGTCTCAGAACCTGATGGTGCTTTTGAAACCTTGACTCCATCATCAGACATACATCTACCAGTTAAAGCATTGACATACTTGGCTGAATCATTCCCCATTTCTTTTTCTGAGTCATCATCAGACCAAGAAACTGCCAAACTCTTCTTATGTTTCTTGAGGTATGTGGCACATTCTGTCCTGATGTGACCATATCCTTCACACTCATGACATTGAACTCCTTTGGATTGATTGATTTTCTCACCAGTTCTTGTCTTCTGCTTCAGAATCTTGTTAAATTGTTTACTCAGCATCACAAGAGCTTCTGATGTGCTTTCATCATCCTCATTATCAGTATTTGATACAAAAGCAACACATTTCCCCTTTTTGTCAGTTCTGGCTATTTCAAAATTTTGAAGAGATCATATCAATTCCTCAACCTTCATACTGGAGATGTCCTGTGCTTCCTCAATGGCAGTCACCTTCATGTCAAATCTCTTGGGAAGAGACCTGAGGATTTTCCTCACAAGTTTCTCATCAGATATTTTTTCTCCAAGAGAATCAAATGAGTTATCCATGTCCAAAACATTCATATAAAAGTCTTGTATGTTCTCATCCTCCAACATTTTGAGATTTTCAAACTTGGTGGTGAGAAGTTGAAGTCTGGACATTTTTACCTTGGATGTGCCTTCATGAGTAGTCTTGAGAATTTCCCATGCATCCTTAGCTACAGTGCACTACTTGATCAGTCTGAACATATTCTTGTCCACTCCATTGAATATAGCATTCAAGGCTTTGGAGTTTCCAAGAGCTAATTCATCTTCATCCTTGGACCACACTTCCTCTAGTTTTAACTCAGTTGTCTTCTTTCCATCTTTGTCAAGCACAACAGTATGTTCCTAACCTTTCATAACTGCTTTCCAGGTCTTACTATCTATGGATTTAAGGAAAGCATTCATGCATGATTTCCAATATTCATAGTTGGAACCATCCAACAGAGGTGGTCTGTTCACAAATCCTCATTCTTTCTTCATTATTCCAGAAAATACCTTCCCTGGAGCTCACCCTAAAACAGGTAGGGTGCCTGCTCTGATGCCAATTGAAATTCTGGCAGGACCTGATGCTGTTCGTAAAACAGAGCAGAACAGAGTACAAAGTTGCAGTGTAAACAGCAGTTCAGAAGCAAAACAATATCAGACAAAAATAACAAACTGAAAGTAAAGATGCACAAGATATTTGTTAACCCAGTTCGGTGACAAACACACCTCCATCTGGAGGCTACAAAGCAGGAAGGAAATCCACTATGATAGTCCTAGTTCTAAGTTCTCAGCAAACTCTCAATTTACAACTTATCACCTAGCTACTACCCATATTGATTTCAACCTAGGAACTCCTACACCTGAGATCCCATCTCACTTCCTACTCAATCAATCACTGCCCCAGTGATCTTAAACTCTAAAACAATAAAAGATGGAGACTGATAAGTGCCAGAAACTAGTTATAAAGCATATTTAATTTAGGCACTTTTCTTACTTGTTTTACAAGTTATCTTGGTAAAAGCTCTGAAAGAAAAGATAAATATCATTTCATGCTTTTTAGACCTAATCCCAACCATTTTTGTAGGTACATGTTTTTTTCTTGGACTTAAAGATCAGACTCTAAAGATCAGAGTCTGAGCAATTTCGCAGAGCAAAGTACCATCGTAGAGCGAAGTAGCTTCTGAAGCTCCAGACTCTGAAGTTCAGAAGCTGAGGTGGTAGAAGACTACGCAGAGCAAAGTATTACTTCGCAGAGCGAAGTAGGACGGTTTGAACTGTTCAAGGCTGAGGTGACAGAAACCCAGTTGTGAAGAAAGGACTTCGCAGAGCAAAGTCCAGAATAACATAACACTTATAAATAGGTTCAAAAGCTGAATGTTGGAGAATTATTATTAATCGTATTATTAAGTAATATTTTAGGTTATAGTTTTAGACAGAAAGTAGGGCTAAAAGAGGTGATCTTCATGGAGCAAGAGTGATTGAAGTGTGGATTAACTAAGACTCTTTGGGAAATCAAGAACTTGGCTTTGGATCTTCATCTTCCTTCCACTTTTGTATAGTTGTCATGACAATGATCAACTAACCTTCCCTTGTTGGGATTGGAGGTACCCAATATAGCTTAGTTGTAATCTTTGATTTTGCAAATATATGATTCTAGTAATTTATGTGATAATTGAAGTTATTCTTGCTTTTCATTCTTATGCTTGATTTAATTGCTATTGAAAAATACTTTTGAATCTAGGTTTAGAATAATCTTCTATCAAAATAAGAAATTCTAGACATGGAATTGGGTTTTGATAATCGCATAAAGTGTCGGAAAGTAATGCTTTCGGATCGTTTAATAGATTGGGAAATCGTCGATTAAACGATACGATCAATCTCACGACATCATTTGGACACGAATGACTTTGTTGAGTGATACGTTATAATTTCGCTAAAAAGCTAGAATTCATATGCATGATCATTAAAATACTTTTGATGCTAGATTGACGAACTTCGATCCCAACGCTTTTACGTCCTATTACTTGTCGTCTTTATTTCCACTTTTTATATTCCAATAGTTTTTATGCAAACAAACTTATAAAACCCTCACTTAAAATGATAACGATTGTTGAAAGGCTTGAGATAGCGCACTAGTCCCTGTGGAGATGATAATATAAAAAATACTTACTTTTGTTACTCAACCAACAAAATGGCGCCGTTGTCGGGGAGGCACTGCACAGGGGAGAGAGCACGAGCACAACAACCACAACCCCGAGCCCCACCTGCACCACAGGGCCCTCATACTTGCACTCATACATGGGACCAGAATGCGTCCAATCATATGGCCATGACTACTTTGCATGACTCTATGTACAGGCTACAGATGCAGATGGGCACACCGGAGGATCCTGCGCTCCAGATCATGACACCTGAGATGTATACATCCCATGTTGCTTGGCCTGGGGACATGCCTTTTTACTCAGAGGGGGGTGGTAGCAGTGCAGCTGCTGGAGGACATGATGATGATGGTGATGGAAGTGAGGACACTAAGGAGGACGATGCCCATACTCCTTGAGTCGCTTCCTTTTAAAGCCTTTGCTGACTTTTGTTTTTATGTTTTCTTTGTACTTTCTAGACTATTGTGGTGTTTATGTAATTTGTATTTGTACTTTCTTTTAATGTTATTTGTATTATCACTCTTTTATTATTTGGCTTTTGAGTTATAATTATAGTGACTGTTATTTAAATGAATATGCTTTTAAATGTTCAAAAATTCTGCTCTCGTTATGGATCATTAGTAAAATCAAAGCTTCTCAAATGGTGATTGATCCAAAGCTGAATGATTCAGCCACAGATGTATGGTAATGATAGAAATTGATTGATTTGCTCAAAGCCAAGGTACGTGTTTCCTGTTTTTCTAGGATTAAACTTGAATCGTGAATGTGTACTTGGTACAAAGGTTATACCATACAGTTTTCTTCATTAATATGTTTATTTTGTGAACCGCTTAGAACAAACCTAAATGTGAGGAATCCTCAAGTTCTATGTATATATGCAGGAGACCGGTATTTTTGTCTAACTCGGTTGTTTTATGTTAAATCTGAAAAATTGTTTTAATTGTATGAAAGCACAGAAATGATCAAGGCATTCTTTTGAAAATGAGAAGAAACACTTGACCACAAAAAGCCTACCCAGTGAGAAGTGAGTATCTGATAACCCCATTTGAGCCTAATGAACCAGAATCCTTAACTATGAACTGTCAATATTCATAAGCACAATGCTTATTGAATTTGCCCAAAATTTTCAAAATCCAGTTCATAGTTAAATCACTATTGGATTCTGATATTTTTACCTTCATTTTGAACCCTAATCCATCATGTATTTTAAGTCCCTTGCCTGAAAAGGGGAGCATTCTTTAGGGTATCATTTTGAATAAGTTGGGGAGAAAAGGGAGGTTTTGTATGTCAAGTAATGGTGAACTTTGAAATTGATCTTGACAACAAGAAAAAGAGAAAGAAAAGAAAAAGAAAAAGAAAAGAAAAAAAGAAAGAAAAGGAACAAAGAAAAAGAAAAGAAAAAAGAGAAAAATTCAATAAATCAAAAAAGTTGTCAAGATCAAAGTACTATTTGTATATCATCAAGGGTTGATAATGAGAATTTGGAGGAAGTTGTGTAAATAGAAAGAATGTTCATCTATGCTTGGCCATTTGAATTCAATTTTCCCACATATGACATTTCTTTTGGAAGCCAAGCCAAGTTACAACCCTCAAAGACCTTTTGATCTATGCTTTTGTGCTTTTTGAAATGATATTTGGATGGACACATAACTTAATTAGGATGTTAGCAAATTTGTCGGGTGTGTGTTCAAAACCCTCACTTTATGATTTCAATTTGTTTCATCTACTTTCAAAGAAGTGTGTTAGGTGCGGTCCACTTATAACTGTGTTCATGACTTGAACTGTGTGATATAAATTTTGTGTTTAGGATTATTTCACATTCATAGTGTAATCTTAGATTAATGGGAACATCAGAATTGCCCGAGCAAATCTCAAATGAATCATGCAATCTGAAATTTTGTTTAAATCTCTGCCTTTGTTGTTTTGCGTCTTACCTGTTGTTTAAAGCTTGTATCTTTATTTATAGAGTCCTTTGTTTGAGGACAAACAAAGATTTAAGTTGGGGAGTGTAATAAGTGCCCAAAACTAGTTATAAAGCATATTTAATTTAGGCACTTTTCTTACTTGTTTTACAAGTTATCTTGGTAAAAGCTCTGAAAGAAAAGATAAATATCATTTCATGCTTTTTAGACCTAATCCCAACCATTTTTGTAGGTACATGCTTTTTCCTTGGACTTAAAGATCAGACTCTAAAGATCAGAGTCTGAGCAATTTCGCAGAGCAAAGTACCATCGCAGAGCGAAGTAGCTTCTGAAGCTCCAGACTCTGAAGTTCAGAAGCTGAGGTGGCAGAAGACTTCGCAGAGCAAAGTATTACATCGCAGAGCGAAGTAGGGCGGTTTGAACTGTTCAAGGCTGAGGTGGCAGAAACCCAGTTGTGAAGAAAGGACTTCGCAAAGCAAAGTATGACTTCGCAGAGCAAAGTCTAGAATAACAGAACACTTGTAAATAGGTTCAAAAGCTGAATGTTGGAGAATTATTATTAATCGTATTATTAAGTAATATTTTAGGTTATAGTTTTAGACAGAAAGTAGGGCTAAAAGAGGTGATCTTCATGGAGCAAGAGTGATTGAAGTGTGGATTAACTAAGACTCTTTGGGAAATCAAGAACTTGGCTTTGGATCTTCATCTTCCTTCCACTTTTGTATAGTTGTCATGACAATGATCAACTAACCTTCCCTTGTTGGGATTGGAGGTACTCAATATAGCTTAGTTGTAATCTTTGATTTTGCAAATATATGATTCTAGTAATTTATGTGATAATTGAAGTTATTCTTGCTTTTCATTCTTATGCTTGATTTAATTGCTATTGAAAAATATTTTTGAATCTAGGTTTAGAATAATCTTCTATCAAAATAAGAAATTCTAGACATGGAATTGGGTTTTGATAATCGCATAAAGTGTCGGAAAGTAATGTTTTCGGATCGTTTAATAGATTGGGAAATCGTCGATTAAACGATACGATCGATCTCACGACATCATTTGGACACGAATGACTTTGTTGAGTGATACGTGATAATTTCGCTAAAAAGCTAGAATTCATATGCATGATCATTAGAATACTTTCGATGCTAGATTGACGAACTTCGATCCCAACGCTTTTACGTCCTATTACTTGTCGTCTTTATTTCCACTTTTTATATTCCAATAGTTTTTATGCAAACAAACTTATAAAACCCTCACTTAAAATGATAAAGATTGTTGAAAGGCTTGAGATAGCGCACTAGTCCCTGTGGAGACGATAATATAAAAAATACTTATTTTTGTTACTCAACCAACAGAGACACACTCCAAAACACTCAATAGTCACTCTTGCTTAAAAGCTTCAAGTGATCTACAGTTACAACTCAATAAAACAAACCAACTCTAAACAATTGAGTGGTGTACAAAAACAGAGCACAAAGCTCACAATGAACATACTCAAAACCTAAGAATAATCTCTCAATGATAACTTTTGTTGAGTTGATTTTCTTCAATGACAGCGTCCTCTATTTATAGCTTCAACAGCAACATAAACTTGAACCAAATCCTTCAAAGATATATTTCCAAAATACTTTAGAAACATATAGAAGCAATTTATTTTCCAGAAATATATTTTCCAAAGATTTCTTTGAAAATATATTCACAAATAATTGAATCCAATCTTCAGAAAATATCTTGCGAAATTCTTCTTCCTTCTAGAAACGCAGCTTGGAGAATTCTTCAATTAAATCTTCAACAAATCACATGAGAAAATAAACAGTCCAAGGTGCGAACACAGGAACACAGGAAACCAGCTTCTGAAGATACTTTTGAAGGTTGCTTCTGAAGATCAGCTTCTAAAGTGTTGTTCCGCGTCTGAACATCAACTTCTGAAGGTTTAGCGTCTGAAGTACTGTTCAGCGTCTGAAGCACTGTTCAGCTTCTGAAGACCCAGCTTCTAAAGTGCTATTCAGCTTCTGAAGGCCCAGCTTCTGAAGACGCACATTGCTTGTATATTTGATTTTAGCAAACATGAAGCCAACAACCAAATATCCAACATAATTTATTTGCAACAGAGCAAAGTTTACCTGTGGATACGATAATCCATGTGGATATGATACCCTACTTACATTTCATTACTTATCTTTATTTATTTTGATTGTTCCCAAATAAGTAACGTGAATTGTCTAGTTGAAACGACAATCCATGTGGATACGATACCCTACTTATATTTTATTACTTGATAAACGATTTGGTACGCTTGTCTAAATCTGACCATCAATGCATCCAACGCGAATTGAACTATGGAGGAGAGGAGTCACTAGGGACGTTCATCAATAATGTTGTGTCTTATGTTTTGATGAGATATAATTGGCAAGTCATTTGTTTGTAAATTGCAGAAAAACTCGACAAATTTGTGAACTAATTTTCAAATGGCTGGATTGGAGAGCAGATAGTTGGAGTAATGCGTTAGTTCATAATTTTCTATTGTTTAATTCGCTTTGCAAAGGAAAGAAGGGAATGAAAGCATCTGATTTAATTTGGCTTTAATGGCTTTGTGTATTTGGTTGGAACGAAACAATATTCTATTTAACGGAAATATCCCAAACATTTTGGAGGTGGTTCATTGTATTAAGTGGTTGTCATGGTCTTGGTTTATTATCAGAGATGGTAGAAATAAGAATCTTGTCTTCTCAAATATGTGGATGAATTCAATTCCTTGTTTGAATTGTATGTGGTTGAAGATATATATGTATCAGGTTTTTAAAACATTCTGTGATGGGTGGAACTGTTCAGGGCTGAGATAGTGAGGTGTATGAGCTTGGAATTTATAGAAGAAGCGGATACATTCTGTAATCGTTTTACACAGAAGGATCTTTATTGAATTTCAATCTATAATTTAAGGTAGATTCTTTTCCCACCCTGGTAGTTTCTCACACGCCCCACATATTTTATAATCTGAACTGTCTTAAATACCCTTCAAAACACGTTTAAACACCTTCGAAAACCCTCCATGTTTTTGGATTTTATAATCTGAATAAAACGTGCGAAAAGAAAGGAGGGTGGGAATAGAAATAACCATAAATTAATAGATGGCAGTCGACTCATAGGTTCATACCCAGTGGCTTGTGATCATGATCGATTCTTTCAAGTGAGGTAGTAACTTCGCTTTTGTTTAGATAGCAGGAACTGATGGAGTTGCTTATGTATGGATATACCAAACATTCAAAAGATGGAGTACTCTGACAATTAAAATTCATGACAAATGAATGGCAACCTTCTATGTGAAATAAGGACTACATTGCCAGTGTTGTCAATTAGAAAGTGACATGAACAGTTTCAAGAAAATTATAACATTGTATGTAAAAATTGTCATCAAATAATGGGGAAAATGTCAAATGTTTAAAATTAAATGACATAAAAATATGACAGTCTTGAAAAATAAATGACAAGAAAGTTTAAAGAAATTTAAAAAGACTTGGACAGAAATTGAAATAAATATAGAAAATTTTGCAGGAATGATAAGTGCAAAGATTTGCAGTCATGCGGATAAAATGCAAGAATTGTAAATGATTGATAAAAAAAAGGCTTAATTGCACTTTTGCCCCCTATCTTTTGTCAATTGTGCGATTTTGCACCCCATCCTTTTTTTTGAGAGATTTTGCACCCTATCATTTACCCCATTTCTGATTTTGTAGCCCCCTCGTGTGTTTTTTTGCCTTCGTCTTGACTTCGCTCTGCGATAGGGTGCAAAAAAACACACGAGGGGTTACAAAATCAGAAAGGGGGTAAATGATAGGGTGCAAAATCACTCAAAAAAAAAGGATGGGGTGCAAAATCACACAATTGACAAAAGATAGGGGACAAAAGTGTAATTAAACCATAAAAAAATGATATTGAATTAAAATTGATACAAAGATAGGTGAGATACTTAAAACTCAGAGAATCGTTCATCTTTTCAATGTTAGAGAGTCTTTGATGAATATTTATATAATTTTTTTAACTATCTAACTAATGATTTTCATTCTTGCCACGAATTATTGATAATGTAAGTATCTCGTCAAAATTTAATAAGTAGTATAAAAATTCCTAATTGTTAGATCAATATAATTTAATATCTATGTTCGTGTATATCGACATGTGTATTTGAACTCTTTGACTATTTGATATCCTTAGGCCCAATTTAAAGATCATAATCGGTGCATTGGATATGACAGCACAGTCCCCTGATGAAGAGCACGCCATTATATTCAATCAATTCAAATCCTTGCGTTTTTCTGCAGAGAAAAATAAATATAAAAAAATTAAAGAAATCATTGATCTTAATTACTAATTTTTACAAAAAAATATATGTCTAAGATTTAACATATATACAAACTAGAATCAATGCTTACCGTAAAGAAGCATAAACCTCAAATGTGGATCAATAGGTAAACTCATTTGCTCATATTTAGGATCATACAGTGAATTCATTCTACATATGAAAAATACATTTGTCTTTAATATAATGAAATTATTATCAAAATGTGACCATGTTTTTTTTTGGTACAAAAGAGGGCAAAGCCCGAAGAGAAAGAAAACTAAGGAATTAAACGGACGTTCCTAGGCATGCAAGCCCCGGAAATATCATCAAACAAAATACTCTGAAGCTCACTAGGGGGAGTCTCCAAAATATGAAAATCTAGAAAAATCCATCGAAATGCTAAAATTAGCAAGCCAATCTGCACTTTTGTTGCCTTCACGCCAAGTATGGGTAATTTTGACAGTCCAACTCAAACTCAAAAGCTTTCGAAATCGCCTGACCAAAGTAGGAGTCGTTCCGCTAAAATTGCAATTTTCAGTAATCATGTCGAACAAGATCTTTGAGTCACTCTCCACTATAAGATGAGTGGTGTTCTCCCTCCACGCCATGTCCAAACCTAGGTACATGCCCCACATTTCAGCATGAAAAGCATCACACATTCCAATCTTCTTGAAGTAGCCTTTGATCCATCTGCCATCAGAGTCCCGAAGAAGCCCTCCACACCCTGCAAGAGTACCAGATCCCTTCCAAGCACCATCACAATTAAGCTTAACCCAACCAATCGGAGGTCACATCCAACTGATGTATATAGTTTCCTTTTGATGAGGACTTTTATTCACCAGCTTCGTATTGTCTTCTATCTCTCTAGTAAACTTTTGAATTACCAGTGTTGGATTGCTTGGTCTTTGAAATCCTATTTCAAAAACAGATTTGTTTCGCCAATTCCACAAATACCAGCATGATGTCATGAAAGCAGTCTGCCAAGTAGCAGGATTATCTCCAATCCCTTTTTTGTTAAGGTTGTTAAAAATCCAATCCCTATAATCAAAAGAGAAGAAATTAGTTATATAATTAGACGGAACAAGTTTGAGCCATACCTGAGTGGCGTGCACAAAATCACGAAGGACATGAATGACTGTTTCATCCTCTCTCGCACAACAAGGACAAGTAGGGGAGATACCAACCCCCCACTTGCTGCGACGATAATTGGTAAGGATCCTTCCATGAGCGGCCAACCAAATAAATGTTTGGATATGATGGGGACCCTTCCAGCTCCATAAGGTCTTCCAATCACCTCCCACACCCAAAGAGGTCTCTTGCTGCAAATTGTAAGCACTTTGGACAGTAAACTAAAAAGTGTTAGTCCCACCCCATCCTACAGTATCTGGACCATCAAGATCAGAAGGGGTTGAGAGGGCTAAAATCTGGTTAACAATGTCCATAGGCAAGTTATCCATCAAAAAACTTAGGTCCCAGTCACCAGAAGTATTCAGAACATCCCTAACTGAAATAGTAGTATCCACATACGATTGATTAGCAGAAGAGAATAGATAAGTATTACTCGAGACCCATTTATCGAGCCAAAAGTTAGTGCTTCTCCCATCCCCAAGTTGCCAAATAACATGACGCTTAAAATCATCCCAAATTCCTACAATCGCTTTGCACAGGGAAGAGTCATAAGGTTGGGAGCTAATAGTGTTATTAAGATCATTATTTCTACCATAGTTACTGTAAAGAACTCTACACCAGAGCTTATCTGGTTGCTTGATAAGATTCCATAGCATCTTCATAAGGAATGCCTCGTTCATATGATGAGGCCGCTTGATACCAAGACCACCATGCATCTTAGGAAGACAACAAACATCCCATCTCACCAAATGAGCTTTACGACCCTGATCTGAGTCGCCCCACACAAAACCTCTTTGAATTTTTTTCAATCTCATCACATATAGTTTTAGGGATCTTAGCATACTGCATGTGATAGTAAGGAATGGAGCTGATGACAGATTTTGAGAGGGTGATTCTACCTGCCAAGCTTAAACATTGTTGCTTCCAACCACTTAACTTGTTTTGAATTTTGTTAATAATATGATTGAAATGACCTCTTGAAGTTCTACCTGGTGCTATATTCGCCCCAAGATATGTACCCAAACTGTTAACCTGATTAAACCCCGTATGTTGAATAATATCTTCCTGAAGTTGGTTGTCAACATTCTTGGAAAAATACACCTGAGTTTTTTGTCTATTAATTTTTTGCCCAGAAGATTGGCAGAACATATCAAGGCAATGTAATACACAATGAGCCTGCTCAATTGAGGCCTCTGCAAAAAGAAGAAGTTCATCAACAAAAAGTAAATGAGAAATCATGGGACCATACCTGCCAGCACACATAGGTTTCCAGTAATCAGCTTCCACCTGATCACCTATAATATGGGAGAGCCTTTCCATGCAAATGACAAATAAATAAGGGGAAAGAGGATCCCCTTGTCTAATACCTCTAGATGGATAAAAAGACTCAGTTTTATCGCCATTCCAAATTATTTTATAAGACGGAGTAGATATACATTGGTGTATGATCTTGATAAGCTTAGGGGGAAACTTACACTCCTTTAGACACTCCTCCACAGAATTCCAATTAAGACGATCATAAGCTTTTTCTAAGTCAATTTTGATAGACATGAACGCCTTATTACCTTTCATTTTGGAGATAGAATGCACCATCTCTTGAGCTACCATGTTTTTATTACTCCCTCCGTTTCTTTTTAAGTGTCTCTTTTGGAAAAATTTTGTGTTCCTATCTAACTGTCACTTTCAAAGTTCAATGCAACATTAAATGTTGTTTTACCAATATTACCCTTAATTATTTATTGCGGAGAGAGAAATATATGAAATAAGATATTAAATGAATATGGTCATTATAGTAAAAGTATAAATTATTGTATCAAAAGTAGTAACATTTATTGATTGTCTTGATTTGTGTAAAATGTCAAAAAGTGACAATTAAAAAGGAACGGAGGTAGTATTATTATAAATTTATAATTAAATATCATGACATTACATTGGTTGGCGAGGGTTTCCTTCTTGATCTTGTAGGACGTTGTCTACGTGGCAGATCGCTCTTAGTCCCAATTCCTTTTGCCATAAATTCAAATCTTATAATCGGTAAATAAGCTTGTTAGAAACCACTTAAAAAAGACTAAAAATAATTATTTATATTGTAAATAACATGTTCTATAAAATAAATATAAGAACAACTGCAAAAATGAAACAAGTAATGAAAATATATTCTACGAGGAGAAAAAAAATTGTAAATTCGATTGTGAAATTATTATTTGCTTTATTAAATTGAAAGTTAAAATTCGATTTAGTTATATAGTGATTGCTAATGGCAATAAAATTAGGATTGGTAAGAAAGAGAGACAAAATTAATCTTTTATGATTCAGATCTAAGAAAAAAAATATGGTTATAGAGTATGAATAACGTAAAACATTTTGATACTATGGAAGAAATTATATATATATATAAATATTTTTCTTATAAATCAAAATAACAATTGATTGCATACCTTTCTTGTAAAAAAAAAAAATTGATTGCATACCTTTGGTATTTCGTTGATTTGATTTGTTATTTGTGATTTTTTAATAATAACATCGTCGTCTTCATCTTCTCCTTCATCATCGTCCAACATTATTAAAATCACACGAGATCGGTATGCCATACTTGTTTGATAAAAAATCAAACACATAATAGATCTAATCAAGATATAAGATCCAGAACATTTCATGTCTCGTGCCACCACTGTCATATTTGGCGCAAGGTGGAGTATTGGCACAAGAAATAACATCCCTTTGATGAATCAATCTTGGTTAGCTTCCAATGATAGTATTTCGGCCATATACATAGGCAATGCTCAATATCAAACTATTTGTGTTAGTAAGCTAATAGATCAGACATCATAATCATGGAAATAACCTCTTGTTTAGTATTTGTTTGGCCTTGACACCGCCACTCAGATTCTAAACACACCTTTCTTCCCGCAAGTTACTAATGATAGGTTGTTATGGCAAGGTGAGAAAAACGGTCGGTATTATGTTCATACTGCTTACATGATATGTTCAGAAGTAGTTCGAAACACATCACATTTGAGAAGGCCTAGACAATGAACTTCTATATGGAAACTCAAAGTTCCACCAAAAATGAAAAATCTTATTTGGAGAGTTTGTCGTGATTGTTTTCCTACTCGTGTACGTCTCAACAATAGACGGGTTGCATGTCCTTCAAAATGTGTTATGTGTAGCGAAGCAAATGAGGATTCTTTGCATGCTCTTTTTACATGTTCTCGAGCATCTCAAGTTTGGCAAGTTGCGAAGCTAGCGAATGTTGTATATGACATCGTGATTGAGTAAGATAATACGACATCAACAGTCTTCTTTTTACTAGATCAACTCCAACCATCATAATGCTCTTTATTCCCATCATTCATTTGGAGTATTTGGAAGCGTCGCAACTTGAGATTGTGGTAGCAAGTGAATGAAACGACAACACGTGTTTGTGAACCCGTCATCCACATGCTGGAAGAATGGAAACTTTCTTAAGAATTGCGAAGAACCGCATGTACAAAACCATCCCCTATGCGACCGGGGCCAAATACTTCTCATAGGGTTTGATGAAAGAGACCCGCCCTTGGGAGAAAAAATGCAATGTAGATTCGTCTTTCTCGATGTCTCATAATAAGGTTGATATCAATATGTGCATTCGAGATGCCAACGGAGAATATGTGCTCCGTTATGTTTGGTGGATGTAGGCGAAGCTTTAGGACTTTCTGAAGCGCTGTAGTGGGTGGCTGAGTTAGGATTCGAAAGTATGGACTTCTCATTGGATGCGAAGCTCGTCGTTGATGTCGTCAATAGTAATAATATTAGCAACACTGATTTTGGAAGCATTATTAGTCATTGTTGATAGATGCTTAATACTAAATTTACCAACTATATGGTAAAGTTTAGTCGGAGGGAAGCAAATGGGTTGGCTCATGAATTAGTGCATGCAACCCCATTAGAAGCTGGCTCCCAATTATTTATTGATGTATCACATTGTATCAATGACTTATTATCTAATGAAATGAGTTTAATTTTGGGGTAATATCTATTTTGTTCCTTGAATGTGTAATGAGTACCCACAATAGTCCCTGAATGTATCGAAATTTCAAAATAACTCATGATTGTGCACTTCGTTAGTCAAAATAGTCCTCCACATTGAAATGTTATGTTAATATTGTCATATCAGTCCCTAAATATATTTACTTATCATCGTATCGATCTCTATAAGTACTTACGTATTATCATATCAGTCCCTATAAGAAAAAAGTTATTGTCAACATTGATAGACTATTTCAATGTCAAGGACTATTTTGACTAACGATCTGCTCAATCAGCAACTATTTTGAAATTTCAATACATTTAGGGACTATTATGACTACTCGTTACACATTCAGGGACCAAAATGACTATTATCCCTTTATCTCCTAAAAAAACCCGAAATGCAATTTGACTCGAGAACATTTTGCTTATAAACAAGCCGAAGGGTATAGACAGTTAGGCATTATAGGAAATTGCAAATAGTTGTGTTTTGTCTGGATCTAAGATTGCTATAAACAAACCAATTGTTTTTCCACCTTTCATGTTTCTTACCGCCCCTTCAAAACTTCAAAAATATCTTTGAATTTTTAAATTTTATAATCCGAAATGATTTTATAAACCTTCTCTGTGATTTTTTTTTTGGGTTAATAAGTTCAATTTAATAATCAAACTCGTGCACCACAAGGAAATGTACAGCAAGTAAAAAATAAACTCGTGCACCAGACACCTGTGCAGCATAGAAATCTAGACAAGGACATGCTACATCATACTAACCCTTATTTCGTTAGTTGTTAGATATTTTGTTTTTTTTCTAAACCAACCCTTATTCCGTGATGCATATAAATACCTTATTATAGTGACTTCCAAAACATTTCAAGTATCTTGACCCTAGTTTCAAACCTACCCCATTTTTAGCTAAGTTTTTTTCTAAGAAAATAATGATGAAAATGGTTCTTCTTTTGTTCTTCTTTGCCACTGCACTTACCTTCTCAGTTTCTGAGTCCAAATCTGCTGTTTCTTTGCAACCTCATGCTTTGGAGTCCTTTGATGTTGGTTATATCCAGGTACTTTTAATTAATTAAATAATTAATTTATCTTGTGAAACAAAAAAAAAATCATGACCCCTTTGTTTGGTTTTTTTCTCTTTCAAAATTTTGTTAATTAATTCATGTTGAAGCTGTTTTTGTTTTGTGATGTGAAGACCAATGTTTTTTTTTTGTTTTTTTTTTGTGTGTTTAATAGATGAAAAGTGCAGAAAACTGCTCTTATTTGGTGATGATAACAACAAGCTGTTATTCTCCCAAGTTTACTACTGATAAAATCAGTATTGCTTTTGGGGATGCTAGTGGAAACCAGGTTTTGCCTTTACTCTTTTATTTATTTACTTATTTTTTATTTAATATATTTTAATAATAAAATTAGTTGAAAATAGAGTTTGGAAATGTTCAAGTTCAAGGGGTGCTCAGAACACCTTTCTTACATTATACAATGATAAATTTTATATTTTATATTTTTATAACCTATAAATCAAGACAAATTGAACTTAAAATTTATGTAAAATATTTTAAAAATTTATTCTGATTTTTTTATTTGAATTGATGATTTAAAGTGGAAAAGAATGGAATACACTGTGCGTATTTTTTTAATAGATTTAATAAAATAGATGTTATTTTCTTTTGGTAACAAAAATGGAGTCAATCCCCAAACAAAGAGAACAGGGAAAATCTAAAAGTCTGAGCAAGGAAACGTAAATTTGAACACAATTTGTGAACATAAGTTATTTGTGAGAACTCATGAACTTAAGTTGCTGCAAATCAATTTATTTATTTATTTTGGTCAAGTAGTCTAGCGGATAGAGAAATTCACCTTAAAGGTGAATAAGTGGAGTGTCCAGGGTTTGAACCCTGGCCCCTGCATATAATATGCATTATCCCTTACCAAGTGAGCTAAGCTCACTGGGACGCAAATCAATTTATTAACATATCATAAAAAAGCTATAAATTTGTTCACACACTTATGTAGTACTACCTCCGTTCCTTTTTAATTGTCACATTTTGACATTTTACACAAACCAAGACAAACTATAAATGTCACTACTTTTGATACAATAATTTATATTTTTACTATAATAACCTTATTCATTTAATATATCATCTCATATATTTCTCTCTCCGTAATAAATAACTAAGGATAATATTGGTAAAACAATATTTAAAGTTGCATTGAACTTTGAAAGTGACAGTTAAAAAAGAACAAAAAATTTCTTCAAAAGTGACAATTAAAAAGGAACGGAGGGAGTATTAGGCAAAAGTCTATGTTTTGAAAATCAAACCGAACTGGACAGTCCAATCGGTTGAATTGTTGATTAGTGTTTATGATTTGGCTATTTGAGCAGTTCAATCACATTTTCGTTCTAGTTCGAGCGTTTTCAAGTAATTGAACCATGAATCAAGGTCTCGCAGGTAGATGTCTAAGTTCAGTTTTATAACACATCTAATTAAACTTGAGAGAGGTTTATTGCTCATTTAGTCTCTCAGTTTGAGGGATTAGTCTTTTGCGCGAAGATATGCAGGTCATACAATTTCTTTTTAGCTAATTAAGGAAACTTAGTTTAAAACTTATTAAGTAATTTATGTTGTTGTTTTTTTATTTCTTTCTAACTATACTATTTATTTATCAGGTATATGCAGCAAGACTAGACGATCCAAAATCAGGAACATTTGGACAATGTTCATCAGATTCATTTCAAATAGATGGTCCATGTGTATCTCCAATTTGTAATGCATATCTATATAGATCAGGTGCAACAGATAATAAGGGTTGGAAGCCTGAAAGTGTGAAAATCTATGGATACAATTCAGATGCTGTTACATTTACTTTCAACTCCTCCATCCCTAATGACACATGGTATGGGTATAATTATTGCGACACTCCAACTCCTCCTTCATCTTCCATTCAACTATCTATTCAGAAATGGATTTTGTTTGTAATGGTTTTAGGATCTGTTTTTAGTATTTGGATGTAAGTTATGTTGTGCTATATGCACTTAGATGTTCTGTTTCTCCTTTTTTTTGTTATTGCCACGAAACTTATGCAAAGTGTCGAACTGAGGAACACAAGGTTTAGGAGAAAATCCTGCAACCAAGTGATCTAAGGGAAACCGGCGCGAAACTTAACTATTAGTACTTTATGCTGAGATTGGGATATGAGATATGTAAAACCTTAACTTTTATCTGGTGCATGTTCTATATCTCCTTTATCTGAGATATGTAGTGCATAAACAGAGGCCTTTTTTAATTATGTGTCTTTTATTATGTAGTGCATAAACATTATGGTATCCTTTTGTAAAAAATAAATAAATTATGTTATCCTAGAGTTTTATTAGATGCTAATATATCCCACGTTCAATCTTTTAATGATGTTTTTTTTATTATATTTAATTATTTTAAGGTAAATTTCAATTATTTTAAAAAAGTGTTGTAAAAAAATCATTATAGAAAAAGTTAATTTCAATTATGAGTAATTTTCCCCTAAAAAAAATTATGAATAATTTTGCATACGATACCGATAAGCAACAAAACTATGAGTGCAGAATAAATCTCTTATTTATTTATGTTTGCAGTTGGTTCATTATTGTTGAAGAAATAAATGTTCAACCACTTAACGAATGAATTTGATAAAATTTCAACCACAAAATCTTTCAATTTTTCCCTTTTATTTGGTGACACGTTAGAAAACAATCGTGTGTCCGTGCGAGCTGTTATTAAGGACATTGTATTATATATGTGTAGGGGTCGGGGTTTCAACATCAGATTCGTACATATTCATCTTAGAAGATAAATTTTTAATCAATAGACTATTTAACAAAAAAATTGTTATTTGATATGAAGAGATTGACGTGAATTTGTGACAAGCGATGAGGTGGGATTCAAATCCTCTACTACACTTTTGTCTACTGCCATCCCTCATGCACTGATCAAACAACTACATATAAGGCAACAATAGAATTAAAAAAAATGTGGTCATCTAATCAACTCAACACATATTTCTTCCCCCATTTTTTTAATAAGCAAAGAGGTTGAACACAAGGACTTCAACTACCACGCTATTTTATCCCTTTCTTTGTTTCAGCTTTGTTTCTTGATCCTGCTGGATCTAAGATGCTAGGCTTGTTGGTGAAGATCCATCATATAGAGGGATATGACCGTCGTTATCTCCCGCGATCCACTGTGAGTCTGTCTCCACTAGAAGGGGGTGGTGTATGTGCACGTGCTTCAACACAAGTTAGCGAGGGTTTAAGAGAGTGTGGTTAATGATATGGTAAAGAGTGAGATAATGGACTCCATGTTGTGCATTAGTATTTATAGGGAATAAGTAGGGTTTTGGTTGTCAAGCCTTCAAAAAAAAAAAAAACAGGTGTCCCTGTGGGACATGTGTAAACATCTGAGGGGTACTACAACATCAGATTCGGACTAGATATTCATGGTTTGTTGGTTCGAACCGTTATCTAGTGTGATTTAAGGCATGTCCATCGTATGAATTTGCCTAACTTCGGGTCCCGAATTGACTCAGGTCTAACTTGGATTGGGCCATGGCCCAGTGGAATAGTTGTCCCATAATCTATAGGCTGAGTGAGTCATATTGTAGCTTGATAAAAGCTTTCGTTGGTCCGACCTTCAAAGAGGGGACTTCTTCGAGCTCTAAAAGCTTGATTATTTTGTTGGCCGCTTCTTTTGGGGTTCTTTTACAAGGTCTGATTCCATCGTCTCATTGGCCTAATGGTCTGTGATGGGCGATATTATTGCCCCCTTGGGTTGCTTTTGGTGGGAGAGTTCATTGACGTTGCCTTTCTTTATAGAAGTATTATGTGTTTATCGTGGGCTACATATTTCCTTGTCCCCGGACTTTGGCCTTCATGAGGTCCGTCGACAGCGGAAATGATATTACTTTAAAATGTTAGTCTGAAGTTGATTATCTCTCGACGTGTGTCATTTGGTTTTTGAACCTTTTTCTAGTTATTTTTGTTCGTTGCACTTCCCAATGACATTTTTCCAGGAAGTTTGAATGACAAGGCGCGTCTGCTCGAGGCTTCGTTTCAAGGGGATTTACCACTGTTGGATAGCCTTTCTTTGGTTTCCTAGTCATTAATCGTTGGATCTTTGGGATTCCAACATGTTTCACAACCTATTTAAATGGTGCTCGTTGTCCTTCTTTCATTTTTCAACATTGTTTCTTCCTTCCTTTACCTTTTCCAAATCTTTGGTTTGATGCTCTCTGCATGAGATTTTCCCCATTTTCATCGGTTTCTTCTCTACAGTGTCTTCACTTCTCAAGTAAGTGTTAATGCTTTCTCCCTTCTCTATTTATGCTTTCAAGTTATTGGTTTGCTTTATACATCATTTACTCGCATGTTCGTCTATCATTGAAAGGGTTTGCCTTAGGCTTAAGAATGAGGAGTTTCTTTGCGCATTCTTGCTTTGAAAGTTGATCCCTTAGATCTTGTTTTTAGGGTATTTTGACCCTTACCATTGACGGTAGCCCAAACTATAAGAACTCCACAGTTAAGCGTGTTTGACTTGGATCAATTTTGGGATGGGTGACCTTCTGGGAAGTTTCCCAAAAAGCAGTGCAAGTGAGGACAAAACACGCTAAAAAGACTCGTGTTGATTTGCGGGGTCAGTCGAAAATCATGAAAGTAGTCTGGGATGTTACATTAGGCTTTTAACCTTCTCTATCGTTGTTTTTCTTGCTCCATTTTTGGGTAGGTTCATACCCCATTTTATTTGTCTAATCCCGACCTTATTCTTTATGGACAAGTCCGTGGATATGACTAAGAGAAAGGGTTACCCTCACGACAGATCCATTATCCATGTCGGCTTTGAACACCAGTTTCCCTTTGTCGGTGATGAAGTTATGGGACAACCTTCAATCTTTGAGGTCCTAAAGGTTTTATCAGGTACTTGCCGGATGTGATCTCAGACTCTCCTAATTCTTGGACGTGGAGGCTCCTCCCTACGAGGATCACGTTTGTAGTCTACAATGTGTCTCTTTTTTAATCTGTGAGTGTGTCCTTCGACAAATTGGGGACAATCTCCCTTTTCACCTTTTGATACGAGCATTAAACAAACTCATCAATTGATCTATATCAGATATTGAGATCGGTAACTGATATGTACACGAACAGAAGAGACGATTAGACTGGGTGCTACGATGCTACTGCGGTGGTTGACGATGATTGTTGACCGTTCTTCACTAGTGCGGGGTGGTGTACTTGTATAAACACTCCAACGTTAAAGTCAAAAAGGTTTCAAGATGTTTTGAGGCTTATCTTGGAATGATGAATGTGTACCTGATCTTGTAGTGGATCACTCTATTTATATATTTCTATGTGGCACATAATTTGAGTTTTTGGACGGTTATACCCTTATTTTCCAAAGGCCTGGCGACCATTTGATTGTTTGGAGGGCTCAGGTTGCCTTTGAACGTCTTATTTGATGTTTTAGCGGTTCTTCACTAATACAAGTGATTTGCAAATGCATTTATGTGCCTATTTGAAACTTAGCTTCGTCAGCGGAATTTGGATCTGAGGATTGGTCCTTGGCCCAATCCAAAACAGTAACCGTGTGACGCACAATTACAACAATATATTTTGTCGAGGATTGGAGACACCACTGTTTCAAATTAGGGTGCAAGTAACAACTACCTCACAAGCAAATGCCTAAATACTGAGCCCAATTCAAGCTCAAAATCTCATATTAATAAAACCCAATATTTTAGCTCTTAATAAAAAAAACTAGAAAAATATCTCTGCCTCAGTGTCATAATCAGAACCATACGAGTGAGACACTAAAAGAAATCAAACGGCCATCATCAAAAACAAAATAGGGTTACACAATCCAACGATCAAAAACCAATCTCAAAAACCTATAAATTCCCAAAACCCTTAACTTCATCGTCCTCTTACCTCTCTTTGCTTCAGCTGTGACATTCACAGCCACCGAAGCAAGAGAAAAAAAAACCCCCAAAACCCCAAAACCCAAAACGCACCGTTTTATTCCTTCACCGTTTCATAGTTCAACTATGCCTTCACTACCTATCACAAACGACACCGTTTCAATGGAAAGCCCTAAATCAAAATCATCCAAAAAGAAAAAGCTTCAAAACGACGCCGTTTCAATGGCTTCAACGGTTACAGAGCACGAATCATCGAAGAAGAGTTCGAAGAAGAGGAAGAAAAATTCAGATGATGATGAAGAAACAAAGAGTGACATAAGCTCTGAAGAAGGTTCTAGAAAAGTGAAAAAGGAGAAAAAGAAGAAGAAAACGAAGGTGGAAGGATGAAGAAGAAGAGGTTGTTGTTGTGAAGAAAGATGATCCGAATGCGGTTTCGAATTTCAAGATTTCGGAACCGTTGAAGATGAAATTGAAGGAAAAGGGGATTGAAGCGTTGTTTCCGATTCAAGCAATGACTTTTAATACCATTCTTGATGGGTCTGATTTGGTTGGTCGTGCTCGTACCGGACAGGTTTGTAGTTGTTTTCCTTATTTTGATTAATTTTTATGTTTTTGTTTTTTGGTTTAATTTGTGATTTTTTGAAGTGATTATGTGATTTTATTTTTTTTAGGGTTTAATGATGTTGTATGTTGGTTGATTTTGTTATTTGGTTTAATTTGTGATTTCTGTTTAGGTTAAGAATTTTTTTAGTAATGATATGATTTGATATGTTTTTAGGGTTTATGAAGGTTGGATTATATGATTTGATATGTTTTTAGGGTTTATGAATGTTGGATTTAGAGGATTATATGATGTTGAAATGTGGCCACGTTATGAATTTGTTTGGTACTGATTATTTGAGAGAGAAATTAATTAGTGGTTTTAATTTTGTTTGTTTAGGATTTTTAAATTAGTCAGAATCTTAAAATCTATTATTTTTATGAAAATATGAAGCTGTTGTACTTTCTGAAAGAAAGAAGATTGTGATATGTGCATTCAAGTGTATAGTTTAATCTTTAATAAATGAAAACGTGATTGTGACCTTTAAAGTAGATGGTTTGAAAGTTGCTGTGTGCCAAAAGCTGAATTTCAAGTGAAGTAAAATTGTACTGCAATTGACTTGTATTTTGCTTTTGTGTGAAAATGCAGGGTAAAACTCTGGCATTTGTGTTGCCCATATTAGAGTCATTGACAAATGGTCCGGCTAAATCGGTTAGAAAGACTGGCTATGGGAGAGTCCCAAGTGTTCTTGTGCTTTTACCTACTAGGGAATTGGCTAATCAGGTATACTACACCTGAGCCGATGTGACAGTTTCTTAGTTTTCCATATCTTTTATATGTACTCATCTGTGTGTTTTGTTGTGTATTAGGTGTTTGCTGACTTTGAAGTTTATGGTTCGTCCTTGGGATTGTCTGCTTGCGCTGTATATGGTGGAGCTCCATACGGTGCTCAGGAGTCTAAGCTAAAAAGAGGTGTCGATATAGTTATTGGAACACCTGGGCGCATTAAGGTAATTACTATTTACTTTAGTTATTGTGTTTTGTTACATGTTTCTAGTTTTTTATTTTATGGACATGATTGTTAGTTAGGGCAGAATGTTTAATATAGATAAAAGCTTCAATTTGTGTACTTAACTATAATTGATTTTTTTTTTTTGTAGGATCATATTGAGAGGGGGAATATTGACTTGAGCCACCTAAAGTTCCGTGTCCTTGATGAGGCAGATGAGATGTTGAGGATGGGTTTTGTTGATGATGTTGAACTCATTCTAGGTATTTGGTTTGTTTTTGTCACAATGTAAATTTGGCATGTGTTATGCTTATTTATCTGATCTAACTAAGGTTACGGTTAGCCAAATGTGATGTATTCTGCTGTGTAGTTTCTATACTATTCTTGCCTTTTCTAATTTATTTGGTAATGGATTATCATGTTGCTCATTGCCAGTTGTCGGTCTAGCTTATTTTTCTTTCTCACAAATCATGTGGTTTTTTTAACTTGGAGCAACACTGCAATTGAATTCGACCAAGGGGAATTTGGATACATAGATTAATTAAGCACTTATTATATCATAAGAGATTTCGAGATAAGGGAACAGCTTAAAGATACAAGGGGGCATTTGTGTAAACAAACTAAGCTCTTATTAATATTATATCCTATACGGGGCATTTGTAAGCTCTTTATATAATTGAGGAAATGAAATTAAACTCCACATAAGCCATACACATAGGTTCTTTATATATGCTCTCATCTTGAAGAGCTTATGACATTCAGCCTGAAAACAGCTTATTAGCGTATGCTAGTATATTTTTACTAGTTATTTCAAACTCTCATCTTGATTGCTTATGTTTTATGATAATTATGATAAATCTAAGCAAGCGCTTCCTAGTCCCTTTTCAGTTTTTATTGAAACGTAGCTAACATTCCCTCAAAATGATTTCTCATATTTCCTACCGTGTGGAACTGTCTACTTCACATCACTCAAAATTTATGTTTGTTCAATTTTTCAGTTTGCACTATATTTTTGGTGTTACAATGTCATATTTGATTTTTTCAGGTAAGGTACAAGATGTTACCAAAGTTCAGACACTTCTTTTCAGTGCTACTTTGCCAAGCTGGGTTAAGCAAGTATGTGTCTACATGAATCTTGTTCAAAATTCATTGTTTGTGTCTCTTGGTTTTTATTTATATGAGCTGTTCTCTTATCTAGAAATTTTCTGTTGCCAGATTTCTACGAAATTTCTGAAAGCAGATAAGAAAACTGCAGATCTTGTTGGAAATGAGAAAATGAAAGCCAGCACCAATGTTAGGCATATTATCCTTCCATGTAATAGTACTGCTAGGGCACAGCTAATCCCTGATATTATTCGCTGTTATAGCAGGTGATTTTTAAATATTCATTTTGTGACTTAATACTTTATAATTGATGCATTTTAGAAACCCCAAAGTTTATATGTTGGCATGTGGTCTGTTTCAGTGGAGGCCGGACAATTATATTTGCAGAGAAAAAGGAGTCTGCTTCTGAGCTTGCTGGATTGTTGCCTGGAGCAAGAGCTCTCCATGGTGACATACAGCAGTCACAACGTGAGGTGAGCTATGAATTGATATCATTCTTGATTCCGGTTATCTTCATTGAATGAACGTTCCAGGGGGGTCAGTCTGTAAAATTATTTTTGACTAATGTGTTTGATTATAAATTTAAATTGGTAGCAATAGCAATATAGTTTGTGTATGCCTGTCATTATTACTCTATTGTTTTATCTGAACTGTTTCCTGTGACTTTCAGATTACATTGAAAGGTTTTAGATCTGGGAAATTCATGACATTGGTGGCCACCAATGTTGCAGCCAGAGGTCTTGACATCAATGATGTTCAGTTGATTATCCAGGTACACTTGTTCATATATAATATATACTACAATAAACCATTAATTATATTCCCTTTTATCTGATATTCTGAATCAAATTTGTTTTAGTGTGAGCCTCCGCGGGATGTAGAAGCATATATACATCGATCTGGGCGGACAGGAAGAGCTGGTATATTTGAAATAAATTTAATGTGGATTTTTGATTTTGATATTCTTGTTAAATTTTTGGCGTAGTTTTTTTTTGAATGAAAAATTTTGGTTTATATAGTTTCTTTGGTTTTTCTTAGGCAACACTGGAGTTGCTGTGATGCTTTATGATCCCAGAAGGTCGAATATAGCTAAAATAGAAAGAGAAGCAGGTATAAAATTTGAACATGTATCTGCTCCTCAGCCTGATGAAATTGCCAAAGCTATTGGTGGGGATGCTGCTGAAATGATTACTGAAGTGTCTGACAGGTATGCATGTGATATTTTATGTTCATTATCTTACGCTGTTTAACACTGTCATCTGCTGCTAACACGTGTCATGTATGCAGTGTGATTCCTGCATTCAAATCTGCTGCTGAGGAACTTTTGAACAACTCTGGTTTATCAGCTGTTGAGTTACTCGCAAAAGCTCTTGCAAAAGCTGTTGTAAGTACAATGTCCTTCCATTTTTTTGTCCTTTAAAATTTATTTCCTTGATGTATCAAGACGTCTATTATCTTCTTCATCATTATGTTCCTCTGATATGGGAAAATGTTATTTCCAGGGTTATACCGAGGTAAAGAAGAGATCCCTACTGACTTCGATGGAGGGTTATGTTACATTACTTCTTGAGGGAGGAAAACCTATGTTCACCCCATCGTAAGAACTTATCTATATTTAATTAGGGATATTTTTGTTTGTTGGCAACTTTCTTCAAGTCTTCTAAGCTATGTTTTAAACACCACGAGTGTGTTTTTCCCGTGTTTGGTTTTGTTTGATTTATGCCTTTGTTGGTTGTGTCAGCTTTGCATTTGGAACCCTGAGGAGATTCGTACCAGAGGATAAGGTCGACGCAGTGCAAGGTCTTGCTCTTACTGCAGATGGACAGGGTGCTGTTTTTGATGTACCAGCCAAGGACTTGGATATATTTCTTTCAAGTAAAATTTCACCTCATTGCTGATTAGAATTTTGAATATAATGGAATATTTCTAGCATTTACGTTATTTCTGGTTTTCACACCTTTTCCTTTACAAGACACTGGTTGAAAATTAGAATACTAAACAACATACTAGTATATCTTGAATCTTGGTCATTTTTTCACTTTGATTTTTTTTTTCGCTTTCCAGGTCAAAAGAACGCTGTCAACGTAAGCCTAAAGGTTGTTAAAGAATTGCCTAGTTTGCAACAAAGAGAGGAAGCAAGAGGGAGCAGATTTGGCGGTGGTCGTGGATTTTCAGGTGGAAGAGGTGGAGGAGGCTATAGGTTTGGCGGAAGAGGGGGTGGTGGTGGAAGAGGTTATGGTGGAGGCCGAGGAGGAGGAAACAGATGGTAAGAAGGAAAATTGCATAGAGAGATGCTGAGCACTGAAAGTTTAGTGTTGTGTTATTGTAAAACCTTACCACATGGATGCAAATTACCCTTAGGAATGTTCTTGACCATATCCCACCCCCCTTACAATTTTGATGACTGTTTGAACATTGAACCCTATATACGAGGGTATATTTTTTCTCTCTATTATTTATCATTTATGTTTGTGTTATTTCATCAATTTGAATTTTTACTGGAAATTGTAAGAATTAGGTTGCTGTTTTTTTTAGAAATGATTTTTGAGTGTATTCCTAACAATGACAATGGTGAAGATATATATTCTATCATTTATAATTTTCTGAACTTTCATTCTTTACACTGTTGCCATAGATTGACAACCAAAATACCCTAGTACCCACTAGTTAAAATCATACCAAGTAAATCACATATGATACATCATTATACATGGGGTACCCTTATACATGTGATAGATAATAGTCCCTAGATCCTTCTTTCCTCTACGATACCCTTCGGATTCAACAGGCCCATAGTCATTGGGGCTGCATCACGTGCTCTATCATAAACATATTTACACTAAACAAAATTAGAAAAATATTATAAACGTAAGTTACAGGGATTTTTTTTGAGAGAGTGTAAGTTACATGGATGATAAGTGGAAAAATATGTAGAACAAAATATAAATTGGAGCAAAAAGTCTTCCCAATTTGGAATCCAAATCAAAGAAAAAAAATTGGTTTTATAAGGTAATTTTTTAGATGCCTTAGAAGTTTGGTTGAATCAAGAGGAGATATTATTTCATTTCAGAGTATAGAGTATCACGGTGGCCTTTTAGATACCTTGTTTTTTTACAAGATTTAGATACCTTGTTATAACTTATTTAACAAACCCTATATTTAATTTGAAGTTTCATATTGGATATAATTAAATTAAGGAGTTTAATTATTAACCATCCACACAGAAATAAATTTAACAACTTATTGGACATATTAAACTATTTGTATTTTGAATTAAGGGGCTTCATATTTTGAATTATTAAACTATTTGTATTTTGAATTAAGGGGCTTCATATTTTGAATTAACGTGTTTCATTTTTTTGAATTAATTATAATTTTATAAATAGTTGATTGAGAATTACATTAAAAGAATAAATTTTGTACGTTTTTTACCCATGATTGAATAAAATGAAAATTGGAATGTATATTTATAAGACCTAAACACACAACTAACAATATATAAGTTTCGTTGTTAAGCCAATTAAATTTGACAATTTAGGTCATTTTGAGGGTATTTAGGTCATTTTGAAGATTGGAAGAGAAATTTTTGAAGTGTAAAGAGCGATTTCTATTTCCTTAACCCATCGAGTATGTTGAGCCCATGGCCTTATTTTTTTTTTTTTATAAAAGCTTGGCCCAATAACATTTCAAAACAAAAAACAAATATTGATAATATCCTACTTCCGCAAATACATAATAGTTTAACCATCCACCTAGAGACCAAGTTGCCCATATTTAATCCTGACCGCTGACATCAATAACTATTATATCCATGTCTTATATTAAATTGGTCCATATGAACGTATAATTTCATGGGTCCAATTTAAACAAAACCAGAATATCATAGGAATAACCTAACCAAGTAATGAATAAACTCGGGTGTAATCTGAAAAGCAAATACCTAGTGGCGTATTTATGTTAAAAAAGTGATACGTTTTCTAAATTTTCAAAAGGAATGTTTGAAAACGAAGTGAACTTCTAAGATTTTGGAAACTTGTGTGTACCTAGCTAGTTGGGGTATTGAACCATAGTTTTAAGCATATGTGATATTATATGTAAATTGTTGCTTTAAGTGTATTTCAGTGAAATATTGCAGTGACTGTGGAACTTCCATTGAAGCGTAGTACACTTTGCATATATACTAAGTGGTAAATATATGCTCATGCATCTTATAATTAAGCATGTGTTAATGAAGCAGCGAGGTGTGGAACTTCCATTGAATCAGAGACCACCTTAATCCTGTGGAATTTTATTGAGCCAAGGTGTTATTAGTCAGTGAAGTATTTAACCTTTAAACTAGTTTAGTGAAGCAGTGCTATATTAGTGGTGTGGTCCATGACACACTATAGAATGGTAAATTCCAATCAAATCCAATATCATATCCATCGATCTACATTCTCTTTTACAATTGGTTCTACGAGTAAAAATATTTCGACATAGTATGACAGTACACAAAATTGCCTTAAACTTGGTCACTTTGAGTATCTTGATCAATGGCTTTTTTCAATTGGGTTCGGATATTCTCATCCAATTTCAGTGGCATTTTTCAGCTAGGGTTAATAGCCACATGAGATCTCACGACCCATATTCTACCCATCATTCATTCAATTGAAGAGCATGATAACTAGTTCATAGTTAGTTGAAGTTTTAGGAACATTGTGAGTAATGCAAAAAGCTCATTCTTTTCCATCTTAGATTGTAATCTTCCTTTGTAAACTCTAAATTCTTCTATCAATTATTGCAATTATTTTTTCATTCACTTCTTATCTTATTTTTGTTTTTGTGTATAAGCTCATCATAAGCTAAACCATTGTGTGGTTAAGACATGATGACGTTATGATTATGTTTGCATAAGTTTGGTTAGTTGCGTACTTAAGCTTCTTTTAAACAAGTTGTATTAATCCTAATATTTAAAGTAAAATTTGATCACTTTTATCTCTAATGCCAAATTCTCTAAGCTTGATAGATGATGGAAATGAAACTACTTGTTTAATATGAAAAATGTTTTTACGCTCGAGAGATAAAAACATTGAAAGGCTACTTGAATGATTGACTCGACTTCTTGTCATAGGATAAAGACTTAACCTTTCCAAAGAGAGAAATGTAATGGTTAAGATCTGACCTTAATATTGTTGCATGGTTAACTTGGCTGCTGCGAACGTCGAGAGAGTAGTAGGACTTTGATCCTGATACATAAACGAAGGTAATTCGAGTTGCTCTTGGCTTCGTACTCGATAAATTTAGCAATGAAGTTTGTGATTTCTTTCCATACTTTTTCTGTCATGAGACCAGTTGACACGTTGTGCACTTGATTCTAGAACGACACAAATTGAAGGGCCACCTGATTTGGCGCGCCATTTTCTAGAAGTACATCAAGGACCAAGCGATGATTATTGAAATACTACGGACTTTTCTTGAGGATGATTTATGTAGGTCGAGGTGATGAAAGAATTAAACGTATAAAGGTCTGGTTCGACCTTTGAATTTGAACGCTTTTGACAGGATTCCAAAAGGATTCAATCTTTTCCATCATCATGCATGTATGTAGGACCGAGTTCATCCTTTTCATTGCTCAAAGAGAGGCGATGAAGAGATGCCATGACAGGAGGTGAGTTAGTGATGGAGGAGAATGATAGGGTTAATTCTCACAATGAGAGAATGATTTTGTTACTAGTTTTTTTTTGAAGGGGGTTGGTAAATAAATATTTCATAAATGTATATATCAAAGTACAAAATTTTTAAAAATTCAGTCGCCACTCTTTTCTTCTTCTTCTTCTTCTTTTTAACCAGAGATAGATGTCTTAGGGTCAATTTTGGCTTTGAATCACCTTCTCAAATCAATTTTTATGTCTTTTTCATTAAATAAGTGATTTTTACGTATATTTAATCATTATTTTTTTGTTTGATTTTGTCGTCTTAACACAACATTATTCTTTTTAGGGTTAAATATATTTTTGGTTCCTATAAAATTTTCAAATTTTAAGTTTTGGTCCTTATAAATTTTTTGATCCCTACAAAATTTTCTACTGCCACTTATGATCCCTATTTTTAAATCAAATCATGTGTATACTTTACATTTTTGAATGAATTTTTATCGAGATGTTTATAACATTATAGCAATCTCTTCTGCAAAAAATTTGAATTTTTTAACAAGATATGAATTAAATATGAATTTTTAAGCGCTAAAAACTTAAAAAATTATATTTCATTCATCACTTGTTAAAAAAATTAAACTTTTGCAAGAGAGATTTCTATAAGGTACTAAACATAACCACAAAAAATAATACAAAATTTCGAAAAATATACATAATTTTAGTTAAATGCAGGGATCAAAAGTTGTGATAGAAAATTTTTGAGAGACAAAAAATTGAAGAAATTTTTTATAAGCACTAAAACTAACAATTTGAAAATTTTACAGGAACCAAAAACATATTTAACTCTTATTTTTATTTATCATGTTAGTGTAGTGTTATTTTTTATTGCATATTCATTTAAATTTCTTCATAATTTCGTTCAAATGTTACAAGATATTATTGTTTGAGAAGTAAAGTCAACAAGTGAGTCATATAAAAATGGTAAATGGGAGAAACACAGGAACACACGTTCTGAGATCTGAAATAACCACTATGTCTGTTTTCATCCCTAATTTTCCAAACCCAAATTTCCTTATTCGTTTCTTCTCCACTTCAACACAACTATATTCTCAATTGCATCATCACCAAGATGACGAACACAACCTCATTTCCTCATTCAATCGTTTGCTCCATCACAAGAATCCTACACCATCCATCTTTCAATTTGGAAAGATTTTAGGTTCCCTTGTTAAGATCAATTGTTACCACACTGCTATTTCACTTCATCGACAAATGGAATCAAAAGGAATTGCTTCAAACTTAGTCACTTTGAGTATCTTGATTAATTGTTTTTCACAATTGGGTCAAAACGATCTTTCTTTTTCTGTATTTGCCAACATTCTCAAAAAGGGTTATGACCCAAATGTCGTAACTTTCACTACACTCATTAAGGGTCTCTGTCTCAAAGGTCAGATTCATCAAGCATTGCACTTTCATGACAAGGTGGTAGCGCTTGGATTTCGTTTGAACCAATTTAGTTATGGGACCTTGATCAACGGGTTATGTAAAGTTGGACAAACAAGAGCTGCCTTACAATTGCTCAGACGAATTGATGGGAAAATGGTTCAACCTAATGTGGTAATGTACAATACGGTTATTGATGGTATGTTAAAAGATAAACTTGTTAACGATGCTTTTGATTTATATTCTGAAATGGTTGTTAAGAGAATTTCCCCTGACGTTGTCACTTATAATACTTTAATCTGCGGCTTCTGCATTATGGGTCAATTGAAAGATGCAATTGGTTTGTTTCATAAAATGGTATCACAAAACATCAACCCAAATGTGCGTACCTTTAGTATATTGGTTGATGCATTTTGTAAGGAAGGAAAAGTAAAAGAAGCTGAAAATGTGTTTGCTGTTATGATAAAAAAAGGTGTCAAACCTAATGATTTTACTTATAACTTTTTAATGGATGGATATTGCCTAGTTAAAAAAGTGAACAATGCCAAGGGTATATTCAACACTATGGCCTCAAAGGGAGTGACTAATGTTCCAAGCTACAATATAATGATTAATGGGCTTTGTAAGATTAAAAAGGTCGATGAAGCCATGAATCTCTTTAAAGAAATGCATTGCAAAAACTTTATTCCTGATGTGGTAACTTACAATTCTCTTATTGATGGTTTGTGTAAATCGGGGAAAATCTCTTGTGCTTTGAAGCTAGTCGATGAGATGCATGATAGAGGTGTACCACCTGATATAATTACTTACAGTTCTATATTGGATGCTTTATGCAAAAACCATCAGGTTGACAAGGCAATTGCATTATTAACAAAATTGAAAGACCAGGGTATTCGACCAAATATGTACACATACACTATTCTTATTGATGGATTGTGTAAAGGTGGAAGACTAGAGGATGCACGAAATGTTTTTGAGGATCTTTTGGTCAAAGGCTATAATCTAACCGTCAACACATACACCGTTATGATCCACGGGTTTTGTAACAAGGGCTTGTTTGATGAAGCATTGGCTATGTTGTCAAAAATGAAAGAAAATGGTTGCATTCCAAACGCCGTTACTTATGAAATAATCATCTGTTCTTTGTTTCATAAGGATGAAAATGATAAGGCTGAGAAACTTCTTCGTGAAATGATTACGAGAGGCCTATTGTAAGACTGAAACTAGGTGAAATATTTTCTATTTATCTGTTGTTATATTGCATTTATATTTAAGCATATAGAGTGTACTAAGTTATGAAAGTCGCATCTAATTTTGACAAATGACTGTATATAATTATGAAAGTCGTATATAACCAAGAGCGTAAATAGTTAACCATCAACATGACTTTAAAAATGATTTCAAATTACAAATATAAAACCCAAACAAAAATATTTAGCTCATGGTTTTTTAGTCAATGTTATGGTAAGATTGGTTGTGCTAGTTCTCTTTTTGGATATTCTGTCGGTTAGAATTTTTTTATAGCGGTTAAATATCTCTTCGATGACATTTTCACCAAAATGGCTAGTTAGCAAAGGTTGAATCCCAGCCCTTATATGTTGTAGGCGTGACATTTCAAAATCAATGTCTAAACCATCACAATTATCACTAGCATTCTTATTTGCTTCCAAAATCTCCAACTGATTGATGACAAATGACCCTTCAGTTAGAACTTCCAATTTCACTTCAGATGGAGATGGATAATAGTTAGGGAGATTGAAAGTATTGAGGGTCTCTTCTTCTATGATTCCCTGTGAAACATAATGAGTAATTCATATTAATATTGTCAAACTAATGTTTTGAATGTTAAAATATGGGCCACACACTTTTTTTTTTTGTTTGGGTAGAAAGATAAAATGAAAGAGGAAACTTGTGGGATCAAATTGAAAGGAAAATTAATTATGGGACAAACATGAAACCTCATAATTAATTAATGGATTTTTTTTGAAGCAAATTAGTTAAAGGACTTGGTATGTAAATTGTTTAATAAAATATGAGGAATGCTTCAGACACTCTTTTCAATATCCTCTTCAAAACTCATTTTTTTATTGGATAAAACCATTGTATGACCCACCACTTTGAGTGAAACCCATTTCTAAAGTGCGAGATACACCATAATTTAAGCCAATAAGAAAGTGAGTGGTGGAAAGAGTGTTGAAAAGAGAGTGTTGCTAGCACTACTCATAAAATATTGAGTCATGAGGGAAAGTCTCACCGGGTTGAATCAACACATTGAGTTAAGAGCCACCACACAAATGAGATCACCACACACTCACCAAAAACCTTAAGATATTGAGTTTATGGATCATCTCACTTATATGTTGTTCAAAACTCAACTCTTCAATCCAATGTAAAACTTTAACTCATGCTTGAATCATCACACAATCTCTCTCAAGTGTGAGACTCTCCACTTCTGGGATCAAACACCATGAATCTTTCCCCACAATTTCGAATCGAGCTCTGATACCACTTTTGAGTCATGAGGGGGGAGCCTAACTCGTTTGAATCATCACATTAAGTTAAGAGCAACCACATAAGTGAGATTAGACATCACATTCTCATCCAAAACCTTAAGACATTGAGTTTATGAGTCCTCTTACTTATGTATTGTTCAATCTCAACTGTTCTATCTAATGTGAGATTAATTAACTCATTTTGACACATCACAACATCAAATATTTGTTGAAGGTCAAACCCGACCTATAAATTTTTGGATAATAGGTGCATTCTAAGGATCCCAAAGTGAACGACGTTGTTGACAACTCCATTAATAAGGTCTCATGGAATTGGTTTTTAGTTGAAAATAATGGAGGCCTTGTTTATTTTAGGAATAATTCAACTGTTCATTTGATTGTATTTATAGGTAGGATCCTTTTTTTGTTTGGGTTCGGTGGGTTGAGTAGCTTCTACTTTATCTCGACCTATGTTTTTAGTATTATTTGTACTTAATTCTCTCTACTTGTTTTTATATACAAGTTTGCTTGTTTTTATATGTTGATTAAAAGAAAAAGACAATAGGAACTTATTTTTCTATAAGACTTTAGATAGATACTACTCCGTCCCAAAATATAAGCAAAAATTAGTCAACATAAGTTGATGTATTTGGTACAAATTTTGAACTAAATACATTAACTTTTGTTGACAAAATTTTGCTTATATTTTGGGACGGAGGAAGTATTATATAATAATGTTGTAGTATTATTGTCTTATCGTAGATACCTTGAGTAAATTATAGAAAATGTCCCTATTGAATATGCATTTTTTTTACAAGAATTAGTAAATATTTAAAAAAAAGTAGAAAAAGTCTAATATGATATAATAGATAAAAATATATATTTACTTAAATAGACCGATTTGTAAGGTTTGAAAAATAGTTCTGATAAACTTATCATTTTTAGTTAAATAGGCTATTAATTTTTTTTTTAATATTGTTTATTTAATCAATAATTCAAGAAAGTCCTATATTAACTACCTGATCAACCATATCATTAAGAGCTGTAGCCAAAAGTTCCCAAAGGTAACAAAACCCATTGCTTAATGGATTATCACTTTCTCTTCCTATAAAGGTCAGAATCATGCAACCTCCTTCAACCAATTCTTTGGCACGACACTTGAGAAAAAGAGAGAAATCTATACGAAATTGTTCATAATATGCCTTGAAGACATTTGATGGGCTTGTGTTGGCTATGTAAATATTGCCCCTGTTGTTGTCCACACCCTTGGGAACCTAATTAATCACCGATCGACAAAAAACATACGCATTAGGGTTCAAAATTTGATTAAAGCACGTAGAATAATAACTCCATATAGAATACAAAAAGAGAGTCATAAACAAACCCTAGATAACCAATGAATGCTATAAGAGGAATGAACCAAATGTAAACTCTCATTAGGGAAAATCCTGCCATAAAAGGAACCGGGAACACCAGAGAAGTAGCAAGGACCCATTTTAGTATCCAATTCATCACTAAGTTTTTCTTTGAAGGTGTCAAGGGACTTAAATATGCTGTTGAAGTCATTTCCGGATAGATCGTTCAAAGAGACATCATATTCAGGAGATTCATGATTCAATTCTATACAAAGCTTTTCCACAACCTTGATAATTTCTGAGATCACCATCAAGGTGTTTGGTCCAGAAGAGCAACCCAAGTCTGCAATTGCAAAACTTCTTGGATATAGACTGCAATAGAGGTTGGTTATGGCTTTGTCTCTTGAAGATTTTGCCCCAGAAATTACCTTTCGCTGTGTATATGCAACCATTCAACAAAATTTAGTGTCAACTAGTAAGAGACGTGTGCAAAAAACAACCAACTCATAATTCGATTTTTAGGTCGAGACTTCGGTTGTTTTGTTTTTTGAGTTTTTGACATTTAAAAATTTATAACTAATCATTCTTTTTGTTGGAAAATTATAATTTTATTTGGAAAGTCATATTTAAGCATCCTAAACATGTATGCAAAAAATCATGAAAAAATCAACCTCTATATCACTTTTTTCGACTTTATATATACTGAAAACAATAGAACGTCAAAGATATAAAGAATATCAAATTTCAGAGCTATAATATGTGTTTTTTTTATGGGATCATTTTTCATACTTTGTTTACATTACAAGGTCAATTTGAACAACTAACCCTATACTTTATTTTAAATTTAGTTGCCAGACACACAAAACATTGAGCAGTGGGAAAATATAGTTAAGAAACATTTCTAATACAATTTTGGTGGTTCTACAAATAATTGATGTAGTGGCTAAAAGGAACAACTTGTTTTTATTGGTATAGAAAACAATATATACACATACCATTCAACATAAAATAAAATACATACACCTGAATCAATGAGTTTTTTGCATAGCTTGCTTCTTCGACGTCGCCTCCATTCATGTGCAGTATGTGTGCTAGATCCATTCTTGTTTCTGTTATCTTTCTTAATTTTAGGGTACTTTTCCTTTTATGATTATGTGTTTAAGTACATCTCATAGCACACATATTATATAGATGAATGAATCATGTATGAAAGTTACTATAAAATCCTTCGTTTTTCATTTATAAAGTTTTTTCTAGGGGATTTTTAAAATAAAATATGTTCACCGAAATTGCAGATGCTGCATATTATGTCATCCATCAAGTGGGTCTTTGAAAAGCTAGTTATATATATAGTAAAAAATAAGAGCCGGCAATGGTTTTTTTGGTGGTGATAGCCGGCAGTGTTTACATTAATTTCAATTATTAATCTGTCTGATAGAAGTTCAGAAGCTGAAAATCTTCCAGAAGCTGACACTCCTCCAGATGCTAATCAAGATCAAGCTGTTTATGAACAAGTTCTTAATGAATCTCAAGAAGCAAATCCACCCAAAAACACTACAAGTCTTCACATCCTGAAGAGTTAATCATTGAAAACAAGGATAGTCCAAGAAAGACCAGATCAGCATTCATACATAATGATTCTATGCTTGGATTACTGTCAATGATTGAACCTACAACAGTTGATGAAACACTTTTTGATGATGGATGGATTGTGGTTATGCAAGAAGAACTCAATCAGTTTCAAAGAAATGACGTTTGAGATTTAGTTGCAAAGCCAAATCACAAGAACATTATTGGAACAAAATGGGTGTTCACAACCAAACTGAATGAACAAGAAGAGGTTGTGAGAAATAAAGCTAGACTTGTTGCTCAAGGCTATAGTTAACATGAAGGAATTGATTACACTGAAAAATTTGCTCCAGTTGCAAGATTGGAAGCAATCAAGTTACTTCTTTCCTATGCAGTGAATCATGATATCATTTTATATCAAATGGATGTTAAGAGTGCTTTCTAAATGGTGTCATTTCTGAAGAAGTGTATGTCAAACAACCTCCTGGTTTTGAAGATCTAAAACATCCAGACTTTGTTTTTAAACTTAAGAAATCTTTATATGGTCTCAAACAAGCTCCTAGAGCTTGGTATGAAAGGCTAAGTAATTTCTTACTTAAAAATGATTTTGTAAGAGGACAAGTTGACACTACACTGTTCAGAAAGACACTTAAGAAGGACATCTTAATTGTTCAAATCTATGTGGATGATATTATATTTGGTTCTACTAATGCCACTCTTTGCAAGAAATTTTCTAAGTTAATGCAGGATGAATTTGAAATTAGCATGATGGAAGAATTGAAGTTCTTTCTTGGAATTTAAATCAACCAATGCAAAGATGGAGTGTATGTTCATCAATCAAAATATACAAAGGAGCTTCTGAAGAAGTTCAATCTTGAAGATTGTAAATTGATGACAACACCAATGCATCCAACCTGCAGCTTAAGCAAAGAAGACACTGGCTCAAAGGTAGATCAGAAGCTCTACAGAGGTATGATTGGTTCTCTGTTATACTTAACAACTTCTAGACCAGATATTTTATTCAGTGTATGCTTATGTGCAATATTTCAATCAGATCCTAGAGAATCTCATATGACTGATGTCAAGAGAATCTTCAGGTATCTGAAAGGAACAAATAATCTTGGACTTCTGTATAAGAAATCCTTAGATTATAAGTTGGTTGGATTCTGTAATGCTGATTATGCTGGTGATAGGATTGAAAGAAAATCAACCAGTGGAAATTGTCAATTTCTTGGTGAGAATCTGATATCCTGGGCCAGTAAAAGACTGTAACACCCATACTAAATTATCTAGAATATTTAGCATGCGTATTAATCTGATATCGGATACATTAAGTTTTTCAATAATTAATATATACAAACTACTGAATGAGTACAATTTGCTCGTTTACATAAATATCCAAATATCATAAAATACACTTTTATATACAAACATATAATCTGTCAACCTCCTGAGCTTGCCATGACGAGCATCTGCACTCCATCCAGCGTCTTCCTGAAGATCTTCATGAACATCTCTTGCTAACCTATAAACCTGCACCAGAAGGATTGGGGTGAGACATAATCTCTCAGTGAGCTCCAGCCCAACCTACTGTTGGCAACCACGGGGGAAACCTAGGGTCGCCGTGCCTACTCTTAGCGATCTTGGGGATACCTACGATCGCCATCACTCTCTACATAATTCGCGATCAGGGGAAAACCTAGGATCGCTACATGTCTTTACCTCACCTTATACTTTTCATGTACATAGTCTTATGCTTAGTGATCGAGGGGAAGTCTATGATCACTTGCTGTTGTCTAATTACTACTTTGTCTTAACTCTTAGCACATAGCACGTATACATATTCATATTTGTATTCATAATCATCTTTCATAACATAAAGTTAGAAGTTAGCGTTGAACAAACATTACATTATCTTGGTTCATTTTACGGAGTGCATCCGGGTGGAGTAACCCCGAAGTACATCTCCCATCATACCGGTGAAATTCCTATCATATCAGGCTAACACCGGACTCCTCTTATCGTTGTGTGGACAACTCTCTCGATGAAGTCCCATCCGGCGAATCCCGGAGTCTGCTGAACACAACTTAACTTTGCATGTAGACAACCCTCTCGGAGAAGTCCCATCCGGCGTATCCCGGAGCCTGCTGGACATGCTTAATCTTTTAACATACGTGCGGACAATCCTCTCGGAAGAGTCCCATCCGGCGTATCCCGGAGCCTGATGGACACGTTTAACATATCTTATAACTTACGTGTGGATAGCCCTTTCGGAGAAATCCCATCCGGCGTAACCCGGAGTCTGATGAACACGTGATCATAATCGTATAACATATTCGTGTCTTGTTCTTATTCTTTGAGTAATCATTCATAGGTTCTTATCCTATAAAAGGTTCTAAGCCTCATCATTATATCGTTCTTGGATTCGTGTATCCTGAATTAAGTTCATAACATTGCTTCGTAAGGGTTAAACCCTAAACTAGTTCCTTAACATCACTATGATTACTTACGGATTAAGATAATCCTCTCTTATCATGGTAACTTTCCTCTTCTATAATTCATCCATACATTGCCTAAAGGTTGGGTCTTTCTATGCTTATTAGCGACACTTAGTCACTACATATCGTTATTGAGTCCGAGGTAGCATTGGATAGCCGGAATGGTGCGAGAATTTGATGAAAAACACATGATCCTGTCCACTGTCCCATCGTGTCACGATTTGGGAATCGTGACACGATTTTCTACCCAGAAAACGTGTTTGGTTCTGCCTGTGAAATTGTGACACGATTGGAAAATCGTGACACGATTTTACCTGCAGTTAGACAGCATTTGGCAAGTTTAAAACGTGATTTTTCACCATTTCAGCTTATCCAACATACCCAGACATCATAACATCTTTAAGGATCAATTTCTAAAGCATATAGCTAGTTTACATCATGAATAATCAAGAATTTACATGGAAAGGTAATTAGGCACTAAAACCTTAAACTAGGTCATGAAACTATAAACTAGTTCATAATACAAATATTTATTAAAACTCAACATGATGGGTTCTAAAACCCCTAGGGAACTCACCTGAACCACTAGATAACTTCCTTGCCAAGTTCCCCTTCAATTCCTAGCTTGATCTCTTCCCAAAACCCTAGCTTGATTCTTGGTTTTTCCTTGCTTCTCCTTGCTACAAACTTCCCAGAATTGAGAGCTAGCATAAAGCTTGAGAATCATAGATGAAGATTGATGAATCTTGGAGGAGAGGGGAGGGAGTGACATGGAGAGTAGAGAAAAAGGGAAGGGGAAACCGATTTAGGGGAAGAAAGGGAAAGAAGGAAAATGGTAGAAACAAATATCTTGTCCCCTTTTATAAAAATAATTCTCCATTCCCACTTAATTACAAAAATGCCATTCTTGCTCATCAATCTATTAACATCATTTAAAATTACGTCTGAGCGGGATATTACAATCTACCCCCCTTAAAGAAATTTCGTCCTCGAAATTTAGAATCCTCTCATACCACTAGTCAAAACTCCAGTTCGTCTTACTTGTCAGAATCACTTAGTTTTCCAACTCTATAAGTCGAAAATACTCGGCCATCTTTTCTTTAACTGAGAGGCTTGATGCACATACATAACCCTTACGTAGTGGGATGTGGTTATCTGAACCAATCTACCCGACTCACCTGACTATACCTCTTGCTCATGCACTTCTTACAAATTCGATTTGAAGTCATCAAGTCTTAACACTGGTACTGAATCTTATAAACCCATTCATAGTTCACGTATTCTTATTCTGACGACATTGGGTCGATTTCATCTCTTCAGTTATTCTCCTCTCTTAGAGAGGTCTATCGTACTACAACTAGTACCAATGAATTATTATCTTTACCTTTCGTCTCATACGACGACATACATCTTACCTATAGACCCGTGACATAGACTTTCATATAGAATCATACTTACACCGAAACATCTGATATTGGGTACACACATGTAATGCAAGAATTATCCAACTCCACTTAATATTCTAAGTATAAGCAGGAGGTTTTCACCTCTAGCACCTGCTCCTTTCTTTATGCCATCTCAATGTGCTTCTTGTCGCAATCATATTCATTACCTCCACTATAGAATTCTCAAGAATTCGCGGAATTCTTACAGATTACTTGTGCTTCGCTTAATAAGTAGTTGGCGTCATTAATTATATTGATAAATTAGAAGTCATTCTTCGTTACTAGAAGTCTGATAATCTTTCATCATTCCTGACACCACTTATCTTGAATCCTTATCGTGTCGTTAATATTTTCTATGCCGATATATATATTCAAAGCTTATAAAACGTAGTCCAAGTGATGGGTGATATAAATCGTCTCACATATCATATTTCATAACACTTAATTTACATGTAGGTTAGAGTACATGTACGCTACTAATGGGTACATAGCACGTCACATCATCATTGTCCAACTAGCGGGACATTATTCTTAATCTTAACACATTTGAGACACCCCCAAATCAATTGGGAATCGTTTATTTTACCCTTAACTCATTTCGTAACATTCGGGATTTGCCTTTCGACTGGCTTGCCAGGTTTGCCCCGCCAATGCTACTCATGTTTATTTCTTAAGTATGCGATAACTCATAACGTAAATTATGGTCACACTCTATCGGCATCATAACTTATTTCTCATTTCTAAACATCGAATTCAAGATCCTTGGTTTCCAACGGAAAACTCTACTTGAATGCTACCCAAAAAGCACACTTAGTCTTTAATCCTTTAGTCATAACCTGAAACTACGTAGCTCTTTACTATGGACTATGAGTGACTTTTAGTCTGCATAAAAGTTCTTCTTCCTTTACTGGTGAACATTAAGTTCAAGACTTTCCGAAATCTTCAGCTAAAATAGATTAACATAACATGGGTACAACATGAAATTAAACTCATTCGCCACTGCATTGTCGTTTCCGATCAAGGCCTCAATTCAAATATTTTATCTTGCAAGCGCAACCTATACCGTTGTTGACTCATGCTTAATTCCCTTTAGATTAATTGACTATTCAAGTATACTTAACGTTGTTGAGCTAAAAAAACTAAGCTACCGTTTTAGTGATAACTTCCCAAAATTTTCCATTAGAACTTGTGATATGTTCAAGTCGCTTATACTCACTGCTATTCCGTATAATAAGAATTAAGCACTTAACATTTTCTCATTCTCTAAGTCTCAGCTTAGCATTGTTCATTATTTCATTCTTATATTGTTACTCCGCTGCGCAACTCTGATTCTTAACAATTCTAGTTAGAATTGGATCAATACACCACTAATGCCAAATAAAATTTCTTATCGACCAACCCTCTTACTTTATCACTTTGTAATTACCGTAACAAACCACTTGACGTTACTGTCTCTCTTGAGGCTTAAATCATCCGCTTAGCTTACGGATTGGTCATCACCTGACTTGGGTTTCCTTCCGGACTTAAACCATATACTTACTTTCACAATTATGCGCCAGAACCTGTAAACGGTTTTCAGCAATCGTTACGAGTCCAACGATGCTCTTGTCGAAATAGCTTATACCTTGGTTCCAACTTTACTCTCCACGTTCTGAATTTGTGTAACCAGCTCTTGGTCAGCACATCATTTATAGTCATTAAACATTGCGGAAATCCGAGTGTAACATGCTTAAGGCAACTCAAATTCACACACATTCACTTGTGGCAAATTCCAAAACATTCTATGACTTCTGGAGATTCTTATCTTCTGTACACTAAATCCACTGAGGGTTTGAGTCCCTTACTAATCATTCTATCTTTATCCATAAGGATGTCATATCCGTAATCTTTCAGAGACAACCTCGGTCTCCATAACTCTATCATGTCCCTTAAGTTACCCCTTCGAGTTTCTACGGAACAATCCGTTTTGAAAAGATCCAAACTCTTACCGGTTCTCTAGTACGCCCAATATAGGTTGCGTTTCTTCGAGCACCCGAATAATCTATCTTAAACTTCGTACATCATCAATATCTATTGGATTCCTCCAATAACTTGTTATTATAATCACAACTCAAATCTATACCTTATTACTGCCCTCGGAACTTCCGACACAAGGTGATCTCTCTTAGCTTCTATAATATTAGTGGAAGGAAAACTCTTCGGTTGAGAACATATAACTCTTTAACATTATCCTCAATCCTAACCATTCATATTCAAGACGATCCTCCGTATATTAAAATCTCAACATAATTTCTCGGCTAAAAATTCGATCATCCTTCAACACGGGTCCACTATAACTTTGTATTATCTTGAACTTCCCTTCTTTAACCAATCGAGGAAATTCAATACTGTTCGTCCAATCAAGGGTGTTCAACTTAATTCGTCCATCAGCATACTAAATTCCAGCAACTTATTATTTATGATACAACCTTCATTAAGTAAAATTCCAATCTAGCTTAACTTACTTCTAATCTTCTTACTATTAGGACACATCCGAATGTCTGATTCACGCTTGGACATGCAACGAGTCTTATTAATACCACTTATTCATCCATCTTAGTTCTTAGACTGCATATCGTCCCCTCTTCTTATTTCACCAAAATCTGGTTCAGGAGACGTAGCTGATCTGACGGGGTTAAACTTACTTGCGAGTCATGCTCAAAGACCACCCTTAAGTAGTTTACTTCATATGTCCAAATAATTCACTTAATCCTTAATTAATTCTCTTAACTGTTTGGGCTAAAATCTTATCCGGTTCGAGTGTGCGAGTCCTCCGATTCTTACACACTCTATCCTTGCTGAGAGTCTAAAGGTTTCAAAAACCGACCGATAATTCCTCTCTTCACTTTAACTTCTCGAACTGCGGTTCCCGTTAAGGTTCCACGTCACTCCTTAGAGTATTCTATAATTTCTTAATCCGTATGTCTTCCACAGATGAGGTATCATCCAACGTCGTGTCCAACTGGGTTGAGGTACTTCACCTCAAAAATAAATATCCCTTAAGTCTCAGAGACCTTGCCACTATCAGGCTTCGTTACTTTACAGTTTGATGGCCACCATTTGGCATGAATACTTCTTCGCCAATTCCGTCTTAAAATTCTATCACCTTAATCTTCGCCCTTCTTACACTTCATTCCTCCTTGGTCACATTCAGCTCTCGGACATTTATCCTAACCGTCATAAACTAGATTGAGTTGATCAGGCTCAACTAGATGTGACATTTAGAACAACATCCGGAACCCAATGGTTCCACTACTTTAATTGAAACTTTAATGACCCAAGGCACGGTCTGAATCGACCTGCTCTGATACCAATTGTAACACCCATACTAAATTATCTAGAATATTTAGCATGCGTATTAATCTGATATCGGATACATTAAGTTTTTCAATAATTAATATATACAAACCACTGAATGAGTACAATTTGCTCGTTTACATAAATATCCAAATATCATAAAATACACTTTTATATACAAACATATAATCTGTCAACCTCCTGAGCTTGCCATGACGAGCATCTGCACTCCATCCAGCGTCTTCCTGAAGATCTTCATGAACATCTCTTGCTAACCTATAAACCTGCACCAGAAGGATTGGGGTGAGACATAATGTCTCAGTGAGCTCCAGCCCAACCTACTGTTGGCAACCACGGGGGAAACCTAGGGTCGCCGTGCCTACTCTTAGCGATCTTGGGGATACCTACGATCGCCATCACTCTCTACATAATTCGCGATCAGGGGAAAACCTAGGATCGCTACATGTCTTTACCTCACCTTATACTTTTCATGTACATAGTCTTATGCTTAGTGATCGAGGGGAAGTCTATGATCACTTGCTGTTGTCTAATTACTACTTTGTCTTAACTCTTAGCACATAGCACGTATACATATTCATATTTGTATTCATAATCATCTTTCATAACATAAAGTTAGAAGTTAGCGTTGAACAAACATTACATTATCTTGGTTCATTTTACGGAGTGCATCCGGGTGGAGTAACCCCGAAGTACATCTCCCATCATACCGGTGAAATTCCTATCATATCAGGCTAACACCGGACTCCTCTTATCGTTGTGTGGACAACTCTCTCGATGAAGTCCCATCCGGCGAATCTCGGAATCTGCTGAACACAACTTAACTTTGCATGTAGACAACCCTCTCGGAGAAGTCCCATCCGGCGTATCCCGGAGCCTGCTGGACATGCTTAATCTTTTAACATACGTGCGGACAATCCTCTCGGAAGAGTCCCATCCGGCGTATCCCGGAGCCTGATGGACACGTTTAACATATCTTATAACTTACGTGTGGATAGCCCTTTCGGAGAAATCCCATCCGGCGTAACCCGGAGTCTGATGAACACGTGATCATAATCGTATAACATATTCGTGTCTTGTTCTTATTCTTTGAGTAATCATTCATAGGTTCTTATCCTATAAAAGGTTCTAAGCCTCATCATTATATCGTTCTTGGATTCGTGTATCCTGAATTAAGTTCATAACATTGCTTCGTAAGGGTTAAACCCTAAACTAGTTCCTTAACATCACTATGATTACTTACGGATTAAGATAATCCTCTCTTATCATGGTAACTTTCCTCTTCTATAATTCATCCATACATTGCCTAAAGGTTGGGTCTTTCTATGCTTATTAGCGACACTTAGTCACTACATATCGTTATTGAGTCCGAGGTAGCATTGGATAGCCGGAATGGTGCGAGAATTTGATGAAAAACACATGATCCTGTCCACTGTCCCATCGTGTCACGATTTGGGAATCGTGACACGATTTTCTACCCAGAAAACGTGTTTGGTTCTGCCTGTGAAATCGTGACACGATTGGAAAATCGTGACACGATTTTACCTGCAGTTAGACAGCATTTGGCAAGTTTAAAACGTGATTTTTCACCATTTCAGCTTATCCAACATACCCAGACATCATAACATCTTTAAGGATCAATTTCTAAAGCATATAGCTAGTTTACATCATGAATAATCAAGAATTTACATGGAAAGGTAATTAGGCACTAAAACCTTAAACTATGTCATGAAACTATAAACTAGTTCATAATACAAATATTTATTAAAACTCAACATGATGGGTTCTAAAACCCCTAGGGAACTCACCTGAACCACTAGATAACTTCCTTGCCAAGTTCCCCTTCAATTCCTAGCTTGATCTCTTCCCAAAACCCTAGCTTGATTCTTGGTTTTTCCTTGCTTCTCCTTGCTACAAACTTCCCAGAATTGAGAGCTAGCATAAAGCTTGAGAATCATAGATGAAGATTGATGAATCTTGGAGGAGAGGGGAGGGAGTGACATGGAGAGTAGAGAAAAAGGGAAGGGGAAACCGATTTTGGGGAAGAAAGGGAAAGAAGGAAAATGGTAGAAACAAATATCTTGTCCCCTTTTATAAAAATAATTCTCCATTCCCACTTAATTACAAAAATGCCATTCTTGCTCATCAATCTATTAACATCATTTAAAATTACGTCTGAGCGGGATATTACAAAGACAATCAACCATTGCATTGTCAACAACAGAAGCAGAATACATCTCAGCTGCAAGTTGTTGCACACAACTACTCTTGGATGAAACATCAGTTAGAAGTCTATCAGATTCATGAAAACAACATTCCTATCTTTTGTGATAATACTGCTGCTATCTGTTTGTCTAAAAATCCTATTCTGCATTCAAGAGCCAATCATATTTAAATCAAACATCATTTTATAAGAGATTATGTTCAGAAGGGTGTTTTGGATATCCAATTCATTGATACTGATCATCAGTGGGCTGATATATTCACAAAAGCTCTAGCAGAAGATAGATTTGACTTTATTAAAAAGAATCTGAACATGCATTTTATCTTTGAAAAATCTGCTTGACTCTAAATGGGAACTGAGAATCTGAAGAGCATGAGAAGCTAAGACTTATTAGAAGCTCATTATTGAGAATCTGAAGAAAGTCCAGCTTCTGAAGTCATCAGAGTTTGAATTTCAGAATCTGAATTTTTAGCCTCTGATAAATCTCATTGTTAGTGGACACTTGACATGTGGCCCACTAATGAGAGTGGATCTGAACAGTTTGTCTGACGTGTGGTCTTTTAACTGCTGAGTATTAACTCCTAGGCAATGATGTTTATGCTTTGAATACTGTGTTTAGCGCCCCCAATTATCATTAATGTGCTTTTGTGTTTAATGTTGTTTGTCTGTTTTGGTTCTGAAACGTTTTGAACAAAAACACTCTTCACACGTTCACACTCTCACTTCTCACAACCCACACTTTCAATCTTTTCAAACTTTCTCTCTGAAAATCATCAATTTTTACAAAAAACCTTAGAACCCTAAAATGGTGGGTACATCTTCTTCTTCAATGGAATTAGACTCAGAAGCTTCAACTGTTATCAAGCCTAAAACCATGTTCCTGACCAAAGAGGAACTTCGTGTATTTGTTGAGAGCGCCATGGATTTGACAAGCTTAGAACTCAATGACTGCAACGTTGATCATTTCTTTGAATTTCAAGGTTGGGTACCTTACTTCAATATGTTGAATGGGCGAACCTACTTGGAGCTGGTTAAGGATTTCTGGGTACGTGCTGAGGTCTATAACCAAGAAGTTGCTGATATGGAGAGAAAAAGGCAAATGGGTAATGAGAAAGGGAAATCTAAATTGGATTTGGGTCAGGAGGAGAAAGTAGTTCCTGAAATACGATCAGCAGTAATGGGTATCAAGGTAACCATTACAGAGAATACCATTGCTAATGCCATTGGTGCCAGAAGCTCAGGGATGTACATATCCAAATCAAACAAAGACAGCAAATATGATGATAAAGTACGTGAAGTTTTGTTTCAAGATGCAAAGTCCAACAAGACAGTGGACATGAAGAAAGAGGTTAGGATGCTGAACAAGATTCTTCTGAGCTGTCTGATACCCAGGGAAGGAGAAGTTGATTACCTTTCCTGGGACAACAAACACTTCTTGTTGTTCTTGCTTAAGAAGATCCCCATTAACCTTCCCAAGTATATTTCCAGTTACCTGTGTGAGTCAATCAAAGAAGGTCTCACAGGTAAAAGAAATGTGCCATATGCAAGGCTACTGTCAAAAATCTTCTACCAAGGGAGATTGATTGAGAGGCTTCAAACTCTTGGTATAGACTCTGATCAGGAGCTTGGGATCAGAAGGGGTAAGATGATCTCAGGACTTACCTTGGGTAGTATGAAGATTATTCAGAAGAAGGATGTGATCACTACTGATCAGGAACTTAAATTCAACTTGAAGAAGAAGACAAAATTTTTGGAAGACTTTCCCCCAATATCCAAAGAAGACAATCCTGAGGTTCTTGCTAATTTCATACAAGAATACTACAAGGAGACCGGTGTAGAAATAACTTGGGACATGCTCCCAGAGACTACTGCTGACAAATGGACAGTTAACAAGAAGAAGAGGAAATCAACTTCTGAAGCTACAGAAGCTGAGCCTGTTAAGAAGGCTAAGGTTCAGAAGAAACATGTTAAGAAGGCAACTTTTGAAGCTATATCAGAAGCTGCAGAGCTGGAGCCAGTAGATGTGCTTCCTACAAGAACAAGATCAAAGGCTGCTGTCAAAAAAAGTTCAGAAGCTGCTACACCTCCCAAATAGAAAAAGAAGAAGTTGAGGAAGATGATAGTAAAAACTGATGAGCCAGAGGGAGAAGTCAAGATGACTGCCAAGGAAGAAGCAAAAGAACTAAAAAGAATAAAGGAGCTTCTGAGACACGGAGCTATTAAAAAAGGGACTTTACCTGAAACCATTTCCCCTCTTCAGCTTAAGGAGCAATTGGAGAAAGCTTCTGAACTGACAAATGAGTTAGAGAAATCTACTCTATCAGGAGCTAAGGATCTGCTAGCCCCTCACCTGCAAGTATCAGAAGCTGGTGCAGAACCTTCTTCATCCAAGCCTGATGCTTCTGATAAAGGTATTCCTGCAAACTCATCTTCTGTTAATCCAAGACTTGATGAACCCTCTCTTATGAGAAAACTCAAAACCCAAGACTTCTTAGATGCTCTCAACAAGAAAAGAGCATGCATTCTATCTGAAAGAGATCTCTCTGACATAGAAGAAGCTGCCTCTGATCATGTTGAGACAACTAATTTGTCACCCCCTCTTGAAATTTCTCAACCAGAAACAACCTCATCAAAACCAGCTTCACCAAAAACAATACCTACACCTCAACCATCTTTCATACCTGAAAAACCCTTAGACATACCCCCAATTCAAACCTGTCAGCCTGGTGAAACACCTAACCTACACTGAACAGTTAGACCAGAAACTGAAGCCCTTTTAACCAAAATTATCAAAAGAAGAATTCTTTTGAATGCTTCTGATGATATTCATCAAACCACCACAAAACCTGTGTCTACCACAAGTTCTTCATCTTCTCTAGAGGTGCTTCAACAACATCTAGGTGGAGAACTACCCTTAAACTTTCAGGAAAGCTCATCCACCCTGCCATCAGAAACAACAAAGTTCTCTATACCTGCTTCTGATACTAACTCAGTATCAGAAGATCAACCATTAGTTGTTGAACCCATTCATTTTGCCAAACCAGAACCTACCCAAGAACCTACTCAAAAACCAAGGTCAAGACAATATTGATGTTCCTTTTCTATGTGGACCATCAGAGACTGTTATGCCTGAAACTGAAACCTTTACAGCCTCTGATGACAATTTGGTCACTGTATCAGAACATCATATTGATACTGTTGGATATTTGGTTGTTGGCTTCATGTTTGCTAAAATCAAATATACAAGCATGTGTGCGTCTTCAGAAGCTGGAAACAGTACTTCAGAAGCTGGAACTTCAGAAGCACTGTTCATCAGAAGCTGAACTTCAGAAGCACTGTTCATCAGAAGCTGAACTTCAAAAGCACTGTTCATCAGAAGCTGAACCTTCAGAAGCTGCATTTCAAAAGCACGTTCAAAAGCTGTTTTTCTGCGTTCAGAAGCTGCATTCTTTCTTGTGTCTTTGAGCTGTTTTATTTTCTCACATTATCTTTTGAAGATTTGATTGAAGAATTCTCCAAGCTGATGTTTCTAGAAGAAAGATTAATTTCGCAAGATATAATCTGAAGATTAGATTCAATTATTTGAGAATATATTTTCAAAGAAATCTTTGGAAAATATATTTTTGGAAAATAAACTGCTTCTATTTGCTTCTAAAGAATTCTGCGTATATATCTTTGAAGGATTTGGTTCAAGGATTATGTTGCTGCTGAAGCTATAAATAGAGGACGCTGTCATTGAAGAAAATCAACTCAATTGAAGTCAGTTTTAATAGTGTTTTTAGGTGTTGAGTCTGTGAGCTGTGTGCTCTGTTTTCTGTACACCACTCAATTGTTTAGATTTGGTTGTTTTTATTGAGTTGTAATCACTTAAAGATTTTAAGCAAAAGTGACGTTTATGTCTTGAAGAGTGTCTTCATCTTTGTTTGTTTAGAGTCTGAGAATCACTGGGGCAGTGATTGACTGAGGGAAGTGAGATGGGATATCAGGTCTAGGAGTTCCTAGGTTGAAGTCAATACGGGTAGTGTCTAGGTGATAAGTTGTAAACTGGGAGTTTGCTGAGAACTTAGAACTAGGACTATCATAGTGGATTTCCTTCCTGGCTTGGAGCCTCCAGATGTAGGTGACGTTGCACCGAACTAGGTTAACAAATCAACTGTGCATCTTTACTTTCAGTCTTTTAATTTCTGTCTGTTTTGTTTCTGCTTCTGAACCACTGTTACTGTGTTACACTCTGTTTTACTGTACCAGAAGTTGTTCTTTGTTTTACGAACAGCAACTGGTCCTGCCAGAAATTTCAATTGGTATCAGAGCAGGCACCCTGCCTGTTTTAGGGTGAGCTCCAAGGAAGGTTTTTCTGGCATAATGGACTCAGAAGGAGAATTAACTTATGAAGAACTTCTTGTCTCTTTCAAAGAACTATACAAGATGTATATAAATCAGAAGAAGACTGTCAGTCAACTACATGCTGAAAGAAGTGACCATCTAGCACAAATTTCTGAGCTCAATGATAAGGTAACCCAACTGAACTCTCAACTTGAACATATGAAGAAGCCAGTCAGAATGTTGAACACTGGAACTGATATGCTTGAAGAGATTTTGGAGAGTCAGAACCAAGGGAAACCAAAAGGAATTGGGTTTTGAAATTCCTGGCAGGACTGGTTCTGAACCGTAAAACAGAGTACAACTTCTGGTGCAGTAAAACAGAGTAAGTAAAAACAACAGTTCATAAATTGAATTAAAAAGGGTTCAGACAGTTCAGAAACAGAGTAAGTCTCTCTTTGATATCAGACATGTTCAGCTTTTCAATCACACTTAAAAATCCTGAACAATTATGTCTGGAAGAGTTCAGAAGCACTGAGCTAAATACTCTATTTTTTTTCAGTTTTCTGAAAAGGGTTCAGTTGTGCTAAAATCTTCAGTTGGTATATGATCTGAACAATTTTGTCTAAAATAGTTCAGTGATACTAAACAGAATGTACTGAACAAATGCTCTGAAGAAAATGATCTGTTTTCAGTTTTCTAAAACCAGTTCAGTGGTATTGAACAATTCTTAACAGATTGTGTCTGATCAGAATGCTTTGAACAATCTTTTATGTTCTGAACAACATTCTCTGATTTTCAAATGCAATGTTATACTTCATGTATGATCAAGCTTGCTCTGATGCTTATCTTTGGTGCTTGATTACCTATATGATTGCATTTTTTTTCTCACATGTTTTCAAACTCTCTTATTTCTTAAAATTCTGGAAATTTTCTTTTTGTTGATGACAAAAAGGGGAGAAAAAGTAAACAAGTATTAAGACTCCTGAGCTCAGAATATAAGTTTAATTCTGTCAGTTAATTAACTTATGAGAGGGAGTAAAAGGTATTAACTCCTGAGCTCTGGACATAAGTTAATTTCTGATTGAACTTAACTTATGAGAACAATTTATATCTGTTATGTCTCTGCTTTAATTTCTGTGAGATAAATTACTCTTTAATGAGTTGAAATGAATTTAAATAACTTGGATAAGACTCAGGGAGCTTACAAAACTCATCCTGTGGATTATCAGACTTAGGGGGAGAGCTTACAAACCTCATAACCTGAAGTCAGCTTGTTATTTATAATTCTGAGTGAAAATTTCACTTTATTGTTTTAAGTTAAATTTAATTAACATGGATAAGAATCAAGGGGAGGTTGCAAACCTAACCTTGAGAATTATCAGACTAAGGGGGAGCTTGCAAACCTCATCCTGAAGTCAGCTTGTTAATTAAACTTAACAACAATTCTGAAATTTTCATCTTTTTGATTTAAACTGAATTTAATTAACCTGGATCAGACTCAGGGGGAGCTTGCAAACCTCACACCTTGTAGTCAACTTGTTAATTAAATTAACAACAATTTTCTATTAATACTTATGTTTGTCATCATCAAAAAGGGGGAGATTGTTGGAACAAAATGTGTATGAACAACTCTCTTTTGGGTTTTGATGATAACAAAGTGTTAAAAAGAAAATTGGTATTGCTAATGCTTTGTTCTAAGTGTGCAGAACCATGTTTTTAATGTTGGTAATTTATATTGGTTATGGAAGAACAAGCTAAGAGCAAGAAAGAAAGCATTGAAGCCTTTGTTGCAAGTCTGAAGCAAAACTGGGTCTGAAGCAGCTTCTGAAGACTGAGTCTGAAGACTGCGTCTGAAGGGTGCTTCTGAAGGCTGAGTCTGAAGGTCAACATTGGTCAACGTCTGAAGGCTGAGTCTGAAGGTCAACATAAGTCAACGTCTGAAGGCTGAGTCTGAAGGTCAACAAACGTCAACGTCTGAAGGGAGCGTCTGATGAACAGTGCTTCTGAAGGGTGAGTCTGAAGACCTGCTTCTGATGAACAGTGTCTGAAGAAGCTTCTGAAGTCTGACGTGGAAGGAAAAGCAACTGTCTCTGTTAGCATTTAATGTCTGCAGTGTCAGAACAACTCCAATGGAACAGTTGTCTCCTTGGCCAAAACATTCCCAGTTTTTAAGGAAAGTTTATTCAAAAAATGCGTGCTCTGTTCTGCAGTTCAGCACACATTTTCAGCTGCCTAGCTTCTACAATTTGCAATGGCTCTTTGCTGGATTTCTGGCAATTCTCAACAGCTATCTTTTGCTCTATAAAAGGGTGAAGATTTGAAGAAGAAAATTGCAAAGACTCTTGAAACAAAAAGAACTGAACTGTGCTCTGTTTTGCTGTAAAAAATACGTGTCTGTTCAAAACTCTTAGAAATTCTTACAAAGTTTACATCTTAGAATTTCTTAAGGTTAAAGTCTTATACCTGAGTTGTATTATGTGAACACCTCTGATATTTGATCAAGTGTTCAACTCAAACTTCTTTCTTTGTAAATCAGTTTGAAACAAAGTCTCAGTCTGCGTGCTGAGCATCCTGAAGTCTCATTACTTTGTGTTCTGAGCAATTAGAAGTCTCTTAGCTTTGTGCTTTGAGCAGAGAAGTCTCTTGACTTTGTGTCTTGAGCATTGAAAGTCTCTTGACTTAGTGTCTTGAGCATTAGAAGTCTCTTACTAGGTGTTTGAGCATTGAAGTCTCTTAACTTTGTGTTTTGAGCAATTGTAATCAGTTTGATTATAGTTAAATCTCCTGTAAGTGACAGGGGGACTAGACTAATTCCAACTTGTGGAAGGAACTAGTATAAAAATATTGCGTGTCTCTCTTTCCCTTTCTCTTCTATATTTAATCCGCTGTATAAACACTCTGAAATAGTTCAGAATCCAATTCTGAACTTAACCAAAGTTTTAAAGAAAGGAAAAACTGTCCACACAATTCAACCCCCCTTCTTGTGTGTTTTTCTCACCTTCAATTAGGAATGAATTTTAACTACAAATTGATGACTTAAAACATGGATAAACAAGGATTGGCATGCATCAAAGGTCTAGGGCACAAATAATCAAACTTTCTAAAACAAGGGATTTTCACCCAAACTTACCCAAGGTGGGTTCTAATCTAAAGGAACTCACCTAGCAATTGCTTCTGATCCTTGCCAAGTTTTACAAGCAAAACCCTAGCTTGGAATTCTTCCTCGTTACTTGATTTTCCTTAGCTTTCTCTTGCTCCAAGTTTCCCAAAGTTTAGCTTGCTTGTGATCCAAGAGATTTGGGAAGAAAGTTGATGGATTATGGCATAGTGAGGGTGTGGGCCGAAATTGTAGAGAGAGGAGGAGATGGTTTTGAATTTTTGAGAGAGAAGGGAGAAGAGAAAATGAAGAAAAAGTCTTGGTCCCCCTATATAAAACCCTTCCAACTCAAAATTACGATTTCGCCCTTACTTACTCAAAACTTATCTGATACTAATTAAAGTTACGTCTAATCAGGATATTACATCAGTAGTTCAATCCTCGACCTTTGTATATTACAATGCATTGTACCTACCAACCGAGCTTTTTTCACGGGAACTAACGCGTCAAATTTTATCTAGGAGGATACTCTTCTTATCCCCCCACTCAATTTAGTTGTATACATACAATGTGTGTGTGTGTGTGTGTACAATGTGTGTGAGTCTTTATGTATATATCTTCCGTTCGAAGTGCATCCCCGAACAAATTATGTCGTAGCTGGAGAACGTTGTCCCCTTCTTACTTTATTTTACTTAAGTAGATAGTAAGCGTAACGATAACTTCTTGAAAACTCTTATAGTTTATTTCTTATTTTCAATTATTCAATACTTTTAATTTGAGTGATAAGCAATACACTTAAAATAAATATTGAAAGACTAGAGAATTAGTAGAAAAAAAATATTATTTCTTAGGAAAATATTTTATTAATTAAATTAACACTTATGGCCATTTTACAATCAACCTCCACTAAAACTTGAATGAGCACCTTAAAATTAGAAGGCTAAGCTCTTACATCCATTAATTGGATATTTTTATTAAAAGGACGACAAATACCATTCAAACATCCTCCATCTACGTTTATTTTCCATGAGCACTCTTTGCAACTGTCATGTTTTTCGTCGTAAACGTCAAGATAATGAAGACTGGGGTCTTGTGGCCATGTAAAACTACAGAAGAATAAGGTACCAAAAGGCTTAATTGGGATTACTATTGGTTTGAATGAAAACTCATAACTTTGTCCAAACATGACTGTGTGAGATCCAAGATCATCATCTTTGGATTGGCAACGAACAGTCATGGTTGTTGGAGTTGGAGCTTGTATGTTATTTACAATAGTAACATGTACCGTAGCACCAATAGCGATAGTCTCTCTAACCTCAAATGCAAGTAGAATGATTAGGAGTATTGATAATTTTAAGGTTATTGCACTTGGAATTGCCATTCTTGTATGCACAATGCCTACAAGACTTCCATCAATCTTAATTTATAGAGCATTGAGAGGTTGTTTATTTAAATTTTAAGTAATTTTTTTTTATTATAATCAATTTTAAGATAATACACGTGTAGCATATGATTTGTTCATTGACTTTTGTTATTTTAGTCAGCAAGAATAAATTGGATTAGTTTTGCTTGACCATAAATATTATTTGTTTTATTTATTACATGCTTGACCAAAAAAAGGCTTAATTGTGAGCAAAACTTTTTGAATTATTGATTATTTTGTGACCCTTCCTTATTATAAGAAGAAAAAAAAACTATTTTTTTAATATGTTTACAAATATACCCTTATAGAGAATAGTGAAACATTCAATACATCCATTAAAATTGAAAAAGTCAAATATAAAATAAGGGAACGAAAAATAATTTAAACAATAATAAGGAATGGTGGTAGTAATTGTAACAGCCCGATTTTCAGTTTTAGAATTGTTTGATTAATGTTTATTATTAATTGTTTGGTTATTATATCTGTTAATTGTTTATTTCGAAGGGTTAGCAAATTTTGAATGATTAAGGGTATTATTGTCATTTGAGGGTTAGTGGTATTTTGTAATATGTTAGAAGTTTGAAATTTGATTTTTAGAGAGTTGTGGTAAAATAGAAAAAGGGGAGGTTTAAGTATAGTAAAAGAGTTGTGTTTTATTTACGAGAGTTGGATATTGTAACACCCATACTAATTTTATCTAGAATATTAGCACGCGCGTTATACTGATACTGGATACATTAAAATTTTCAATAATAATAATAATACAACTGAATGAGTACAAATTGGCTCGTTTATACAATTATCCAAATACCATTTACAAATACTTAAACATATGTCGATAAACTTCTGAGCTTGTACATGACGAGCAACTGCACTCCATCCAGCGTCTCCCTGAAGAACTTCATCTTGAACCTCTTGCTTACCTGTAAACCTGAACCAGAAGGATTGGGATGAGACATAATGTCTCAGTGATCTCCACCCAACCTACTGTTGGCAACCTCTGGGAAACCTAGGGTCGCCATGCACTAACTCTTGGCAATCTCGGGGAAACCTAGGATCTACATAATCTTATACTTAGTCGTCAGTCTCTACATATCTTGCGATCAAGGGAAGACTAGGATCGTTATATGTCTCTTATCATATACTTATCATATATATAATCTTATACTTAGTGATGAAGAGGAAGTCTATGATCACTATCTGATATCTGATGACTACTTTGTCTTATCTCTTTGTATAGTATATATACATATTCATCTTTCTTATAACATTAAGTTAGGAAGTTAGCGTTGAAGAAACAATACTTATCTTGGTTCATTTTATGGAGTGCATCCAGGTGGAGTAACCTCGGAATACATCTCCCTGCTACCGGTGAAAATTCCTATCATATCAGGCTAACACCGGACTCCTCTTACTTTTGTGCGGCTATCCTCGCGGATGGTAACTACACCGTTCCAGCTTGCTGGAACCCCTGTGCTCTAACTAGCGAGAACACTGGAGGCAAAATAAAGTCATTTAATTAACTTGTTCTTATTATTCTTATGAACTTACGTGTGGATAGCCCTTTCGGAGAAATCCCATCCGGCATAATCCGGAGTCTGCTGAACACGTATAAACTTTATAATATAATTCTTGACTTATTACTCTTATGTATATCTGATACATAACTCTATTCTTATGCATATCTAATGCATTCATCAAGTATTTAATCATGTAGTACTTAACCTATGATAAGGTTTTAGGCTTATCGTTCTCATAAGCCATTTACTTGTTTTGAAATCCAAACCCTTAAGCTTATCTGAAGCTTTGAATGTTGAAACATTCCTTGTACTTTCATACACTTAATTATGTACACTTAAATCTTGCTTTCCTATCAAAGATTTAGACATATCGTTATCATATGTCGTACTTAGGGACTGACTATCCCACTTACTTAATTTCCTGTTCCTCTTACCTTTACCATTTGTACCCTTAATGCTTTGCCTAGTCCTTGTTTACTTATACTCTCATTTGTTGGAAGCCTTTAGGATATGTTAAAATAGTGTTCCTTGAGAAAAATAGGGTTTTCAATGCTGTACATGGCAGTCGGACAGTTGGTACATTTATAAAAGAGTAAAAAAAAAACAAATGCTGTCAACTTAGCAGAGCAAAGTCCACTTCGCAGAGCCAAGTCTAACTTCGCAGAGTTAAGTCTAGGCGAAGTGGTTCAGACTCAACTTCGCAGAGCAAAGTCCAACTTCGCAGAGCGACCAAGACAGAACAGAAAAGGTTCGAAACGTGATTTTTCCACCATTTTAACTCATCCAAGCTTACCCAAGCTTCCCAACAGCATGAGGAATGATTTTCTTATGCAAATTGACTGATTAAAACATGAATTAACAAGGAATTGGAAAGCAAAGGGATTAGTGCACAAAATCTCTAAACTTTGCTTAAATCATAAATCACACCCAACTCACTCAAAGTGGGTTCTAAAACTCTAAGGAGCTCACCTAGCAATAGTTGTGATTCTGATCCTTTGCCAAGCTTGTCCAACCCTAGCTTCAATCTTTCTTTCCTTCCTTGATTCTTCCTTAGCTTCCTCTTGTTCTAAGTTTTCCCAAAAGAGCTTGCTTATGCTCCAAGAGTTTTGGAAAGAAAATTAATAGATGATGGAAAGATGAGGATGGGCGTGAGACTTAGAGAGAGGGAGGGAGAGAAGTCAGCTTTGTTGTGAGAAAGTGGAGAGGAGAAAAAATGAAATGAAAATATCTTGGCCTCTCCCATATAAAGCCTTTCCATCCCAATTTACAATTTTGCCCTTACTTACTCTTAATCCCTCTGATACTGATAAAAGTTACGTCTATGCGGGATATTACAATCTACCCCCCCCTTAAAGAAATTTCGTCCTCGAAATTTAGAATCCTCTTGAAATCATATATATATATATATATATATGGATATACCTTTCACATTCCTTTCCCTACTAGCCAATTCTCCACTTAACTTGCTTATCGGAATTCCAATTCTATAAGTCGAGAATACTCGACAATCTTTTCCTCAATTGAAAGGCCTGATATACATTACATAATTCTTACGTAGCAGGGTGTGCGGTTGTCTGAACCAATCTACCCGACTCACTTGACTATGCCTCTTGTTCATGCGCTTCTTGCAAATTCAATTTGAAGTTATTAAGTCCTAGACACTCATACTGAACTTCATAAGTTTCCTTCATAGTCCGCGTAATCTTACTCTGACGACATTGGGTCGATCTCATCTTCCTCAACATTTCCACTCCTTTAGAGGTCTAATGCACCACAACTAATTCCCATGAATTCTTATCCTTATTTTTTGTCTCGTATGACGGTATCTTTCATATGTAATTATTTCATATTCCGTAAAAACAAATTGTTCTACACTGGAAAGCATCTGATGTCGTGTATACGTATACAATGCTAGGACTATTCCAACTTCATTTAATATTCAAGTACAAGCAGGAGGTTTCAATTCTAGCACCTGCTCCTATCTTTCCGACATCACGATGTGCTACTTATCACAATCATAATCATTACTTCCACTATTGAATTCTCAAGAGCTCGCAGAATTTTACAGATTACTCGTGTTCCGCTTCAATTAGTCCACGACGTCACTTATCTCATCACGAATTCTAGCCGTAGCGTAAATATTTTCTACACCGATAAATCCAAAACTCATAGGAGTTTAGTCCAAGTGATGAGTGATATAAGCCGTCTCACATATTATCACATAGTACAATTCATAGCACTTAATTTACATATATGTTCGAGTACGTGTACACTACTAACGGGTACATTGTACGTCACATCATCCTTGTCCGACTAACGGGACATCATTCTTGATCTAAACATATTTGAGACACTACCACATCAACTGGAGATCTTTTTCTTACTCTTAACTCATGTTTATTTCTTGAGTATACATCAACCCATAATGTAAATTATGGTTACATTCTATCGGCATTATAAACTTATTTCTCATTTCTGAACATTGAGTTCAAGATCCTTGAATATTCTTAACTAAAACGCGTTCGGTATCAACAAACCTGTTCTGATTAGCATCTTCTCTCTTTAAACATTACTAGTTGCGTACCTTAGTTACTTATACATGTCACATAACTGAAAAATAATGTGCTACACTACTGTCTGAGTAGCATAAACACTGGCCGATAAGTATACATTACTAAACATAACCTGGTACATGTGACATGTTAACATAACGTGGGTACAATGTGGAATAAACTTACATGCCACTGCATTGTCATTTCTGATCAATGCTTCAAATTCAAAAAGATCATCTTGCAAGTGCAACTTGTACTGATGTTGTATCATGCTTAATTCTCTTTAAACTAAACTTACTCTTCAAGTAAACTTGATGTTACTGAGCTAAAATAGCTAAACTACCATTTTAGCGGTGACTTCCATTGATTTAGACTTAATGTGCTAGAAACACATCCTTCATATTTCTTACCATATATTCTTAAACTATTTCGATACTCCATTTCTCATGGGTTTGAAGTATTCCTCAGCTTAACTTTTAAAATTTTCCATTAGAACTCGTGATAAGTTCAAGTTGTCTCTACTTACTGCGATTCCGTGTTATAAGAATTAAGCACTTAACACCTTCTTGTTCCCTAAGCTTCAGCTTAGCATTGTTCGTTAATTCATTCTTAAGTTACTTCTCCACTGCACAACTCTGACTTTAAACAATTCATTTTGGAATAGGAGTAATACACCACTATTACCATATAAATTCTCTTGACCAATCTTACTCATTATACTTTGTAGTTACCATGGAAGAACCATTTTACGGCTCGTTGCTTCACTTATGACCTAGACTACCTGCTTATCCAGGTGTGGTAATCCTTCTTCGAAGTCCTCATACTAATAACAAGGGTCAACTTCATACCATGCATCACGTCGAAAACTATTTACCTTATTGACTGGTCATCTCCTGACTTTGTGTTTTCCTTTAGACGTAAACAATGTACTTGTTTCGTAAATTGATTTTCTCGAATACCCTTCCAGATTCACATCTTTATATACTAAACCCACTGATGGTTTGAGTCTCGTTTACATTCCCTTTTATTCTTATCCGTAAGGATTTCATACCCATAATTTTTCCCGAGACAACTTCGGTCTCCACGACTCTATCATGTCCGTTAGGTTGCTTTTCAAATTTCTTCAAGAACAAACCGTCTAAAACAAAATTCAAGCTCTTACTGGTCCCTTTGTAAAATCAATCATAGGTTACATCTCTCCGAGTACTCGGCTAACTGATCTTAACATCTGAAAAATCCTCTAGTATCTTGTTACTATATTCACAATTCAAATCCTGATCTTATTCTGAATGATTCTTCATATAATTTGAACAATCCAAAATCTGTACCTGAAATCCTGTGGATAAAATTACCCATCACTCTGTATGATACATATGTTTATCTTAGACTAATCCTTGAAAGTTTATGATTATCTCTATCCCAAGCATATCAAAGATCATTGGCATGGTACTATTGTTTGTTAATAAAAAAAGCCATTCTGGACCACTTCGCTTTGTGATCCTTAGCTTCGCTCTGCGAAACCAGAGTCTGAAGCTTTGCAGAGCTAACTCTAGGCAATGGCTGGGCGAAGTAAGTCAGAAGTACTTTCTGAGTCTGAAGCTTCGCAGAGCCAAGTCCTGGTCGCTCTGTGATCATAGCAGAACTCAAAATCCTGAAATTGTGTTTTAACTTCAAAATCTTGGTACCAAACATTCCAGTGACCTTCGAAACATACCAGGGACTCATTTTAAACTATAAAAACATACTGGAATCAAGGATTAAACAGGGATCAAGCATATGTATCAAAAAGGGAAAACTATCCTTTTTCCTCGATTCTGCTGAAAATTTACATATCATCTCTTTCCCCTTTTTTGGGGGTCACCTTCACTTGTCGCTAAGCTTGCATTTCTCATACAAAACCTCTCGATGACTCATAATAAAGGAAGGTAGTCTGATCCACTTTTTTCTCTGTGTAAAAATTCCCGTTGAGCTTAGCTTACTTTCCAATATTCTTATCAATAAGAACACGTCTGAAACACACTTCGATCTGCAACAGATCTTATCATTACTACTTACTTATTCATTTGGTTCTTAGGTTGCATACCTTCTTCTCTTCACAATTCTCAATTCTGCCACTTAAGGTTCGGGAGATACGGCTGATCTGATGGGGTTAGCTTTATCTGTCCAAATAATTCGCTTAATCCATAATTAATCCCCTTAACTGTTTGGATAGTAAAATCTCATCCGGTTCAAGTGTGCAAATTCTTGATTCTTAAACACTCTATCCTTGCTGGGAGCCTAGAGGTTCCGATAATCGACTGATAATTCCTCCTGCCGAGTTTCTAAGTCTGGCACTGAATTTTTTTTTAACCTTTCAAACTACGGTCCCCGTTAAGGTTCCAAATCATTCCTTAGAATATTCCATAATTCCTTGCACTTCCACAGATGAGGCATCGCTCCACGACGCGTCCAACTGGTTTAAGGTACTTCACCTTACTCCTAAACATCTCTTATGTTCCTGAAACTTTGCCATTAATGGGCTTAGTTATTTTACTGTTTGATGGCCACCCTTTGGCATTGAATACTTCTTTGCCAATTCCGTCTTAAAAATCTGACGCCTTAATCTTTGCCCTTCATACACTTCATTCCTCCACGGTCGCATTCAGCTCTGAGACATTTGTCCTAACTGTCATATACTAGATTAAGTTGATCAGGCTCAACTAGATGTGACATTTAGAACAATATCCGGAACCCAATGGTCCCACTACATTTATTGAATCTTTAATGACCCAAGGCACGGTCTGAATCGACCTGCTCTGATACCAATTGTAACACCCATACTAATTTTATCTAGAATATTAGCATGCGCATTATACTGATACTGGATACATTAAAATTTTCAATAATAATAATAATACAACTGAATGAGTACAAACTGGCTCGTTTATACAATTATCCAAATACCATTTACAAATACTTAAACATATGCTGATAAACTTCTGAGCTTGTACATGACGAGCAACTGCACTCCATCCAGCGTCTCCCTGAAGAACTTCATCTCGAACCTCTTGCTTACCTGTAAACCTACACCAGAAGGATTGGGATGAGACATAATGTCTCAGTGAGCTCCACCCAACATACTGTTGGCAACCTCGGGGAAACCTAAAGTCGCCATGCACTAACTCTTGACAATCTCGGGGAAACCTACGATCGCCGTCAGTCTCTACATATCTTGCGATCAAGGGAAGACTAGGATCGCCATATGTCTCTTATCATATACTTATCATATACATAATCTTATACTTAGTGATTGAGGGGAAGTCTATGATCACTGTAACACCCATAATAAGATTGCCTAGGATCTTATACGAGTATTAAAATTTCGTATTGGATACATTAATTTACAATATATACGTTCATTCAAATATATTACAACACATTGTAATATTACATTCCAAAGTTTATACAATCCTTTTTGATAAAAGTACATCAAAACACAACCATATAATACAGTCCATCTATAAACCATAACACCAAACATCAGCACGATCAGTCCAAAGCTTTTTCCTTACCCTTGTTGCGTGCTGACTGAGATCCTGCCTGTGAACCTGCACCAGAAGGAATGGGATGAGACATAATGTCTCAGTGAGCTCTACCCAAACTACTGTTTGGCAACCACAGGGAACCTAGGGTCGCCATGCCTACCTTGGCAATTTAGGGGATTTCTAGAATCGCCAAGTCTTATAAACACACCTATAACTTTAACTATAACCTGCCTGTAACTATAACTGTAAAACATAAAGCAATAAAGTGTTTTATGTTAGCTGTTAGCGTTGAACAAACAATTAATCTGAGTTCATTTTACGGAGGGCACCCGGGTGGAGCAACCCCGAGATACGTCTCCCTATAAACCGGTGAAAATCCTATCATATCAGGCTAACACCGGACTCCCTATAAAACGTGTGGACAACCCTCTCGGAGAAGTCCCATCCGGCGAATCCCGGAGTCTGATGAACACGCCACTATAAAACGTGCAAGCACGCCAATGCCTTTAATCTTTAATTCTTTAACTATAACATATAAACATATAAACTGTCACTTAATTCTATAATCACCTTGCAACCTATAAGCTGTAACCTTTAATATCTTGGCTTATCGTTCTCATAAGCCGCCTATAATTGTTGGAGGAACAACACTATGAACTTTAAGTGGAACTATAATTGTTGAACCATTCCTATTACTTTGTATCCTAAAGTGGATAAAACTATGATCTTGCTCTCATCCTATAACTCTTGTTTTCCTATCAAGGAATTAGGCGTATCGTTGTCATATGCCACTATAAGAAGTTTGCCTATGCAATAATTCTCAACTCTACATTTCCAAGCTTTGCATAATCCTTACCTCTATACTTTTATGACCCTTGGGAAGCTTTTAGAATGAGTTAAAATGGTGGGCAAAGTTTCCAAAATGTATTTATAAAATCAGTTGCCAAAAAGCCATGCCCGCGCGCACCAAGACCCCCAGAACAGCCCAATTGAGTGGTGATATTCTGGCTTGGTCGCTACAAGCGCAGATTCGTCGCTACAAGCGCGGATAGACAGAACCTGGTCGCTACAAGCGCCCAGTTGGTCGCTACAAGCGCAGGCTTGTCGCTACAAGCGCAGATCCGTCGCTACAAGCGCAGACAGACAGAACCTGGTCGCTACAAGCGACAGCCCGTCGCTACAGCGACCGTGACAGCACAGTTATGTGTAAAAATGTGATTTTCCACCATTTTTGCCCATTCAAGGTTACCCAAGCTTCCAAGACATGTTAAAAATGATTTTCCATCATAAAATATCAGTTAAAAACACTTACAAGCAAGGATTAAGACTAGCAAGGAATTTAGGGTTAAAACACTAACTTTCTATAATTTCTCCTATGAAGAAAAACACACAAAACTCACACTATGAGGGTTCTAAAACCCAAGATGAGCTCACCTAATAACTGGTAGCAAGCTTGCTTGGCTTCAATCCAAAACTCCACTTGTAAACTTCCCTTTTTCTTGGTTTTCCTTTAGTTTTTCTTGCTCCAAGTTCTTACAAAGCTTTGATTGCTTGAAACCCAAGTGTTGGAGAATGAAAAGATGGATTTAGGATGAAAGGAAGGGTGGGTCGAAATCTAGAGAGAAGGAAGAGAGATTTGTGATTTTTGAGAGAGAAAGTAATGAGATAATTGTGAAAAATTTCATAATTATCCATTTATATACATTATCTCATTATTTACGACTTTGCCATTCCAAAACGTTTAATTCCTGTAACACTGTTAAATGCCTCGCATAAGTGGGTTATTACACTCTACCCCCCTTAAAGAAATTTCGTCCTCGAAATTTAGAAATTACCTGTAAAAAGATGTGGATAACTCTCCTGCATCTCTGATTCCAATTCCCACGTAGCTTCGCCGTAGGGAGAACCTTTCCATATAACTTTAACAATTGGAATCTCTTTGTTTCTCAATGACTTGACATCTCGTTCAATAATTCGTTCCGGTTCGGGCCGAAAAGTCAAATCCGAACTTAAGTCAATAGTTTCCAACTCTACGGGTTGATAAGGATCAGGAATGAACTTCCTCAACTGTGAAACATGAAAGACATCATGTAATCCTGACATCGCCGGTGGCAGAGCCAATTGGTAAGCTGCTGGTCCGACTCGTTTAAGTATCTCAAATGGCCCAATAAATCTTGGACTTAATTTCTTTGTCCTGAAAACACCTCGTAGTCCCAGCTTAGGGGTGACTTTTAAGAAAACATGATCTCCCACTTCAAACTCTAGAGGTCTTCGCCTCTTGTCTGCATAACTCTTCTGTCGACTCTGAGCAGTTCTGATTTTATCCTGAATGGATTTAATCTTTAAAGTAGTCTCTTGAATAATCTCAGGTCCCAAAATACTCTTATCTCCAATCTCTGACCAACAAAGCGGTGTCCTACACCTCCTGCCATACAGTGCCTCATAGGGTGCCATTCCGATGCTAGAATGGTAACTGTTATTATACGAAAATTCAATCAAAGGCAGATGATTATTCCAACTTCCCCCATCCTCTAAAACGCATGCACGTAGCATATCCTCTAACGTCTGAATAGTTCTCTCAGATTGCCCATCTGTTTGAGGATGATGAGACGTACTCAACTTTAACCTCGTTCCCAAAGCCTTTTGAAAAGCTTTCCAAAAATGAGAAGTAAAGATAGGATCCCTATCTGACACAATGCTGGTTGGAACGCCATGTAATTTCACAATCTCCGCTATGAACAATTCTGCATACTGAGCAGCTCTATACGTAGTCCTAACCGGTAAGAAGTGAGCAGACTTAGTTAACCGATCAACAACTACCCAAATCGAATCATGTCCCCGTTGAGTCCGAGGTAACCCTGTCACAAAATCCATAGAGATCTCTTCCCATTTCCACTGAGGGATCTCCAATGGTACAAGCATCCCTGCAGGTCTCTGATGTTCTATCTTCACTTGTTGACACACAATACAACGTGAAACAAATTCTGCAATATCGGTCTTCATTCCCGGCCACCAATAATCCTTCTTTAAGTCTTGATACATTTTAGTGGTACCTGGGTGAATACTGAAACTACTCTTGTGTGCTTCTTCCAATATCAACCTTTTTAAACTAGAATCATTAGGAACACAAACTCTATCTTCAAATAACAGAGTACCGTCAGATGCCCTTGAAAATTCTGAATGTCCAATCCTCCTCTGAAGATCCATATCCAATTCTTGAGCTTGTGTGATTCTGGACCGCAAATCACAGGTAACATCTAACCTTTGCAACCAAGTGCCATTATCCATCTCAGCAACGCTGAGGTTAAGGTCTCTAAATTTCTCATACAACCCACAAGTGTGCATCAACACCTCTGCTCTAACCAAAGATTTCCGGCTTAAGGCATCGGCAACAACATTCGCCTTCCCCGGGTGATACTTTAACTCAAAATCAAAATCCTTTAGGTATTCCATCCACCTTCTCTGTCTCATGTTCAGTTCCCGTTGATCGAACAAATACTTTAAACTTTTATGGTCACTGAACAAGTCGAATTGTGCTCCATATAAGTGGTGTCTCCATACTTTCAGAGCGAAAACTATTGCTGCCAATTCAAGGTCATGAGTGGGGTAATTCTCCTCATGAGATTTAAGCTGCCGAGAAGCATAAGCTATAACATTACCTTCTTGCATGAGTACACTGCCTAGTCCCTTAGAGGACGCATCACAATAAACTACATACTTCTTTTCAGGGTCTGGTATTGCTAAAACTGGAGCCTTGGATAATTTCTTTCTCAAAGTCCGGAAACTTTTCTCACAATCTTCGTCCCAGACGAAAGGCACATCTTTCCTCGTGAGGCGTGTCAATGGTAAAGCAATCTGTGAAAATCTCATAATAAATCTTCGGTAGTAACCTGCTAAACCCAGGAAACTCCGAACCTCTGTAACATTCGTTGGTCTGGTCCAATTAAGAACAGCCTCAACCTTTGACGAGTCAACTGACACTCCTCCTTTAGAAATAACATGTCCCAAAAACTGGATTTCCGATAACCAAAATTCACATTTACTGAATTTTGCATATAACTGATTTTCTCTAAGGATGTCCAAAACAATCCTCAGATGCTGCGCATGTTCCTGCGAGTCCTTTGAATAAATCAAGATATCATCAATAAAAATCACCACAAACTGATCCAGGTATGGCTGAAAAATCCTATTCATGTAGTCCATAAACACTGCTGGAGCATTAGTCACTCCAAATGGCATAACCAAAAACTCATAATGTCCGTAACGTGTTCTGAACGCCGTCTTGGACACATCTGACGACTTGATACGAATCTGGTGGTATCCTGATCTGAGATCAATCTTTGAAAACACTGAAGCTCCTTTAAGTTGATCCAAAAGATCATCAATCCTCGGTAACGGATACTTATTCTTTATTGTTACTTTATTCAATCGACGGTAGTCGATGCACAATCTCATACTACCATCCTTCTTCTTAACCAATAACACTGGTGCACCCCAAGGCGACACACTAGGCCTGATGAAATGTTTCTGAATTAAGTCTTCTAGCTGAGACTTCAATTCCTTTAACTCTGATGGTGACATTCTATAAGGCACCACTGAAACTGGCTCAGATCCTGGAATGAGATCAATGGAAAACTCAACTTCCCGTTCAGGGGGTAAATTACTTATCTCCGAAGGGAAAACATCTAAATAATCACTGACAACTGGAATATCACTGGGACTCAGTTCTGACTCTGAAGTCACAGTAACCATTACATAGAAACCCCTATCCTGAGCACACATGAGCTGAGTAAGCTGATGAGTGCGGTTGATCAACTCTGATAAAGCCACACCTTCGGTCGTATCATCCGTAGGCATAAAGATACACTTTTCCGCACATCCAATGTACACATGATTGGCAGATAACCAATCCATTCCTAGGATCACATCAAGTTGTATCATGGGAAGACACACCAAGTCTATATAGTATGTCTTACTTGATACTGTAATCGGGCAATTTTCACATATAAAATTAGCTACCACTCCGCCTTCAGTAGCGGTGGATACCGTCATAGGAGGTATCAACGGCGACATAGATAACTGTAACGCTTCTACACACTTGTAAGAAATAAATGAACATGTAGCACCACAATCAAAAAGCACTTTAACTGGAGTTTGGCCTAAGTAACACATACCGGCAATTAAATCTTCATTTGCCAAAGCCTTTTGGCCATCAAGAGAGTACACTCTACCCTTGCTTGTAGTAGTACCTTCAGCTCCACCCCTAGCTTTCTTTTCTGGACAATTTGCCAAAATGTGCCCCGGCTGCCTACACCTGAAACACACTCCTGTTTGCCTCATGCACTGACCATAATGCGACTTCCCGCAATATTTACAAGTGACCACCGCCTGTGATGGAAATGATTGCTTACCCCTTTTTGGAGAACCTTTAGGCTTGTTCTCTTGATACCTATCTGGAAATTTGCCTTTCCTCTTTTCATATGCTGCAGCTTTCTCTTTAGCGGTTTTAGCAAAACCCGCTTCCGCAACCAAACTATCATGAACCATCTCGTCATAACTGGTATTCCTTTGAAGGCTTACCGCTGTATCAATCTCACCTCTCAACCCACGCCTATACTGATTCATCTTCCAATTCTCATTAGCGGCATACTCGTTGTGAGAGGAGTAATACGACAATTCTTCAAACTTCTTTGTAAATTCGGTGACTGACATGCCACCTTGCTTCAACTCAAGAAACTCCTGTTCTTTCTTTACTTTATAGGACATCGGGATATACTTCTCCAGCATAGCTTCCTTGAAGTTATCCCAGTTAATCTCAACATCATTTGCTAACATTCGGCGTTGAGCAGATTCCCACCAATCTTCTGCTGCGCCTCTGAACTGGTTGGTTGCCAACAATACTTTACTTTCCTCAGGGCAATCCACCATCCGGAACACCTTCTCAATCTGCTTTAACCATCTCTTGGCCTCTGGTGGCTCACCTTCTCCATTAAACTCTGGAGGGTGATTCCTGTTAAATTCCCGGTAGGCTGGATTCGCCACTGCTGGTGGTGGTGTCTGCTGCTGAGCACCTTGTCCATGGTGCATCATCCCCATCCATTCTTGCTGAGTCTGAGCCTGTTGTTGGGCTTGCTGCTGCATCATGAGCATCATCTGCTGATGCTGTAACGCAGCCTGAGCTTGCTGCTCTTGGTACTGCTGCTGCAACGCCTGCTGCTGTTGCATCATTTGAGCCCAAAATTGCATATTAGGGTCTCCTCCGGCTTCCTCAGCATTTGCCTGATTTGATCTAGGCCTGCCAGGACCTCTTCTCCTCCCAGACATATTATCCTAACTGTCATACACAAGTCAAAGTGATCAGTTTCAACCAGATATAACATTTAGAATAATGTCCCGGATCCAAGAGATCCACAAACTTGTATTGTATTTTAATGACCCAAGGCACGGTCTGAATCGACCTGCTCTGATACCAAATTGTAACACCCATAATAAGATTGCCTAGGATCTTATACGAGTATTAAAATTTCGTATTGGATACATTAATTTACAATATATACGTTCATTCAAATATATTACAACACATTGTAATATTACATTCCAAAGTTTATACAATCCTTTTTGATAAAAGTACATCAAAACACAACCATATAATACAGTCCATCTATAAACCATAACACCAAACATCAGCACGATCAGTCCAAAGCTTTTTCCTTACCCTTGTTGCGTGCTGACTGAGATCCTGCCTGTGAACCTGCACCAGAAGGAATGGGATGAGACATAATGTCTCAGTGAGCTCTACCCAACCTACTGTTTGGCAACCACAGGGAACCTAGGGTCGCCATGCCTACCTTGGCAATTTAGGGGATTTCTAGAATCGCCAAGTCTTATAAACACACCTATAACTTTAACTATAACCTGCCTGTAACTATAACTGTAAAACATAAAGCAATAAAGTGTTTTATGTTAGCTGTTAGCGTTGAACAAACAATTAATCTGAGTTCATTTTACGGAGGGCACCCGGGTGGAGCAACCCCGAGATACGTCTCCCTATAAACCGGTGAAAATCCTATCATATCAGGCTAACACCGGACTCCCTATAAAACGTGTGGACAACCCTCTCGGAGAAGTCCCATCCGGCGAATCCCGGAGTCTGATGAACACGCCACTATAAAACGTGCAAGCACGCCAATGCCTTTAATCTTTAATTCTTTAACTATAACATATAAACATATAAACTGTCACTTAATTCTATAATCACCTTGCAACCTATAAGCTGTAACCTTTAATATCTTGGCTTATCGTTCTCATAAGCCGCCTATAATTGTTGGAGGAACAACACTATGAACTTTAAGTGGAACTATAATTGTTGAACCATTCCTATTACTTTGTATCCTAAAGTGGATAAAACTATGATCTTGCTCTCATCCTATAACTCTTGTTTTCCTATCAAGGAATTAGGCGTATCGTTGTCATATGCCACTATAAGAAGTTTGCCTATGCAATAATTCTCAACTCTACATTTCCAAGCTTTGCATAATCCTTACCTCTATACTTTTATGACCCTTGGGAAGCTTTTAGAATGAGTTAAAATGGTGGGCAAAGTTTCCAAAATGTATTTATAAAATCAGTTGCCAAAAAGCCATGCCCGCGCGCACCAAGACCCCCAGAACAGCCCAATTGAGTGGTGATATTCTGGCTTGGTCGCTACAAGCGCAGATCCGTCGCTACAAGCGCGGATAGACAGAACCTGGTCGCTACAAGCGCCCAGTTGGTCGCTACAAGCGCAGGCTTGTCGCTACAAGCGCAGATCCGTCGCTACAAGCGCAGACAGACAGAACCTGGTCGCTACAAGCGACAGCCCGTCGCTACAGCGACCGTGACAGCACAGTTATGTGTAAAAATGTGATTTTCCACCATTTTTGCCCATTCAAGGTTACCCAAGCTTCCAAGACATGTTAAAAATGATTTTCCATCATAAAATATCAGTTAAAAACACTTACAAGCAAGGATTAAGACTAGCAAGGAATTTAGGGTTAAAACACTAACTTTCTATAATTTCTCCTATGAAGAAAAACACACAAAACTCACACTATGAGGGTTCTAAAACCCAAGATGAGCTCACCTAATAACTGGTAGCAAGCTTGCTTGGCTTCAATCCAAAACTCCACTTGTAAACTTCCCTTTTTCTTGGTTTTCCTTTAGTTTTTCTTGCTCCAAGTTCTTACAAAGCTTTGATTGCTTGAAACCCAAGTGTTGGAGAATGAAAAGATGGATTTAGGATGAAAGGAAGGGTGGGTCGAAATCTAGAGAGAAGGAAGAGAGATTTGTGATTTTTGAGAGAGAAAGTAATGAGATAATTGTGAAAAATTTCATAATTATCCATTTATATACATTATCTCATTATTTACGACTTTGCCATTCCAAAACGTTTAATTCCTGTAACACTGTTAAATGCCTCGCATAGTGGGTTATTACAATCACTATCTGATATCTGATGACTACTTTGTCATATCTCTTTGTATAGTATATATACATATTCATCTTTCTTATAACATTAAGTTAGGAAGTTAGCGTTGAACAAACAATACTTATCTTGGTTCATTTTATGGAGTGCATCCAGGTGGAGTAACCACGAAATACATCTCCCTGCTACCGGTGAAAATTCCTATCATATCAGGCTAACACCGGACTCCTCTTACTTTTGTGCGGCTATCCTCGCGGATGGTAACTACACCGTTCCAGCTTGCTGGAACCCCTGTGCTCTAACTAGCGAGAACACTGGAGACAGAATAAAGTCATTTAATTAACTTGTTCTTATTATTCTTATGAACTTACGTGTGGATAGCCCTTTCAGAGAAATCCCATCCGGCATAATCCGGAGTCTGCTGAACACGTATAAACTTTATAATATAATTCTTGACTTATTACTCTTATGTATATCTGATACATAACTCTATTCTTATGCATATCTAATGCATTCATCAAGTATTTAATCATGTAGTACTTAACCTATGATAAGGTTTTAGGCTTATCGTTCTCATAAGCCATCTACTTGTTTGGAAATCCAAACCCTTAAGCTTATCTGAAGCTTTGAATGTTGAAACATTCCTTGTACTTTCATACACTTAATTATGTACACTTAAATCTTGCTTTCCTATCAAAGATTTAGACATATCGTTATCATATGTCGTACTTAGGGACTGACTATCCCACTTACTTAATTTCCTGTTCCTCTCACCTTTACCATTTGTACCCTTAATGCTTTGCCTAGTCCTTGTTTACTTATACTCTCATTTGTTGGAAGCCTTTAGGATATGTTAAAATAGTGTTCCTTGAGAAAAATAGGGTTTTCAATGCTGTACATGGCACTCGGACAGTTGGTACATTTATAAAAGAGTAAAAAAAAAAACAAATGTTGTCAACTTAGCAGAGCAAAGTCCACTTCGCAGAGCCAAGTCTAACTTCGCAGAGCTAAGTCTAGGCGAAGTGGTTCAGACTCAACTTCGCAGAGCAAAGTCCAACTTCGCAGAGCGACCAAGACAAAACAGAAAAGGTTCGAAACGTGATTTTTCCACCATTTTAACTCATCCAAGCTTACCCAAGCTTCCCAACAGCATGAGGAATGATTTTCTTATGCAAATTGACTGATTAAAACATGAATTAACAAGGAATTGGAAAGCAAAGAGATTAGGGCACAAAATCTCTAAACTTTGCTTAAATCATAAATCACACCCAACTCACTCAAAGTGGGTTCTAAAACCCTAAGGTGCTCTCCTAGCAATAGTTGTGATTCTGATCCTTTGCCAAGCTTGTCCAACCCTAGCTTCAATCTTTCTTTCCTTCCTTGATTCTTCCTTAGCTTCCTCTTGTTCTAAGTTTTCCCAAAAGAGCTTGCTTATGCTCCAAGAGTTTTGGAAAGAAAATTAATAGATGATGGAAAGATGAGGATGGGCGTGAGACTTAGAGAGAGGGAGGGAGAGAAGTCAGCTTTGTAGTGAGAGAATGGAGAGGAGAAAAATGAAATGAAAATATCTTGGCCTCTCCCATATAAAGCCTTTCCATCCCAATTTACAATTTTGCCCTTACTTACTCTTAATCCCTCTGATACTGATAAAAGTTACGTCTAAGCGGGATATTACAGATATAACTAAGCTCACTAGTGTAAGTGTAACAACCCGCTTAAGATTTATAATTTTCGCCGGATGGAGTAATTAATCTACACATATTTAGGGAATCAAATTCTTCCCCTATGTCTTTTTGATGCTCTGGTTTGGCCTCTAGGGATTGTGCTTGCATTACTTTACTCCATATTGGTGTAGTCATGTCCTAAACCTAACAAAACGTGAGGGAAACAGAGGTAGTAGCTTTATGGCAAAATTTAGTTGTATAAACGATATTTATGTATACTTGGGAGTTTTTGTATTGAATTACTCGTAAAAAAAATCAATAAGTGTAATAAAATAAACCTTATTGTTGTTAAAATATACCTTATATATTATAAAAATAAATTATTTCATTTATACGATTTATTTAATTATTTTTTGAAAAATGAAATAGTTTTGTTCCTCACCAGTGTCCAAGCATCAACATACTATGGCCAAAAAAAGGGGGAGTCAACATACTAAATAAAAGATATTTAATGCGTTAAATTGATTTTTTTGTCAACTTGTTTAATGGCTAGAATCTATCTTTAAGGTGAATAAGTGAGGTGTCAGAAGTTCAATCCTCGACCTTTGTATATTACAATGCATTGTCCCTACCAACTGAGCTTTTTTCACGGGAACTAACGCGTCAAAATTGAATTAGGAGGATACTCTTCTTATCCTCCAACTCAATTTAGTTGTATACATACAATGTGTGTGTGTGTCTATATATATATATATATATATATATATATATATATATATATATATATATATATATATCTGTGTGTGTGTGTCTTTATGTATATATCTTCCGTTGGAAGTGCATCCCCGAACAAATTTTGTCATAGGTGGAGAACGTTGTCCGCTTCTTATTTTATTTTACTTAAGTAGATAGTAAGTGTAACAATAACTTCTTGAAAACTCATATAGTTTATTTCTTATTTTCAATTATTCAATAATTTTAATTTGAGTGATAAGCAATACACTTAAAATAAATATTGAAAGACTAGAGAATTAGTAGAAAAAAATATTATTTTTCTTAGGAAAAGATTTTATTAATTAAATTAACACTTATGGCCATTTTACAACCATCCCCCACTAAAATTTGAATGAGCACCTTAAAATTAGAAGGCTAAGCTCTTACATCCATTAATTGGATGTTTTTATTAAAAGGACGACAAATACCATTCAAACATCCTCCATCTACGTTTATTTTCCATGAGCACTCTTTGCAACTGTCATGTTTTTCGTCGTAAACGTCAAGATAATGAAGACTGGGGTCTTGTGGCCATGTAAAACTACAGAAGAATAAGGTACCAAAAGGCTTAATTGGGATTACTATTGGTTTGAATGAAAACTCATAACTTTGTCCAAACATGACTGTGTGAGATCCAAGATCATCATCTTTGGATTGGCAACGAACAGTCATGGTTGTTGGAGTTGGAGCTTGTATGTTATTTACAATAGTAACATGTACCGTAGAACCAATAGCGATAGTCTCTCTAGCCTCAAATGCAAGTAGAATGATTAGGAGTATTGATAATTTTAAGGTTATTGCACTTGGAATTGCCATTGTTGTATGCATAATGCCTACAAGACTTCCATCAATCTTAATTTATAGAGCATTGAGAGGTTGTTTATTTATATTTTAAGTAAAAAAATTATAATCAATTTTAAGATAATACACATGTAGCATAGGATTTGTTCATTGACTTTTGTTATTTTAGTCAGCAAGAATAAATTGGATTAGTTTTGCTTGACCATAAATATTATTTGTTTTATTTATTACATGCTTGACCAAAAAAAGGCTTAATTGTGAGCAAAACTTTTTGAATTATTTATCATTTTGGGACCCTTCCTTATTATAAGAAGAAAAAAAAACTATTTTTTTAATATGTTTACAAATATACCCTTATAGAGAATAGTGAAACATTCAATACATCCATTAAAATTGAAAAAGTCAAATATAAAATAAGGGGACGAAAAATAATTTAAACAATAATAAGGAATGGTGGTAGTAATTGTAACAGCCCGATTTTCAGTTTTAGAATTGTTTGATTAATGTTTATTATTAATTGTTTGGTTATTATATCTGTTAATTGTTTATTTCGAAGGATTAGCGAATTTTGAATGATTAAGGGTATTATTGTCATTCCGCTTAAGACTTATAATTTTTGCCGGATGGAGTAATTAATCTACACATATTTAGGGAATCAAATTCTTCCCATATGTCTTTTTGATGCTTTAATATCCCGCTTCAGACTCAGGTATTTATCAGTAGAAAGACGATGTATCAGAGATATTTAAGGAAGGGCAATTTGGTAATTGCCATGCAAGGATTTTTATAAAAGGGACAAAACCCATTTTCTTTCATAATCTCTATTCCCTTCTCTCCTCTCCCTCTCTCTCACGCCATCCTCCTCCCCTCCACTAATCTTCAACCTCTACTCCAATCTCTCATCTCTCATGCAAGCAATCACTAATTTTGGGAACTTTGAGACAAGAGTAGCTTGAGGAAGCAAGAAAGGAAAGGATTTAAGATAGGGTTTTGAGAAGAGACCAAGCTAGGATTTTGAAGAGGAAAGCTTGTCAAGGATCATCATCAATTTTAGGTGAGCTCCCTAGGGTTTTAGAACCCACTTTGAGTGAGTTTGAGTATGTAATTCATTTTATGCTAAATATGGTTTTTGTACCCTAATCCTAATTGTTATCAATTCCTTGCTAATCCATGTTTTAATCAGTTATTTTGTAATAGAAAATCATTCCTAACATTGTTGGGAAGCTTGCGTAACTTGGGTTGAGTTAAAGTGGTGAAAAATACAGTTTTCAGCAACTTCTGCACTGTCATGGTTGCTACAGCGACCAGCCCGTCGCTGCAGCGAGCAGGCTTAATTTTGTTACGGCACCGGGTCACTATAGCGACCAGCCCATTGCTATAGCGAGCTCACCAACAGCATTTGTCAGCTGAGTTGTTTCTGGTGATCTGGCGCGTGTAAGTGAGGTTTTTCGCAACCGTTTTCTCCAAAAACTTTAAAGAATCAAAGAACACCATTTTAACTCATCCTAAGGGCCTTTAACGGACAAAAATCATAAAGGAGCAAGGAATAGGTAACGTATGGGAAGTGCAAAACAAAGGTCCAAGGAATCAGAATTGTTACAACTGAGTTAGTAACTCTTAAGAGTGACATATGATAACGATATATCAAGAACATATGTTAGGTAAGCAGGAATAGAGATGTATTCGGGTTAGAATGCAAGGACAATAGGAATGTGTCAGTACATTCAAGGCCTCAGATAGGCCTAAGGGGTTCAGATACCCAACATGATTAAGTGGCTTATGAGAACGATACGCTTAGAACCTTATATTATAGCTTAAGTATCACATGATTATTTATGTGATGAATGCATCAGATATGCATATGTTCAGATGTTGAATCAGATATACATATGTCAAGTTAAGATTATATTATAAGATTATGTTAACGTGTTCATCAGACTCCCGATTATGCCGGATGGGATTTCTCCGAAAGGGCTATCAACACGTATGTTTAAGATGTAAACATGTCCAGCAGGCTCCGGATTATGCCGGATGGGACTTCTCCTAGAGGGTTGTCAACATGTAAGTTAAGTTGTGTTCAGCAGACTCCGGGATACGCCGGATGGGACTTCTTTGAGAGAGTTGTCCACACAACGATAAGAGGAGTCCGGTGATTAGACTCAGATAGGAATTTTCACCGGTTACCAGGGGAATGTGCTTCGGGGTTACTCCACCCGGGGGCATTCTGTAACATCCCGCCTAAGACTCGAATATTTATGAATATTGAGACGATGTATCAGAACTGTTTTAAGCGAAGGGCAATTTGGTAAATTGTCAGTTAATGGATTAATTTATATGGTAAATGTGATATCCCGCTTATAAGTATCGTTTATTAGTGTTGGAACCTTGTGAAGCAAGCTTGGCAATTTAATAAAATTGGAATGGCAAAACTGTAAATAAGTTAAGAAGGGGAGAATGTTTAAAAGAAAGAAGTAGAAAGATTTTTCTACACTCTTCCTTTTCTTTCCCATTTCAGCTCATCCTTTTCCTCTCTCTCCCAACCCACACGCCCCACTTCCTCTCCATAAACCTATCATTTCCTAATTCAATCCTTGAGAGAAACCTTCACAAGCAAGTTGGTAGTGAAGCTAGAACAAGAGCAAGGAACTAGGAGAAACAAGGGAGATATTGAGAGAAGTTGGTAACTTGAAGCCAAGGCTTAGGAGAATCAGAGGTAGCAAGCACCAATAGGAGGATTAAGGTGAGCTCCACAGGGTTTTAGAACCCGCTTGTGTAAGTTTGTAAGCATTTTTACATATTGAGTTAAGTTTAGAAATTTTACCCTAAATTCCCATGCTTGCCAATTCCTTGATTAAACATGTTTAAACTATCAATTTGTATTGGAAATTCATTCTTTATACTGTTGGATTGCTTGGGTATCCTTAAATGTGTCAAAATGGTGGAAATTTACACTTTTAGCAGGTTTTTGCACTGATACTTTCGCCGGGCGAGCTCGGGGCGAACGAGCAGTTACTGTTTCGCAAGCCTTCACTGCCTATTTTCGCCCCCACCTCGCCTCAGGGTCGCCTAGCGATTTTGGACAGACAGCATTTGTCTGTTCTGTTTCGTTCTAGGTGCTGTGTACGTGTTCGGCGAAGCTTTTTAATAACTGTTTTCAAGTAAACATTATTTTTCAAGATAAACACCATTCTTGACATATTCAAAGGGTTATTCAACGTTTAAGGAATGAATGAACAGATAAGGAAATTGGTTAAAGCGTTAGGAATGCAAGTAAAGTTATTTTAAGTTATGGAACATTCCAATAAGCAAGCAACGGCTTATGAGAACGATAGGCCTATGACATAATGTTGAAGCTTAGAACCTTACATAGGTCAAGAGTATAAGAATTAATAAGATTAAGCTGTGGCCTTCGATGTTCACGCCAGTGGGACACGAATGGTACACGTAGAGTAAAGACTAAAGATTATTACCCTAAGTCGTGACTTTCATCGTTCACGCCAGTGGGACATGAAGAGTTCACGCATCAGTTTAAAGATTATTTATTCGCGTCTTCCGTCGTTCACGCCAGTGGGACACGGGAGGTATACGCATCAGTTAAGTTTAATAATAAGCCGTGACTTTCGTTGTTCACGCCAGTGGGGCACGAAAGGTTCATGTATAAGTTAAGATTAATAAGAAAGAATATTAATTCGCGTCTTCCGTCGTTCACGCCAGTGGGACACGGGGGGTATACGCGTAAGTTAAGTCGTGTCTTCTGCTATTCACGCCAGTGGGATACAGGAGGTTCACGCCAGTGGGACGTGTTATTCCGCAAGGATGACCGCACGACGACAAGAGGAGTCCGGTGTTAGCCTGATATGATAGGAATTTTCACCGGTTATCAGGGGAATGTGCTTCGGGGTTACTCCACCCGGGGGCATTCCGTAAAATGAACCCAGATAATATTGTTTGTTCAACGCTAACAGCTAACATAAGACATTTATCAATTAATTATTTTATTACGCTATCAGACAAGTATCAGATAATCAGTTATCAGGCGGTGATCCTAGATTCTCCTCGATCGCCCAGTTATCAGGATATAGTCTAGATTTCAGGACTACTCAGTATCAGATTCAGACAGTGATCCTAGGTTTCCCCTTGATCACTAGCTTAGCAGGATGTAGTCCAGTTTATGACTACACAGTTTAGCAGGATCAGTCAGATAGCCCACTTTGGGTAAGGTTAAAACTTGGCGATCATAGGTATCCAAGATTGCCGAGGTAGGCACGGCGACCCTAGGTTCCCTGTGGTTGCCAACAGTAGGTAGGGTAGGAGCTCACTGAGACATTATGTCTCATCCCTATCCTTCTGGTGCAGGTTTTCAGGTAGCCAAGTGATTTCAGATGAAGATCTTCAGAAAGAAGCTGGATGGAGTGCAGATGCTCGTCAAGGTTAAGCTCAAGAGGTTGACAGATTATTTATGTATATGAGGATAATTGTATATGATATTTGGATATTTGTATAAACGAGCTATTTGTACACATTCAGTAGTTTTATATGTATTTATTATTATTGAAAATTTAAATGTACCCAGTATCAGTTTAACGCACATGCTAATATACTAGTTAACGTTAGTATGGGTGTTACAATTGGTATCAGAGCAGGTCGATTCAGACCGTGTCTTGGGTCATTAAAGTTTCAATAAAAGTAGTGGGACCATTGGGTTCCGGATGTTGTTCTAAATGTCATATCTAGTTGAGCCTGATCAACTCAATCTAGTATATGACAGTTAGGATAAATGTCTGAGAGCTGAATGTGACCAAGGAGGAATGAAGAGTATGAAAGGCGAAGATTAAAGTGACAGAATTTTAAGACGGAATTGGCGAAGAAGTATTCATGCCAAATAGTGGCCATCAAACTATAAAGTGACGAAGTCTGATTGTGGCAAGGTCTTAGAGACATAAAGGATATTTAAGAATAAGGTGAAGCACCTCAACCTTGTTGGACGCGTCGTAGGATGATACCTCGTCTGCGGAAGACTTACGGATTAAGAAGTTAGGGAATACTCTAAAGAATGACATGGAACCTTAACGGGAACCGCAGTTCGAGAAGTTGAAGTGAAGAGAAGTGTCAATATTGAGTACAGAGTTAAGGAATTGTAGTACCAAATCTAGAGACTCAAAATGAGGAATTATCGGTAAGATAGAGTGCTGAGAACCAAACTCCAATCGGATGAGATTTTAATGTTCAGGCAGTTAAGGGAATAATTGTGGAGTAAGAGAGAATTATCTGGACAACGAAGCTAACCACTCAAGTGTGGTCTTTGAGTATGAAATGCAAGTAGGATTAACCCCGGCAGATCAGCCGCATCTCCCGAACCATAAATGCTAGATTTGAGAATTAAGAAAAGAAATTGGTATGCAACCCAAGAACTAAGATGGATGGTTAAGTGTTGATAATAAGACCCGTTGCATGTCGAGGCGTGAATCAGATATTCATATGTGTTTTATTAGTAAGAAGATTGGAAATAAGCTAAGCTTAACTGAAATTTTATTCAACGAAAGGTGTATATTAAATGGTCAGTCATCGGGATTTAGTGAACTGATGGACGAATGAAGTTGAATTTCCTTGATTGGATGAAGAAGGCAAGTCCAAGATGACACAAGATTATAGTAGACCAGTTTTGAAGGATAATCGGAAATTTTAGCTGAGAAATTATATAGAGATTGTATTATACCAAAGGTTAAGATGGTGGTTAATGCTAGTGAGCTTTAAGTTTTCAATTGATGAGTTTTCCTCCACGATTATCCTAGAAGCTTAAAGAGGTCACCTCGTGTGGATAAGTTCCGAAGGCGGTAATAAGGTATAGATTTCGGATTGTTCAACCATATACAGAATTATTCAAGTGCTAAGATCAAGATTTGAATTGTGAATGTAGTGACGAGTTGTTGAATGAAACAAAAGGTAATGATGAGGTTTTGAAGCTCAAGATCAGTTAACTGGAGGGATTCGGAGGTAACCTAAGAGGTATGGTAAAACCATAGAGACCGTAATTGTTTTGAAAAGATTATGGGTATGAATTCTTATGGATAAAGACAGACCGATTAGTAATGGGACTCAAACCCTCAGTAGATTCAGTATATGTAAAAGATGTGAACCTCCAGAAACCATAAGTCGTTTTAGAAGTTGTCACAAGTGTTTGTGTGTGTGAACTTAAGTTGTTTTAAGCAAGCTTTCAGTCGGTTTGCGCAATGTTTTCATGATTATACATAAAGAGCTGGCCAAGAGATGGTTACGGACTTCCGGATATGGAAAGTAAAGTTAGAACTAGAGTATAAACTATTTGATAGGAACATTGTCTAACTCTTGACAGTCGTTGGAAACCGTATACAAGTTCTGACGTTTTGTCGTGAAAGTAAGTGAATATATGGTTTATGTTCGGAAGGAAGTACAATGTCAGATGACGATCAATCAGTAAGTTAAACGGGTGATTTAAGTCACAAGAGAATCAACGAACGTAAGATGAATCTGCTGTGATAGCTACAAGTCATTAAGGAACAAGTCAGTCGGAGAATTAGATAATGGTGTATTACTCCTACTCCAAAGTGTTTTGTTAGATCAGAGTTGCGCAGCGGAAAAGTAATTCCAGAATGGGTTAACAAACAATTCTAAAATGAAGTTTAGAGAACAAGGATGCTTGTGTAGTCCGTGTTAGGTGGACCACAGAATATCAGTAAGCAGCAACGACTCGAACTTGTTATAAGTACTAGCAGAAATTTTCAAAAGTAAAGCCGAGGAATTTTTCAAACCTCGAGACTTAAGAGAAATGGAAATCGAAGCAGTCTAAGATTCTGCAATAAGAATGAGAAGAATATGTTTCTAGCGCAATAAGACTAGAGCAAGGAAAGTCGTCACTAATACGGTAAGTTTAATCAAAAGGGTAAGCATGATGCAGCATCCGTAAAGATTGCACTTACAAGACGATAAATATCTGAAATTAAAACATCGGTCAGAAGTGACAATGCAGTGACATATGAGCCTAATCTGTGTGGTATCCCGTTATGCCTACATGTCACATGTATCAGGTTATGTTAGTATATATACTTAACAGGCAATACTCAAACTACTCAGATAGTAGTGTAGCAGATTTTCAGTTATGTGACGTGTTTTGGTAATAGTGGTACGCAAACAGGAATGTTTAAATATGAAGGTTTTTACCAGAACAGAATTGTTGATATCATCATATTTTAGCAGAAGAGTTCGGAATTATCGTACTTAATGTTCACCAGTAAAAGAAGAAGAACTTTCAATGCAGATTACAGGTCATTTGTAGTCTGCAGTAAAGAGTTACGTAAGTTCAGGATTTGATTTAAGGATTTAAAGTGTGCTATTTGGTAGCAATCAAGTAGAGCTTCTTTTGAAAACAAGGGTCTTGGAATCGACGTTCAGAATGAGAAAATAAGTTTACGATGCTGAGAGAATGTAACCATAATCTATGTCATGGGTTGTTGTACACTTAAGAAATAAACACGAGTAACATTGGCGGGGCAAACCTGGCAAGCCAGTTGAAAGGCAAATCCCGGATGTTACAAGATAAGTTAAGAGTAAGAAAGATTCCCAATTGATGTGATAATGTCTCCAATATGTTAAGATTGGGAATGATGTTCCATCAGTCGGACAAGGATGAGATGATGTAATGTGTACCCCTCAGTAGTGTACACGTGTTCGATTATGTATGTAAATTATATACTATGAAATCTACCATGTGGTGTTATGTGAGATGATTACTACTCATCACTCGGACTAAACTTCTATGGGTTTGGATTTACCAATATAGAAAATATGTATGTTACGGCCAGAATTCGAGAATAGTAGTGACAAGAAGGATAGGAGATTAGTAAACTCCAAGAAATGAATAATGATTTCTAAGTTATTAAGATAAGTGATGTTATCGTATGAGAACGACCTAATGTCATCAAAGTAAGATTACCTGGACTATAAAGGTATTTATAAGAATTAGTACAAATGTCAGAGCTGGACAACTCCAGATTGGATACGATGGATATAATGGTTCAGATAACCTCACATCCTACTACGTAAGAGTTATGCCAATTATCACAAGCATTTCAGTTAATAGGAAAAAGGATGTCGAGTATTTTCGACCTTCGGAGTTGGAAAACCATGGGATTCCGATAAGCAAGATGAATTGGAGATTTGGTTAGTAGAGGAAGTAGTATGTGAGATTAGTTTATGTATGATAGTGGATTCTAAATTTCGAGGACGAAATTTCTTTAAGGGGGGTAGATTGTAACATCCCGCCTAAGACTCGAATATTTATGAATATTGAGACGATGTATCAGAACTGTTTTAAGCGAAGGGCAATTTGGTAAATTGTCAGTTAATGGATTTTATATGGTAAATGTGATATCCCGCTTATAAGTATCGTTTATTAGTGTTGGAACCTTGTGAAGCAAGCTTGGCAATTTAATAAAATTGGAATGGCAAAACTGTAAATAAGTTAAGAAGGGGAGAATGTTTAAAAGAAAGAAGTAGAAAGATTTTCTACACTCTTCCTTTTCTTTCCCATTTCAGCTCATCCTTTTCCTCTCTCTCCCAACCCACACGCCCCACTTCCTCTCCATAAACCTATCATTTCCTAATTCAATCCTTGAGAGAAACCTTCACAAGCAAGTTGGTAGTGAAGCTAGAACAAGAGCAAGGAACTAGGAGAAACAAGGGAGATATTGAGAGAAGTTGGTAACTTGAAGCCAAGGCTTAGGAGAATCAGAGGTAGCAAGCACCAATAGGAGGATTAAGGTGAGCTCCACAGGGTTTTAGAACCCGCTTGTGTAAGTTTGTAAGCATTTTTACATATTGAGTTAAGTTTAGAAATTTTACCCTAAATTCCCATGCTTGCCAATTCCTTGATTAAACATGTTTAAACTATCAATTTGTATTGGAAATTCATTCTTTATACTGTTGGATTGCTTGGGTATCCTTAAATGTGTCAAAATGGTGGAAATTTACACTTTTAGCAGGTTTTTGCACTGATACTTTCGCCGGGCGAGCTCGGGGCGAACGAGCAGTTACTGTTTCGCAAGCCTTCACTGCCTATTTTCGCCCCCACCTCGCCTCAGGGTCGCCTAGCGATTTTGGACAGACAGCATTTGTCTGTTCTGTTTCGTTCTAGGTGCTGTGTACGTGTTCGGCGAAGCTTTTAATAACTGTTTTCAAGTAAACATTATTTTTCAAGATAAACACCATTCTTGACATATTCAAAGGGTTATTCAACGTTTAAGGAATGAATGAACAGATAAGGAAATTGGTTAAAGCGTTAGGAATGCAAGTAAAGTTATTTTAAGTTATGGAACATTCCAATAAGCAAGCAACGGCTTATGAGAACGATAGGCCTATGACATAATGTTGAAGCTTAGAACCTTACATAGGTCAAGAGTATAAGAATTAATAAGATTAAGCTGTGGCCTTCGATGTTCACGCCAGTGGGACACGAATGGTACACGTAGAGTAAAGACTAAAGATTATTACCCTAAGTCGTGACTTTCATCGTTCACGCCAGTGGGACATGAAGAGTTCACGCATCAGTTTAAAGATTATTTATTCGCGTCTTCCGTCGTTCACGCCAGTGGGACACGGAGGTATACGCATCAGTTAAGTTTAATAATAAGCCGTGACTTTCGTTGTTCACGCCAGTGGGGCACGAAAGGTTCATGTATAAGTTAAGATTAATAAGAAAGAATATTAATTCGCGTCTTCCGTCGTTCACGCCAGTGGGACACGGGGGTATACGCGTAAGTTAAGTCGTGTCTTCTGCTATTCACGCCAGTGGGATACAGGAGGTTCACGCCAGTGGGACGTGTTATTCCGCAAGGATGACCGCACGACGACAAGAGGAGTCCGGTGTTAGCCTGATATGATAGGAATTTTCACCGGTTATCAGGGGAATGTGCTTCGGGGTTACTCCACCCGGGGGCATTCCGTAAAATGAACCCAGATAATATTGTTTGTTCAACGCTAACAGCTAACATAAGACATTTATCAATTAATTATTTTATTACGCTATCAGACAAGTATCAGATAATCAGTTATCAGGCGGTGATCCTAGATTCTCCTCGATCGCCCAGTTATCAGGATATAGTCTAGATTTCAGGACTACTCAGTATCAGATTCAGACAGTGATCCTAGGTTTCCCCTTGATCACTAGCTTAGCAGGATGTAGTCCAGTTTATGACTACACAGTTTAGCAGGATCAGTCAGATAGCCCACTTTGGGTAAGGTTAAACTTGGCGATCATAGGTATCCAAGATTGCCGAGGTAGGCACGGCGACCCTAGGTTCCCTGTGGTTGCCAACAGTAGGTAGGGTAGGAGCTCACTGAGACATTATGTCTCATCCCTATCCTTCTGGTGCAGGTTTTCAGGTAGCCAAGTGATTTCAGATGAAGATCTTCAGAAAGAGCTGGATGGAGTGCAGATGCTCGTCAAGGTTAAGCTCAAGAGGTTGACAGATTATTTATGTATATGAGGATAATTGTATATGATATTTGGATATTTGTATAAACGAGCTATTTGTACACATTCAGTAGTTTTATATGTATTTATTATTATTGAAAATTTAAATGTACCCAGTATCAGTTTAACGCACATGCTAATATACTAGTTAACGTTAGTATGGGTGTTACACATT